>NQLW01000101.1:523243-571437 GCA_002312845.1 Kalanchoe fedtschenkoi
GTAGATATATTCATGATAGTGTGTCTAGTTTGATTATTATTTTTGGTTTGATGATGTATTTTTCTGTCATTGTCTCAGTTTTCTCCCAGATGAGGTGAGCGGGGAGGTGCCCTCGATCATGCACCTCAATTGAAATGGGCCATGTATCAAGGGTTTCGAGGTTCCAACTAAAATCTGTAAAAAGTGATTTAACAAGTTCAAGGTTAATGAGCTTTAAATGTTTGAGTTTACATATTTTATCAACACCTAGTTATCGATCTAACACTTACATTTAATTTTAGACAAAACATATTTTGTGACCAGAGCATGGCGCTTAAAGATCGTCAAATATTTCAAGGTAGAGTGGGTTGGTCTTCTATCAGACTCATTTCACATTGCTCGTGGGATCGGCTTTGTGAAATCGATCTCTCCGGGGAAGCTTTACGTCAGGAGATGATCGAGCGGATGAAGACGTCGTAGTTCCAGAAGGTGCAGACAAGGAACCAACACAACTAGCTCGGCATGGTCAACAGACAAAGACTGATAACCTACCACTTTGGGTCGAATGATGCGCACTCGCACGGGACCTGACAAAATCCATAGACCTGTTGCCTTTTAATATATTGCCATTTTTGTATCTATGAAATATAAAATTCTTAATAACTACTCATCATTTTGTGACGAATCAAGAGGATAGTGTTCGGGAAGGACACGAACCCATCTAACGTCTACAAGGCCATGAAGACGGGGAAGCAGAGGAACAATGACATCACTGAGTTCGAGATAGACCGCAATTTGGTAAGTACAATCACTTCAGAATTTAGATTTACAACTTAGATATACTCATCATTTCAAGACCTATTTTCATGATTTTGGAACTCAAGAGGGTTCAAAAATCCTAAAATCAAATTTGAAACATGTTTGAATTATAAAAATGCCAAACTTGATATTTTAACAATTCAAATAAGTTTAAAACCTATTTTCATGGTTTTGGAACCTAAGAGAAATCATAAAATCAACTTTAATACATGTTTGAGTTGTTAAAATACCAAACTTGGTACTTTAACAATTCAAACAAGTTTCAAAGTCTATTTAATAATTTTGGAACCCAAGATGGTTCGAAAATCCTAAATTCTAACTTTGAAATATGTTTAAGTTGTTAAAATATCAAACTTAACATTTTAACAACTCAAATAAGATTTAAGACCAATTTTCATGGTTTTGGAATCCAAGAGGGTTCAAAAATCTTAAAACCAACATTCTAAAAGTTTGAGTTATTAAAATGTAGAATTTTCCATTTTAACAATTAAAACAAGTTTTAAGGCCTATTTCATGGTTTTGGAACTCAAAATGGTTCAAAAATCGTAAAACTAATTTTGAAATATGTTTGAGTTGTTAACATACCAAACTTGATATTTTAACAACTCAAATAAGTTTCAAGATCTATTTTTTTAGTTTTGGAACTTAAGAGGGTTTAAAAATCCTAAAGCTAACTTTGAAACATGTTTGAATGATTAAAATGCCAAACTTGGCATTGAATGGGGGAGTGAATGATAAAATGATGAGCTGCAGAAGGTTCAGACTCAGAGCAGCAGTCAAGATCCAAATAATCTCCGTTGAACGTTGAATTCACGACATAGGACACCGAGCAGGGAGAGAGACATACTCAACCTGCACAGATCTAAAAGCAAAGAAAGATCGTCAGCGAAGTGGAAAAGGGAAGAGTAGGTCTCCCGACCGGAGATCCGACACTCGAGTTGGTGTTGTGGGAGCTGAGAGCATCAGTAATGAATCTAGACCAGGGAAAATGGTGTCTGTATCGGCTTGAGTTACATCTTCTTTAGAGAGATTACAAAGTTCAAAGTTCCAATCTCTGACGTAGAGTCACCGCTGTTGAGTTACAGTAACTCTCGAAAGACCGACCAATCACTTTTTTTTTTGGAGAAACTCGTTATCTAAGCTTAACAACAATCACTCTTCTCAAAGATTACAGAAAGCGAGCCACAAGAGTGATTCATAATCCTTGGATTGGAAAATAAACAGAATTTGGGTGGTGCTAGTGCAGATGAAGATCGGACTAGGAGGAGGGTTGAGGATTGAGGTGGGGGTACACAAATATTTTTTATTGAATTAATGGCATGACTGACTTTTGTTAATTGAGCCATGCAAAATTTAATGATTTTCACTTTATTTCAAAATCGTTGTAGTTATGTGTGCTCTCACTCTAAATGACGTTGTTTTACACTTTCGAGTTTTGACCCACTCATACTATGCACATATAATACAAAAATTAATAAAAATTTAAAAACTTGAAAATGGTAAGAAAATAAATAAAATCTTAAAACATGAAAATAAATTTAAAATTTAAAAATTTAAATATTTTCAAAATATGTTTATGAAGTTATGACCAATTTTTCCATCTCATGAACATAATAACTCATCTAAAGAACAAAGCAACATCTAATAAATATAACAATTTATCTAATGAATATAGAAGCATCTGATGAACATAGCAGCATCTAATAAATATAAAAATTAATCTAATGAACATAACAACTCATTTTATGAATATAACAGCTCATCTGATGAATATATGAGTATCTAATGAACATAACAACGTACGAGGAACATATCAGCTCATCTGATGAATATAATAGCTCATTTAATGAACATGTTATCCTTATAAATGATTGCTTTTGTGATGAATAAAAATGCACAAGTACTGAATACTTATCAACATTTAGTGAATAAAAATGTATAACTAATGAATACAAAAATAAGTTTATTAAATGATTAACTTAATTTTTTATTTAAATTTTATGTGATTCAAAATAATATGTATCTATTTTTTTTATTTTTTTTCAAATTTTTATATATTTGTTTGTTTTTAATGTTCTTATTGAGTAGGGTTACTAAATGAGCCGATGAAAAATGACATCGTTTTCAAGAAAGGAATTACCAAAAATTTGCGGGTTATTTGATAATAATGTTAGTTTGGATCGTAATTTAGTAAGAATGATAATTCAAAAAATTCTAGGCCACATTTGGTAGATAGTTCTAAAATTAGGATATGATAATTAATAACATTGTAATGGATTTGATTCTAAAGATGAGAAGTATGAATAATCACAAGATATAAATTTAGAATATAAAAATTAAAATTATAAATTTGAATAATTATTTATTCCATTTCTATTAATATTCGCATGACCAAACGCGCCTGTTAACATTTTTTTTCCTTAAAAAGAGATTTGTGGTTAGGTTCATTAATTGAGAAAAACCAATCAAACCGAGCCATTTGACAGTCGAAGTGTAAATTCATAAGCAAAGTGAAAATATGAAAAACTCGTAGCTTGCAAAAAATCCGAAACAGAAGAAGCAGCGGCCGTCAGCGTCGTCGTTCGCCGTAGCTCAGTGAAGCGAATCCAAGCGGCGCCGAATCAGTCAGGACTGGACGGAGAGTCGCACCAAATTCGGAGGTAGCAAAAGTGGGGTAGGAGGACGATGAGTATTTGGAACTACGTCGTCACGGCTCACAAGCCGACCAATGTCACTCACTCTTGTGTCGGCAATTTCACCGGTCCGCAAGAGCTTAATCTCATCATAGCGTAAGATTTCTCCTACTCTCTTTCTTCTATGAATTTGCTGTGTATCAGTTCCCACAAATTTGTTCTACTTTTCTAGGGTTTACAACCATAATATCATGAAGTTTGTTGATTTCAGCTGAAAGTATAATTTTTTTTTGTTGATTATAAGGCTCTGTTTGGGTCAGGGAAAGTGAATGGAAAGGAAAATGGGATGTAAATTGAGGAGAACTTCATATTTGGTAAATGGGAGTTGAGGTAAAAAAATGGATAGTTAGAAAGAAAGAAAGTTGCAATTAAAGAGAAATTTATACTTTCCTTTTAATTTTCCATCTCTAACCAAACAAGAGGAAATTAAATTATATGGAAGCACATGGAATTCTTTTCCCTCCCATTTTCCTTTCCCTAAACCAAACAGAGCCTAAGGTTTCTGAGTTCAGGGTCAGCAACTTTCTCAGCTATTGTTGTTAAATCTCTTTAATTTAAAATATGGCACTGACGGTTCGAATGTTGTGTATAATCAGGAAATGCACCCGCATCGAGATTCATCTGCTTACTCCTCAGGGTTTACAGGTATTCTGTCTATCACTTGCCCCTTTGAATTATACGGAACACAGATAGAAAGTGTGTACATTTTACTGTACAAGTTACTTTTGTGAAACGAATAGAACAAAAAGAAAAGAAAAGGATGTTGTTGCTCAATGTAATGTTGATGCCGTTCACCAAAATAGTTGGTTCTTTTGTTTTATTTTTTTTCAGCCCGTGTTGGATGTGCCTTTATATGGAAGAATTGCAACGCTTGAGCTCTTTCGTCCTAGAGTAAGTATTTGATAAGATTTATTTACAACTTTTATGGTCGATTATGCGACATACATATACATTTGATCTCACCAGTCTGTCATGTGTGTCTTCAAGGGTGAAACACAGGATTTTCTATTTATTGCTACTGAAAGATACAAATTTTGCGTTCTTCAGTGGGATGCTGAATCATCAGAAGTCACCACTAGGTAGATAAGCTATAATTCTCGCAACAAATGCTGTTTACCTCTCTGAAATGTCTTTACTGACTTTTTGTCTATGTATCTGCATCTTTTGTCATTAGAGCCATGGGTGATGTCTCAGACCGTATAGGTCGTCCTACAGATAATGGTCAGGTACACATAAGTTAAAGGCTCAAGCTGTAACTTTTACATTATGATATGCTATCTTGCATTTATGCAAATCAATTGGTATTCTCCTTTCATGATATTCCATGTTCTGTAAATGTGTCTGAACATATTTGTTCTCATTTATGCGTCTCTAAATCTGCAGATTGGCATTATTGATCCTGATTGTAGATTGATAGGACTTCATTTGTATGATGGGCTATTCAAGGTACAAGCTGGGGAGGCAATTTTCTTTTTACTGTTTTTTAATACCACTGCTACTTCAACAATATTTTCTAATTGAATTGTTTTGTCAGGTTATTCCATTTGACAATAGAGGTCAACTCAAAGAAGCTTTTAATATTAGGTATCCTGTACTTCGTAAAATTTTTGAAACATTTTTGGAAGATTTTGTGTTTTTAAGGGAAATTTTCTTTAGAAAGTATACACGATTGTTCCAATGAGTTTTACTGAATATATAATTTGATTCTGTGAAATCATTAATGACATGTTATGTCATACCAGATTATGTTTCCTGTGCATTTGGTTCGTACATTTTTCTGGCATTCATATTCTTCCCTGTTTTTAAGGCTTGAGGAGCTGCAAGTGTTGGATGTGAAGTTTCTTTTTGGGTGCTTAAAGCCTACTATTGTTGTTCTTTACCAGGTACCTTGTACTCTTTTTATGTATTGAGGATGTGTTATTCTATGCCATTTTAATATGATGATATCAGGCTTCATGTATCCGTTGAACAACTATTTTTCCATAGTTGAGGCCGTATATTGAGTTGTATAACCAAGATTTTATTCATCAGTATGAGCTGATTAAATAACATTTTGATAAGTGTGTTATACGTGACCGTCTTGGTCCCTCCTCTTTTATTTTCAGGATAACAAGGACAATCGTCATGTCAAAACATATGAAGTAATTCTAAAGGACAAAGATTTTGTGGAAGGTCCATGGTCCCAAAACAATCTTGACAATGGTGCCGAAATGCTTATACCAGTACCTGCACCGCTCTGTGGGGTTCTCATCATTGGCGAAGAAACAATAGTTTACTGCAGTGCCACTACTTTTAAAGCAATCCCCATCAGGCCTGTATGTAATAGAACCGGCTTTTCAAAATTTCCGTCTGGTTTTGTTGAATTTTCGCCTGCTTTAGTTGGTTCAAACGTTATTTACAGAGTCTGGTTTCTGTTTTTGTTGGTCAGTCTATCACAAAAGCATATGGAAGGGTTGATACAGATGGTTCTAGATATTTGCTTGGTGATCATAATGGGCTTCTCCACCTTTTAGTAGTCACACATGACAAAGACAAGTAAGTGACTTGTGGAGCAGTTCAAATCAACTGGATAAGTCAGTTATTTTTCTCATCATTTAGCATGCCACGATCATTAGTACATTTTGCTGCCAGTTGTAACTTAATCTATTTTTCCCCCCTTGCATTCTAGGGTTACTGGACTTAAACTCGAGCTGCTAGGTGAAACTTCTATACCATCTACAATATCATATCTAGACAATGGTTATGTCTATGTGGGCTCTAGTTATGGTGATTCCCAGGTTTGCACAACTTTAAAGTGCTTGGTGCTTTGGTTTTTTTGAAGATTTTTTATTATTAGAAATACTGTTAGGCTTTTTCAATTATTACCAAGCTCCTTGCTTGATTTTTGTTAAATGCTAATGGAACTATATTTCTGATTTTTACTTATACAAGTTTTGTGCTGTTGATATGACTGTTTTCTGTTCTTGTAAATTCAAATAATTCTTGCCTTACAGCTTATAAAGCTAAATTTGCATCCCGACTCGAAGGGTTCTTTTGTGGAAGTGTTAGAGAGATTCGTCAATTTGGGACCCATTGTTGACTTCTGCGTGGTAGACCTTGAGAGGCAAGGACAAGGTCAGGTTGTGACATGCTCGGGAGCTTTTAAGGACGGTTCACTTCGTGTTGTTCGGAATGGTATTGGGATCAATGAACAGGTATGGTGCATTTGACTGTCTGCTTTCTGAAAATATTTTGGCAAAAAATATGTTTCATCCTTTGTTCATGTGTATCTTATTGTAGGCATCAGTAGAACTCCAGGGTATTAAAGGTATGTGGTCACTGAGATCATCTACTGAGGATCCATTTGATACCTTTTTGGTGGTAAGCTTCATAAGTGAAACACGGGTCCTCGCGATGAACATGGATGATGAGTTAGAAGAAACTGAGATCGAGGGATTCTGTTCGGACGTACAAACATTATTCTGCCAGAATGCCGTGCATGATCAGCTTGTGCAAGTGAGTTTCCAATTCTTGTCATGACAATGAGAGGATGACATTTGGACATACACTTGTTCAATCTTAAAAAGTGATTTTTTTTTAATGATGAATCTCTGCGGATTCCGCCTTATTCATTTTACTTGCATATATTAAATTCAATGATGTACAGGTCACTGCAAGCTCAGTGAGATTGGTCAGTTCAATAACAAGAGAGTTGCGAAATGAATGGCTTGCCCCATCGGGATACTCAATAAATGTGGCCACAGCGAATGCGACCCAGGTTAGTTATAACATGTTATGTGGTTTGTTCCTGAAGCAGCCAGTACTATGCCATACCTCATGAATGTCTTCATCAGCGATTAGAAGTTCCGCTGGGCAATGCCTGAAATTCTCGCTTTTCTGAATTGTGCATGAGATGCTTTCCTCAGAATTTGTCATCAGTCATTTGTTGTGCTTCTTAACTCCTTTTTTTTGGGTGCGGTACTCTTTTATTATTTTAATTTCTGCTGTCATCTGTGTCGTTTCTCTCGATCCCAACAATTCTTTAGCACCGGTAGAGATTCCTATTCAAACAATGTGCTAATGTTGTCTTCTACTTTGCAGGTCCTAGTTGCTACCGGTGGTGGCCACTTAGTTTATTTAGAGATTAAAGATGGAATATTAAATGAGGTGAAACATGCACAACTAGAGTATGATATTTCATGCCTGGACATAAATCCTATCGGTGAAGATCTTAGCTTCAGTCAAATTGCTGCTGTTGGGATGTGGACTGATATAAGTGTGAGAATATTTTCTCTCCCGGACTTGAATCTTGTTACAAAGGAGCAATTGGGAGGCGAAATAATTCCACGTTCTGTTCTTCTGTGCACTTTTGATGGGGTATGCTATACTTTTTATTTTGTTTCTAACTGTACATAGGAGCTCAGTGTCCCTGATTGCATATTAATTGCAAATGATGTATTGACTATTACCCATTTGGTGCCAAAAAATATAAGTCCTGGTCCTGCTTGGTTGTTGTATTCATATTGATTTTCCATGATTTTAATTCTCTTTTTTATCTATTCTTTCAGATATCATATTTGCTATGTGCTCTTGGAGATGGTCATCTCTTGAACTTCCTACTAGACACAAAGACTGGTGAATTAACAAACAGGAAGAAAGTCTCTCTGGGCACCCAGCCTATAACACTCAGAACTTTCGCATCCAAGAGTGCCACACACGTGTTTGCCGCATCTGATAGGCCAACTGTTATCTACAGCAGTAACAAGAAACTTTTGTACAGTAACGTTAATTTGAAAGAAGTCAGCCACATGTGCCCTTTCAATACAGCAGCCTTCCCAGACAGGTATGGTTCCTTGAATCTTTCTGCATGAATTTGTTTTTTCTGATTGTTAATCGGTACGTAAATGCATCTGGGAATGTTGGTCTGTATATGGTTTTCCGATGTCTAACATTCCATTTCCAAGATTGAACTGAGCTATTAGCCCTTCTTTGTGCTTTTGATAAACAGTCTTGCAATTGCAAAAGAAGGTGAATTGACAATCGGAACAATTGATGACATCCAGAAGCTTCACATTCGGTCTATTCCGCTCGGGGAGCATGCACGGCGCATATGTCATCAAGAGCAGTCACAAACGTTTGCGATTATCACTTTAAAATATAATCAATCAAATGCTGAAGAATCTGAAATGCATTTCGTCCGTCTGTTAGATGACCAGACCTTTGATATTGTGTCGAGTTACCCACTTGATGCCTTTGAATTCTGTTGCTCTATTCTTAGTTGCTCGTTTGCAGATGATAATAATGCTTATTATTGTGTCGGGACTGCATATGTTTTGCCCGAGGAAAATGAACCAACCAAGGTAAGAAACTACTTACTGAAGTTCTTATGTGTGAGAGCATGTTTACGTAACATGTTTTCTTTTGGGTGCGAGTTAGGTTAATTTTTCCTCATTGCTCTTTTTCACTTGAATGTATCAAACTTGTAAAAAAGTGGCCTCATATAGTTTGCTTGTAAAGTTTGCTGCTGCTGATGCCCTTTTTTTCATGATTTCATTTCAAGTTTTTTTTTTTAGACCCACCTCTTGTCCTTCATGTGCTAAACTTTGCAGGGCAGAATTCTGGTTTTTATTGTTGAAGATGGGAAGTTACAGCTTATTTCTGAAAAAGAAACCAAAGGTGCTGTCTACTCGCTGAATGCATTCAATGGTAAACTGCTTGCTGGAATCAACCAAAAGATTCAGTTGTACAAATGGACGCTAAGGGATGATGGTACTCGTGAGTTGCAATCTGAATGCGGGCATCATGGGCACATTCTCGCTCTTTATGTAAAGACCCGTGGTGATTTCATTGTCGTAGGTGACTTGATGAAGTCCATCTCTCTGCTGATATATAAGGTATACTGTCCGCAAGCTAATGCTGGCAAAGATTTTAGGTGCATTCTACCCTCACTGATGCAAACCTTAGTTTTAATGTATGTATTGCCCCTATTGAGACTGAGCAAGGATCTGTATTGTTTATCAGCACGAGGAAGGGGCTATTCAAGAGCGAGCTCGTGACTACAATGCCAATTGGATGACAGCAATTGAGATTCTCGATGATGAGACTTATCTTGGTGCCGAGAACAATTATAACCTAATAACTGTGAAGAAGAACAGCGAAGGAGCAACAGACGAGGAGCGAGGACGTTTAGAAGTTGTTGGGGAGTATCACCTTGGAGAATTTATAAACCGATTTTGCCATGGATCTCTAGTAATGCGGTTACCTGATTCTGAAGTTGGCCAAATACCTACAGTGATCTTCGGCACAGTTAACGGAGTGATTGGAGTTGTTGCTTCCCTTCCCCATGAGCAGTATATATTCCTCGAAAAGCTTCAGTCCAACCTTAGGAAGGTTATAAGAGGCGTAGGAGGCTTAAGCCACGAGCAGTGGAGGTCATTCAACAATGACAAGAAGACAGTCGATGCTAGAGGTTTCTTGGATGGAGATCTGATCGAGTCCTTTCTTGACTTGAGCCGAAGTCGGATGGACGAGATCTCCAAGTCAATGGGAGTTTCTGTGGAGGAGCTTTCAAAGCGAGTCGAGGAGCTGACTAGATTACACTGAGAGTGCAACACCTGCTTATCATATGCTTACACTTCAAGCTCTACCCTAGTTTTGGTTTCCCTCTCCTGACTTGTTGCTGAGTGAATATTGACTGACATTGCCAGTCTATGCTAAAGCTGTACTTTGTACCTTAGTACCATACACATATGTAGCAGCCTTTTTGCATCAGAAAAGATCCACCATAATCTTCCCTGGCTGGACACAGAAATTGCTTGAGGAAGTTGGGCCACATTTATCAAACATTGGTTTGTGAATTGCACTGCTAATACTAGATTAATGAAGACATGTCCAGTACCTATTTTCATGCCAATTATGATGCTGCAATATTAAAAATTGACATTGTTCCCACCATGTCAATGTGCCCACACTCTCCATAACCTTGCATCAGAACATGCGGCAGAGACAAATTCAAAGAGAAAGTAACATGGAAATGAGTCGAGCCATATATCAAGATACAAAGTAGCCTGCTAAATAACCAGTGAAGATGAATGTTTGTACATCTGGTAGACATGATGCCCCTAGTGATTGTTCACTTTCTCCAGCAGAATGTGAGTGGAAAATGATAAAACGAAGTCAAAATCAGTTATGCATACTCACACGAAAAGGTTTGCCGTGCGTCTCTCAAGAAGAGGCCATGAGCCAAAACATTACATGAGAGGATATAGCAAGAAGGAACCATGAAACGAAAGCCATTACTATTGCTATTTGGAAACCCTCACAGTTGAGCGGCTTTTGATCTTTGCATAATTTTGTGTCCTTTGCATACAAAACTACCACCCCGGCTGAGGAGCATGCGGCTGCTAATGATAATATTGATGTAACCTGTAAAAAAAAGACTTGTGTCAGAATGCTAACCACAAAGGATGTATGAAGTTAATGTTCAGCTAGTAGAGAATAAATTTGACCAAAATTTATATAGCCTCGTAGACTAAATACATACATAATTCAGCATTTTTTTAGTGGGACACAGACCAAGGTTTAGTAACTATGAAAAATCATTGCTAGTGTGTCATATGCACAACGAAGACATTATTGATATTTGGGCCGTGTGGAATTTTCACTATTACAAACAATATCTTAAACGACTTCCCCATCCATAATATTTAACCAGGACTGGATCAACAACAACCGAGTTAGTAATCACGATGGTCTTTCTATTGAGTTGGCCCCAAATTTGAAACCTTAATGACATGAAAGTGCTTTACGTATCACCATCTGGCCCAACACATCACGATCAAGATGAGCCTTTTCTTCTTTTATTCAAAAGCAAACAAAATGTCATACTGCAGTTTGTGTTTCTTCCCTATTTTCTTCACCTCTTCTCCGACTCCGTTTTGTGGATTTTCATTAATACCACAACGAGGAGAAGAAATTCAGATATAGGATAGCAAACTCAAAATAAGCAGCTATGGAAAGCTGAGTCGACTAACACTACTACATCAAGGACTAAACATTGGCACCAACTAGATGTCAGGTAGAGATGTAAGGGTCAGTGAGTTTTAGAGAAATGGAGGCACGGCCAATTGGGTTGTTTCTTAACGAAACAAGATAGTTGTTGCGAGAAAATGCGGAAATGTGATATCTTAGAGCGCAGCAAACAAGTTAATCTTGTAGTGTCGACCATTCATGGTGATGAAAACTTTATTAATAAAACTTTGCCTTTTTTTTTAAAAAAAAAATGTCACGTATCACATTATAGAACACAAGAGTAATACTTGTTCAACCCTGTAAAAAAAAAAGATTGGAAGAAGAATCTAACCCAATCACCGACCGCAAACAAGCTGACCAGTAAATGATTTTGCAAGTCTTTCTTTATCCTCAAAGCATGCATATCTAGACAAGCAAGTGCAAAGCTCCACAAAAACTGTATCCCCATGGACACAATAAGATAGCTGAATGCAAAGAACAATAAACACCAATATTAGACCCAACAGTAAATTACGCAACCAAAAACAGAAGTATACATTACATCAGATAAAACATGACTCGCATGTGCACATTGCGGCATGACAAAACATGAGCAAGAACCTGAAACTGAACTGAAGTTCTAATACGCAACTGCCTAAGAACATAACATGTTGAATTAACTTAAGCTCATAGTATAAAGCTTCTAACATCTTTATTTCTACACAGATGAGAATTGACACCCCTGGCTAACATTATATGAACATCAATAGATTAGAGAAAGCTCAAGGTTTTACAAGTAGATTTGAACTGGGAATTTCTATTTGTGGTCAGGAGCATAAATACAAATAATGAACTCAAGGTCATTAAAGCCAAATCCCTTATTCAGAAAATTGACACAATAACTTGTACAACCAGTACATGATTACATCACAATCAACACCAAATCCAGTAAAACAGATATTTCCTCATTCAGCATAAAATCTCCACATCCATTTTCACAACTCAGGATATTCATTGTCCGGTAATTATCATGAATTCTAAGCAGATGAGATGAGCATAAATAGATTGAACAATAAATCCTCAAAGGCAAAATAAAAGAAAAAATCACCAGAAAGCAGTAGACGTGGAAAACCCAGAAGAAGAAACCATAATCCCGACGGACGCAGATGCAAACAAGCACTGCAAAACCCTCATCACCAACCCGCTCACCCTCCCGGGGCTCCCAAACAAATTCTTCATCTTTTTTAACCCAAGACCCACATGAGGGATCGAGGATTACAGCACGCCTGCAGCATACAGCTGACACCAGGTCATATCTGCGGAGGTTATTACTGCACACAGGTGAATTCCAAGCTCGGGGATTGGGGAGGGTGAGAATCGGGTACAGAAATTTGGTTGAGGTGGGGGTCGGAGAATAGTCAGTGGTGATATTTTGGGTTAGAGAAAATTGGTAAAGGTAGGGGTTGAAAATGAACAGTGGAATGGGTATGGAGGAGAAAATCAAGATAATAATGAATGACTGCAGAAAGTGGACAAGGAAGCCATTTTCAGTGGCTTCGGCTGCCTGCAGCTGTGCTCATCATCCTCACCTGACGCAGACTGCAAACGACATCGTTCTGGATCCAGGACGTCGACGCCTCTTTCTTCTCTGCCAATATATTTTTGACTTTTATTTTCTTAACAATACTGGCATATATTTAATTTCAGTAATTACTGAAAAAGTTAAATATTAAATAGCTCATATTATTAATACCTAAAAACATAAAAGTTATTTTACATTGATCTATTTGTCCTCTTTTACATGTCACTTAATCGAATTTTTTTGTCCACTTTCACTTGTCACTTAATAATTTTTAATGCGTATTTAATATCAACAACTATCTTAAAACGTCAAACATTAATCACTTATTTATCATAATCAATAAAAAAATCATTTATCACCAGTAATAATATACTAATTTTACTTTTTGCACGATTTTTTTAAAAAAAAACACCAACCACTCACTCATTAAATTTGTTCAACTATCAGTATTTACTTGATTTTAATCTAGTCAAATTAATCTTAAACGACATGTATTAGAGAACGGAGGAAGTATTTCGCTACATATTATTTTCAATAATTTTAAATTTGACCTTTTATATATAAATATATAACTTAATTTAATACAAAATCTGACTAATATAAAATATTAAGTAAATAATTCATACACAAATTGGACTAAAATTTACAAATCTTTATATTATAGTAATGGTAGTTTCAACTAAACTATTTCACTAAGGTTAACTAAATATTTTTTATATTGCATAAATATCTAAAAAATCTTGATCTGAGGATGGAGTTGCCCAATTTATGATGTATTTGTACGACTGTTCCCATTACCTCCAAGTGGAATCGCCACTGAAAAAGGGTAGGTGCTTCTCCATAGACTTACTTGAGTTTACTTTTGTGGGAATTTCTCTCTTCTGTCTATGAAAAATAAGCGCTTCTAAATTTTTCCAAACTAATCTTGTGCCAAACTAAACTTTTCCAATTGGTCTAAATTTTAAATATTTTTCAAAAATTTCTTATAAATCACTTTTAAAACTGGTGTTGAATTAAGTCCATCCGCTATTTCAAATCGGCCTTGGGCTGGACTGGCTGGTGACCGAGCAGCCCAGTCAGCACATGGGTGGCCATGAGCCGATTTGAAATTGACCTAGTCAGCGCATATGTGACCAATCAGCACACCGGTCTGAAACTGCAGCCGAAACTAAACTAGCACCGATTTCAGATCGCGTTTCGATCTGTTCTTTCTTCCCATTGCAGCACATGTGAAACATCGTCATTTTTAGGATGAATCACCATTTGAAACAACGGTTGGATCATATTTAAAAACGTGAACGTGTCTCTTTCCTTCTCAGCCAGTCTTCAACACAACCCCAGAATTGCTCCTTCTCCCTATCTGAGACATTGATTCATCACTTAGAGGTTCTAACGAGCCAGATCTAGTCCAATCACCGCTTTCAATACTCAATTCCCATAAATCAGCCGCCCAAACTCCTTCAATTCCGTCAAGGAAGTGAGATTTTGCGCTTTTACTGATCATTTTGTTGAATTGCTTCGGCGAGGTTAGTTGCTTAGGTATTTTCGTTGGACTTAGGTTATGATGATAGCTCAGTTGATGTTGTTTATGGATAATGTATTGTTTGTGATAGCCTGTGAATTTGACTTATGTTGTGATTTTAAGTTTAGGTTAGGTTGTGATTTTGAGTTTAGGGATAGTGTGTTGTTTGAAATTATTTGTTGTGAATTATAATTGTTGACAAGATTGGTAACTCCATTGGTGTAATGTTACACATGGAATTTAATTGATAATATTTTGAATAATTGTTATTGTTTACACGTGACAAGCATGCATAGAATTTGGTAACTCAATTGGAGACGCACAAAACTTGTATGATTGTACAAGATTCGTTGGATTTAGGTGTCTCAATTCACTCTATAGGTATGATATGTAATTCAAGAATGTGGATCAAATGAAAACCACATTGAATTTGTAAACTGTCAACTCTTCATATCCATTGATTTTGCATAATCTAACGGATCATGATTTTTGTATTTTAATGTATATCTTATCTTCATTTTTATTTTATTGATAAGATTAAATACTTTCCTTAATTATCTCACCTCATTATCTGCAGTAAATCTATGAATATCTTTTTTTATCTATTTCATCGGTCAACATTATCTCTACCTTCCTTTTTATTAAACATAAATCAAATTATGCACCATGGGATTTCAATTGTGCACCAAAAATCAAATTGTGCATCATTGCTTAGAGATTGAAGTGTGCACCAGTGCACCACGATGTAATTGTGCACCAAAATATATATAAAAGGTCTTATGTGCATTAAAAATGATAAAAGTGGGGCGTGAGAAGTTGGTTTATGAGAGGAGTGAAAAGTCGAATTAGTCGGTTATTTAAGATTTAATTAAGGGGATGAGATATGCTTACCTAATTTATCTCATTATCATCCGATTAGTTAGTTAATGTCATTTAGTCGCTTTAATTCAAATTAAATCTAGTGCATTGATTTTAAGAAAATCAACGATCAGATTTGGTTCACAGTTTACAAATCCAAACAGGTTTTCACCCGATCCGCCCCCTGTAATTCAATCTTAATGAGTTAAAGTAAAGTTATGCTAAATTAGTCAACATTGCTAGCATCACCTTTTATTTTCTAATAAAATTGTGATGGATGTTAACTATTGAGTAGCCATGCCGACCAACAACAACTCCAACTTTAGCAATATCGTTATAGGAACGTTAGAGATTATTTATAACTTAGTGGTAGATGAGTATGACAATAAAAAACTAAAAATCTTAAATGAAGAAAGTGATGAGGAGGAGGAGGATGAGACACAGGATTTAACCTATAGATTGTTTGATGAAGAATATGATGATGTTGAGCCTCAAGATGATTTAGAAAATGAAGGTGAACCAAGTGAGTATTTTGAGACTGGTCAGTCTTTGAACCTCTAGTAGGTTGTGATGATAGCGAGGCTCGAACTAAATAGTTAGATTTTTCCGGCCATTAACAATGTCTCTAATTCGGTTGCGGGGATGAACCATCGTTGCTATATGGAAGTTTCGGTAACAATGATTTTTTTTATAAGGACAAGATCTTTGTCACCAAGGACGAAGCAACACATGCTTGTCAGGTTATTCCTTGCAAAAATAGATAGAATATAGAATGGCTAAGTTGAATACAAAATTACTCAACTTGAAGTGTCAAAGGGATGAATAAAAATTTATTAATTACAAATGAAATCTTAGTATAGTTAAAAAGAGAAGATCGGTGATGTTCACTGTGAGTGTGTACAGCGGTCCTCACACATCCGACTCTGAGTGATTTTGAATGATAATATCCATCTGAATAAAAACTTCATCGGATGGGAGATGATGGAGTTCGTCAAAGAACATTTACGGATTTTTTTCATTCAAATTGTCAGTTATTTTAAAAAGACATATGAAGATGAAGTTTCATACTTAAAAACTAGAAAAGAGTGAAAAAAAGACAATTGAGCACTTGTTTGGAGACTGAGATGAGTCATTTGAAGTTTTGCCTGCATACATGGAAATACTTTAAAAAACAAATCTCGAGACATTTGTGTATTGGTGTAAAAAGCCTAAAGATAATGTCAAAAAAATTTAGGTGGATTGGGTTTTCTAGACATTCATCCCCCCAATTGAGGCATTAATACACTATCAACCAGTTTTATTGGTCGATGAAACACATTTGTACAAGAAGTGAATGGTACATTACTAGTTGCGGTCTCCCTTAATGCACAATGACATAGTTCTTTTACTCATATACCACATTTGTTCTTCTACTGACGAAAATAAATTTCATGATTTTTATCCCACTATTATCGTTCTTTTATCCGTTGCTCCTCCCTTAAGATTGTTACCAGAAATTCGTGAGCCGCCCCTCATGGGTTCCCAAAATGTTCGTTGTCTAATTTAGCCATGCGGAATTCTTTGCTCGAAGTTAGTTTCCCCTCATGGCACCCATATCATCTTCTCCTACGCTCCAATAGATCTTTGAATAAGTTCTCAGTTAATTCAGATTTGTGACTGTATTTATTGATTTGTAAATTAAACTTTTTTTCAATATTTAGACACAATAGATAATTATTATTTTAGAAAGGCGGATATAGGAAATAAGCAACACCATGCATGTAACAATTTAAACACATAAAACCACACTCCCAGCAGGGAATCTCAGCCAAGAATAACCCAGATAACCGCAATAGGACTCCTGACCTGGTGCACACCATCATCCCAAATCAGACTAGCCGATGCGACTGTGTCCTGAATCGCACCACTCACTGTCAGAGTGTACGACTGAGACTCTCCTAAAGATGCGAACGTCAAAGTGCTGGGCGTGACTTGCACGTTCAGGCCAACCGGAGCAGCTATTGTTGCTGTGTAAGTGGAAGTTGGCGATCCGACGTTGGTGACAGTCCTACGGTAGGTGGTTACGGGTATGGCTGTTGGCGTGGTCGTAGCCAAAGAGAAGGAAGGGTAGTTCAAGTCGTGGACGCTTCCTGGCGTGGTCGGGCACTCGCTGTTGTCTCCGGTGATTATTCGGAGAAACTGAGTTGTGTAGCCATCCGCACACAAGAAGTTGATGTAGTCAGTAGGACCGGCGTCATACACTAGACCCGGGCTGACAGCTTTGATAGGGTTGACATGGCCGGCTCCATATCCATACTCAGCCTCGGGAGTGGTTATAGGGCTCATGGGGAAAGCTGAAACAACATATATAAAAAAGTTTCAGGAATAAAAATGAAGAGGTCTCATAAAATTAATTTGAAAAAAATACATATATATATGCGTAGTGTGTTATATCGGTTTTATAAGTACCGGTGGTCATCATAGCAGACTTGATGGCTGCAGGGGACCAGGTTGGGTTGAATGATTTGATAAATGCTGCGACACCAGAGGCGTGAGGGCAAGCCATGGATGTTCCTGAGATGATATTGTAGTTCACAGATCGGGTGTCTCCTACCACACTTGTAACAGGGGCAACTGTCGGCCATGCGGCCAGAATGTTCACTCCTGGTGCACTTATATCAGGCTGCAACATTATTATTAGAACAATATTTAGGTTCATTATATATATAGTTCGTCATTAAAGATTACTACATACTTAATTACTTTGACAACATATACCTTGAGAATATCAAGTGTGACCGGACTTGGACCACGCGACGAGAAAGAGCCTACAACCGGAGCTGTTGTATCATTTCCATCAACAGTCTTGAATATGGTACCCGTTGGACTGCCAAACATTCGGATGCACCAAGAAACATATTTTGCAGCATTGAGATATACTTTTATATTTGTGTGCGTAGTATGTGTATATATAAGAATAACAGATAGCTTCTTCTTTAATAGTAAGAAAAATGGAAGTTGCGACTTACTTGGCATCATTGGACATGTAGGTGTAAATGTCAGTACCACTTGGTACATCGAGATACGATGCAGGCAAGGCACTAGGCCTGGCTACGTCCTTAAACCCATCATCCGCATACAAGGCTCCAGCTGCCCCGGCCACGAATGCTGCCTCGCCGTTGCCATTAGATGCACACAAAACAATCTTGTCTTGCACCAGAAGGGGATCCAACGAATCATCTACGCAAAACCTACACAAGCATGTACGAGGAATTCATTTCTTGTCTAGTGTGTAGTTCACCCACATTTCCAAATTCAATCAAAACCTAAAGTAATGATAAGATTCTCACTGAGAGGTGCTGGAATCAAAACCTCCAGCCACGTTTGGAGCATCACCAGCGAAGATCAGTTGATGCATTTGGTTTGAAATATCAAATGTGTTTAGTGAAACTCCCTGCACCCACTCGAAAGTCAGACATTTGCAACATAGTTTTTTTTTTTTTTTAACTCAAGCATCCAATTTACAGGTTATTCAAAAATTTTGACTTGATTTTTAGCTATCAAGATTTCTAATACCTGATAAGTTTGGCTGTTTCCGAGCTGAACAGATGTCACATATTTGCGATCCGTCGTACTAGCTGCAACACCAAGAGACCAAGGTGCCACATTCGTGGTCGTGAAGAAATCAGGACCGCTGTTTCCAGCAGAAATGGAAGCCAGTATCCCAGCCTTCATGGCATGATAAGAACCTATGGCAATTGCATCTTCAAAGTAATTTCTTGGAGTGTTGCCACCTACTGACAATGAGATTATGTCGACTCCGTCAGCAATGGCGTCGTCGAAGGCAGCGAGGATGTCCTCATCTGCGCATCCGTTAGACCAGCATATCTTGTAGATGGCTACACGAGCGGCAGGGACACCTCCTCGAGCAGTTCCAAGTCCCAGGCCAAGCATGCTTGCACCAGTAACGACGCCTCCAGCTGCTGTTGAGGCAGTGTGGGTGCCATGTCCTTCTGTGTCTCTTGGAGATGCCACGTCGGTTGGACCAAAGACGCCACTTGCCTTGTAGTATTTTCCTCCCACTATTTTACTATCATTTATAACAATAGTTCAAATTAAGAAAATGTCAACCCATTGGCTGTCTAATAATTCTTTAAGATAAAAAAATAAAATAATTTTTTATAGGCATATAGAAAGTCTAGAAATTGGGAAAGTCAATGAGCGAGTTACTTGTTGCACGTAAAGTTGGCTGTTGGAGGAGAGCAAGAACCCTTCCACTTGGCCGGCGGAGGACCGAAACCTAGGTCGCTGAAGCTAGCAGATTCTGGCCAAACTCCGGTATCCAGCACTCCAACTACAATGTCACTTTCTGTCGTGGAATGGTTAAATGTGAGTGGAAATCCCATGAAGTCCCATGATCGCGTTGTTTGTAGCTGCCTTGTTTGAGATTCAAATATTGAAACGATCCCCTTAAACCCTACAGGAACAAATTGCTTAAGAAAACGGCCAACATCAAAAGTCAAATGATCTAGATCCTGCGCATATAAGGTCATTTACTGTCATTACCTGAGAGGATGTTTTTTTGTTTTTCAGTCATACGCACAGCGAAGCCACTGAAACTCTTGGTGTAACTGTAAAGAAGGGCATCTAAGCCATTGTTGCCCAAGACTTTGTTGATAATACTCCTGTAAACCTGGATGGCTATCAAAGCGCTTTTGGGCTTCTCGCCCATGTACGCTATGTACGTCTGCGTTCAAAATCACACACGAATAACTACTTATCAGAACTCAATTTAAGGACGGGCATATATGTATATTTGTTTCCATAAAGTTTAACGAGTGCACCTTTAGTTCTTCTGGTTGGGCACTGGGAGATGGTGCAGGGATTTGAGGGCGAAGCACACCTCCCGCAGCAGAAGCTAGCTCTTGGACGCATGATGTACCGATGATGACAAGTAGTAGAACCAGGCACGGTCGATGAAGAAGTCTATGCGGCATATTTTTGGCCATGGGAGTGATGAAACAGTAAGGAGTTCGATTTTTGGTTATGGCAGTGGTTAAGCCGGTTCTTATATAAGAGAGAATGTGCCCCTCAATCTCATTCTGATCTTTTCAAACTCAAATTTTATAGTGCAATTTGTTGATTTGGATAATGGCCTTTGCAACATTCTAAAATAATAGACTATCGAGTAAGTATTATGATATTACAACATTCTAAAATAATAGACTATCGAGTAATAAGTATTACGATATTACCTCTAACGGCATGTTTGCCGGTGTCATGTTCTAAGATGATGATATGAAATTGGCTGGCGACTTGGAACAGTTCTTACAGACAGGGGAATATGATTACAAGTCATAAACGTGTGACTACGTGCCGGTTGATATTATTATATTTTCTTTCAGATGAAGTCCTAAATATTTTAATCTGATTTTTTTGAGTTGACATCGTTAAGGTTTGAACGCGCTTCCTCTGCAAGTGCTCTTCTATGGTTGACAAGGTTTGTAAATGAACTAATTCTCTATGATTGGATGCTGCTGGTGCGTGATAATGTAGTTTTCTGATTTGGATCGAGTGCAATTACACATATGATTACGTGCTTTGGATATTAATCATGGATGGACATAAGCGCCGGTACACAATACAGATCATAGATACAGATATGACAATGTTTATTTTGATGATTAGATGGCATTTAGACAGCCACGTCTAATAAAGTGTGTTAGAAAGTCTGAGGTCCTATACATTTGTTTATATTGAACACTATAGATGGCACTTTTTGTTAGGAATCATATGCTTGAAAATAGGATTTGATTTTGAATAATCACAAGATGCAAGCTCGGATTCGGAACGTCATAACCAGTTTTATGATTTTGGTGGAAATCCAAAATAGCATGTACAAATTTGAATTATTTTTCAGTTAATGTTACTGATTTCAATTCGAGCTACCAAACACTTTTTTGGATCTGAGTTGAAACCTTAAAACATAAGGTAAAACCGAAAATAATATTGCCTAAACAGGCGCATCTGGGTGTCATTGAAGAGCATGTCAGTGATAGTTATATCTATCAAAGATTGATAATTGAATGCAAGAATTGGATAATACACTGATGAGTAGGAACCCAGCCTTCCTACCGGTGTTGTAGAATGAATCAACACTGGAAAGATTATAGTCATCAGTCACGTCAGTAGACAACCTAGTGAGACCGTTGTGTGTATGAATATGTAAGCCCAACAAGGTGAAGCAGAATCCTAGTGTAACTTGACTATCAACCCCTATCTAATTTATTATAGAGAGTTAGAATACGTAGGCCATAGTGCTCTAATTGTCCGAGTAAGCCGTAGTTACTTGGGTTCAACCTTAGAGTTACTAGTTATAAATAATTTTTTACTTGTATTGAAGACCCAACTCTAAATTGCCGAAATATATGCACCATTGAACACAAAATGAAATCAATTGTAGTTAATAAATTGTTGCATCAGAACATTTAGAAGTCGAACTTGTAGTAAATTATTGAGTGATATGTCATATATATATATATATATATATATATATATATATATTATTAAAACTATCTAAAACAATCTTGAAAATGTTTGTTTTAAGCCAAAATGGTTTTTGCAGTAGGAATTTAGAGAAAACAAATAAATATAAAAATAACACCATTGACGGTGCTTATGGATAATATACAATGATAATGTAAAGTATATACAATGATAATGTTTATTGGTCACAAGCGTTATCTAATACTATAACACAAAGACGACGCTTATGTCACAAGCGTCATCTAATACTATAACATATAGGCGATGCTTATTGCACTCAAGCATCGTCTTTGTGTTTTACTATAGATGGTGTTTTTTTAACTATAAGCGTCATCTTAAGTGTTCAGATTAGACGACGTTTGTAATAGATAAATGTCATCTAAAACGTACATTAAACGACGCTTGAGACTCTTGACGCTTGAATAGATGTTGCTTATAAATGCCGTTTAATGATCAAAATATGCGTTTTCACCTTCTGTATAAGTGATTCTCCAATAAATTTGTTGATTGATTCACAATAGAAGAGAAAGCTCGTTAATGCGGCAGTTTTCTGAGGTGAGAGATGAGTGAACGAGTCAGAGTGATCGCCAAAAATAAAAAAATTTAAATTCCCAAAGAATAAAATGATCAGTTTCGGTTAATCGAAGGGATGTTGGAAGTATTAGAGACCTTGGTATATCTGGACTGCCCCCTGTCGAGATTCATTTCATTTTTATTCCAAAAAATTAAATAATTTTCTATACATATATGTCATGTTTTGTTCGAGACTCAACATAATTTGTTTCAAAAATTCTAGAAAGTTTCAATAATGAAGAAAATTTAAAATCTTAAAAGTTCATGATTTAGTTCTAGAAAAATGATTTTTTCTGAATAGATTTGGTTTTGTTTTGTTCAATCTCAACGAAAAGTTTGATTCAAAATATTTCATAAAAATTCAAATAATTCTTGAAAAAAATTAAGTCTTTATATCGATGAATAAATTACATAAAGAAGCTTCGATATCATTGTTAAAAAGTTTGTACACAAAAAGAGGATTGGATTTTTGAGTCGCGAGACACAGGCCCGTATCTGCAAACCCTATAAAACAATTATTTAATTTTTGGGAGATCTAGATTATATTTCACTTAATCTTATTGACTTTAACTCAAATTTAACTCAAACTACCAGTTACGAATCCGGATCTAAATTGAAACCCTATAATTAATATTATCTGAAATAGCATAGTTGGGTGTCTCTAAAAAGCATGACAATCAACGTTTCTTTATCGTTGTACTCATATACAAGTTGCGGATATCACACTTGTGTAGTACTAGCTCTGAAAAGGAAGAAAATAAATCTCTCATTCACTGGTGTGTCTTGTGTTTTAACAATCAAATCGGAAAAAAATACTGGTGAAAACTGATGTGAATTATCATAAAACTCTAATAAAGAATTCACTTGTATGGTGGTGAGAGGACAAAGTTATTGGTCTTTGCCACTTGGACAATCCAAATAACTGATTGAATATTATGTATTTCATTATTCATTAAGTTTATTTAATCAATTTGATTTATTGGACCGAATCTTATTCTATTTTTTATCTAACAAAATACACATTCTCTGCACACGTGTGCGATCTAACAAATTTATTCATAATTAGACATGGACTAAAGTTCATTAATCATAAGTGATCTCTAGTTAAACATTATGATCGATTCCTAATTATGAATAAATTTAATTTTTAAAATAAGTAAACCTCAGTTACTATGATTCTGTAACTGATTTAGTTGACATACGTAAACACTTTTAGATAATAAAACAAGTGTCTTAGTCATTCCTTCTCTATCATTCATCCGCAATCCGTTCACCTCACTAGAAGGATCTAACCAAAAGTTACATGTCACGACAGTGTCAGGAATAGCTCTTGTTCTGGGCAGGTTCCTGATCTGATCCAAATTCATCAATCAGGAGATAAATATGCGCTGGCATTTTTGGAAAAACTCATAAATCCGATTTATTGGAGCACATTCAAGGTCCCGGAAAAGAAAATTTCTTATGATAGTTAGGCAGTGTTTGGTTTGAGGGAAATTTAGAGAGAGAAAATATAAGAGAAAGTCCATTCTCCATAAAATTTATCTTATTTTTTCTTTATTTTGTTTTAAATGAAATTTTTTGAAGAACATACTAAAATATTTTTTAATTTAAACAATTTTTTTTTCATTTTCCATCTAACTTTCAATCAATTTTCCATCCCCAAAATTTCCTAAATCAAACAAAAAATTCTCACAAACTTTCATTTACATCAAATTTTCCTTTAACCAAACACAGGGTTAACTTTATAAGCCAGTGGCATATGATCTCTAAACTTTGTCTTCCTCAGTCAACATGATTCCCAAGAAACAAGCAATTGGGTATATAAAAAAAGCCACGATATTAAAGTATTTCAACAGGTATACTACTGCTCGTCATCACTGTCCTCGGTTCAAATGAAGAGATGGATGTAAGATGATGGGTGATGGTTCCTGGAAGTAGGGCTAGCACCAGAAGTAAGATCAAGTACTCACATGCAAGATTCAGGATATAAAATTAGGGTGGTTTAAAAAAAATTACTGAATATTTTATGAAATGTATTAAATTAACATCAGTTTTTTATACAGTAAACTACAAAAATATATTCCGAACTATCATCTATTTTTAAATTAAGTACCAAACTTTCTAATTATTCAATTTCAGTACCGAACTTTTTAATTCTTCAATTTTCAGTACTATAGACGTAATAAAATGAAAAAATTTATATAAAAAACTGATTTTGTGTCCGATAGATTTATGCAAAATTCTAGCTAAAGAGTTGGACTTCCAAACTAATTCCCATATTTCATGTTAATTGCTTCTTTATATTACGTCTATAGTGTTGAAATTGAAAAATTAAAAAGTTTGGTACTGAATTTGAAAGTCAGTGATGGTAGTTTAGAGCATGTTTTTGTAGTTTTTATCCTTTTACAATCACTTTTGGTGCTCCGAGACTAGGTACTATCGTTTGCGACGTCATTTTAATTTTGATGGAATACGGTGTCGTTTTTCTCATTTTCTCATTTGTTTTCTGCCTAAACTGATGAATATAGAAGCACAACTGATGAATATTCACCAGTTATTGTTTTCTACAAATATTGAAGCACAAATCATCTTATGAATATAGCAAGTCATCTGATGAATATAGCAGATCAACTGATGAATATAGAAGCACGACTGATGAATATATTCATTAGTTGTGTTTATATATTCACCAGTTGTTGTTTTCTACAAATATAGAAGCACAAATCATCTAATAAATATAGCAGATCAACTGGTAAATATTCATCAGTTGTGCTTATATGTTCACCAGTTGTTGTTTTCTGCAAATAGAGAAGCACAAATCATCTGATGAATATAACAAATCAACTGGTGAATATTCATCAGTTGTGTTTATATATTCACCAGTTATTTTGACTAAACACGGTGTGTTTAATGTATAATACGTAAAACGACGTCGTTTTCATCAATCAAAACGATATCGCAAACAAAAACACCTACTCCAAAACACCCAAGAATTTGGTGAGACTCATTAGCTACACATAATGTGAAACAAGAAATGCATATGAGAAGGCAGCTCATAAGAAGGTTTCTCGTATTGAATAGTCAAGAAAATCAGACAATTTGATGTGCATGTTGTTTGTATAAACCTCTAAGGAGCAAACCCTACTTCCTGGAAAGAACATAAAATATCAACAGAATCCTCCCTCCATGCAGATGAATGCAAGACACAAATGGTTGACGTCCGAAATATCTGAGAAAAGTAGGCGAGTAGGATGTTGAGACCGAGAACCAACTTTACAAGAGATGATGGCAGTCTTACGCGGAACAGCAGCTTCGCTGGCTTGTACCGCCTGACAAGTTGCCGACATTGATGGTAGTGCCCTTTGGAAGCCCTTGTGTGGCTCCGGCCTCCTGGGCCGCGAGCGCCTTCTTACTAATCACATGGTAAATGTCCAGCAAAACAGTTTGGAAGGCATTTTCTACATTGGCTGCTTCCAGTGCTGATGTCTCGAGGAAAGATAGGTTTTCCCTTTCAGCCAGATGCTGCGCGTCATCTTTAATAACTGATCTCAGATGGCTGAGGTCGGATTTGTTTCCAGCCAGCATGATGACTATGTTCGAATCAGCATGGTCACGGAGCTCTCGGAGCCATCGTAGAACATTGTCAAAGGTTTGCCTCTTTGTTATGTCGTACACCAGGAGTGCACCAACGGCTCCTCTGTAGTATGCGCTTGTGATGGCTCTATATCGCTCTTGGCCAGCCGTGTCCCATATTTGGGCTTTAACTGTCTTCCCTTCAACCTGAACCATAAAAGTTAATCCAATGAATCGAGCACATACAGTGGAGCAATCATGTCGGATAGAAACAACAATCTAATATCAGACTGCTTGTCTACTGCTATGTTCCACCAGCCAAAATGAGCATTTTCACCATAGCAATTTAAGGTTGTAATTCATCTCCAAAACATTAACCAAATAGAGCCATTCGAGATCCACATCTAGCACCCAATACGAAAAACTATAGCACCATGCTGGATATATAAGAGATGTGTAATTAACCTGCAGGGTTCTGGTAGCGAATTCGACGCCAATGGTGGATTTAGATTCCAGGCAAAACTCATTGCGAGTAAACCGCGACAAAATGTTAGATTTGCCCACACCCGAATCTCCGATCAGCACGATTTTGAAGAGATAATCATACTCCTGATCAACTTTATACGCCATTGGCACATTCCCTTACTCCAAAACCACAAATCTCACAACTTGCGCCCAAATCTGCTGCAAATGACGCCTGCAAATATACAAGAGTAAAATCATCAGACACCTCGCAATGAAAAATGAAGAGCCAAGCCGCACATTGGCCAAATGGGTTGAGTTTCTTACGGGAAACCATGGCTGAGAGAATGATGCTTTTGGTGGCGCTGATCTGGAGAGAAGATGAAGTGAAGGAGTGGTGGGGGTGTTTGCGAAGAGAGAGGGGTCTGAGTCAAAATGGGGAAATGAGAAGAATTTGGGGGAAAGTAAGACAGCGCTTCAAATGCGGCTGCCTGCGTCGGATCGACTGACAACAGGTCCCACATCGGCAAACACGACATAATACAACTGACTAGTTTATGATGTTTGTACAAATTTAAATTATTTTATCGGACTTAGATCCAGCCCACTAAGGTTGATTAGGTAAAAATGATCTAATTTTGTCTACAAAACTGAGTAATTTTATTTATAAAGATATTTTTTTATTTAATTATGCAATCTGTTAAGTTAAAATTACATCATTTGGTTGAGGATCGAATCCGACCAATGAGAACTTTCTTCATATATGACCAATAGCTTCAAGAATCTTGGGTAGACTATAAACTCTATATCAGTAAATTTAGAGGCAATTGAGGACCGATATAAGAATGACCACTCTTTTAATAGAAGATAGAAAATTACTCTCTCATAATTTGATTGAGAATTAACAGAATCTAGAATAGTAGTGCAGTCTGAAGCTCGGATGAACTTGAAATATAGGGAAACTCTCAAATATTTGATTGGCGGTTGACCTCGAGAGAAGTCAATTAAACCAGATAAGTGCTCTGCAATTGCTAGTGAGATTCCTCCAAAAAAAAGTCTTAAACTTGAAGTAATTAACCCTGAGATCTGAAACATCACCGATCCAGATATTCTTTCACTAAACTGAGAGACTGTGAATCATCATGACAAAGGATAAAATATTAACAACATAATAAAGCTGATTTAGATTCAGTCTGGCGTAGTTGGGATGAGCTTTGAAGGCTAGATTGAAAAAAATGGATTCTGAGCATTTTGGAGAGCAACTTCGTCACTAGGCAGAAAAGAAAAGGAGATAAAGGTGCAGCCCTTCCCGATACCAGCTTGTCCTAAAAAAATAACTTTGAATGCTACCTGAAGAAAATAGAGAAGCTTGTACATGTGATACAACTGGCCATCCATATGAGAAAATTAGGAAAAAATCCATAATAGTTTATCATCTGAAAAAAGGAAATCCCACCTAATAGAATCAAAATCTTTCTGAATGTCAATCTTGAGGTAGCATCTAGGAGAGGTATTCTTCTGAGAATAACTCGAGATTAGAGATTACGTTTGAAGAATATTATGAATAATATATACTCTGACCCTCAATGAAAGTTGTCTGCTCATGACCCACTAACTTCTTCTCACAAGAGTCCATTCTAGCTAATAGCGAGAAGTTTAGTAGTCACCTTGTAGATAGTAGGACAAAAGTAAGTCGGTGTGAAGTAATTAGCAGTAGAGAGAGCTTCACTCTTGGGAATTAGCAGTAGAGAGAGCTTCACTCTTGGGAGTAAGAGCTAATAATATTGAGTTCAACCCTAAGGCATTTTCCCATTGAGAAAAAACTTTGATAGCCCTACAAATGTTGATACCAATAATAGACCGGCTAAACTTAAACAATTTTATATGAAAACCATATGCACCTAGACTTTTATTGTTGTCTATAGAGAAAAAGGCCGCCTTGATGTCATCATGAGACAAAAATGCATCGGGAGCCAGCCTATAATCAAAATAAATATCACTGCCCGAAGAGTATAATAGTTCTGAAATGCTCAATCTGATGCTCTTTGATCTGAAAAAGGTCCTCTATCCAAGTTCCATCCAGACATTAAAATCTGCTAATAGAATTTCTTTCATTCTTGGATTCGGGAAAATATAAAAAAAGACATTGTTCAAATCCTCATGCTTACTCCATTAAATTTTAGATCGCTGATGAAGATGAATAGCTTCCATCTTTTACAAATTTATGAAGGTGTCCAAACAGTCACTTTCTTTATTTTGAAGATCACCATTGAGCGGATCATCTTGGTGACAACTTTGAATATGAGATGGGGCTTTTTCTAGCTTGATGGACTCTTTCGGAGATACCACTGGTGGTCTTCTTCCCAAAATGGTGAACAAGATCCTTCTTTATATGCTTCAACTTAGTTAGGACGTGATATATATCAAGGTAAGGACATGCAATGCCTAAAGAGTTTGAAACCACTGCTTGAAAATTAGGAGTAAGAGTCCATACATTGTAAACTGAAATCTAGGTTTAAGAACAGAGCATAAAGTCTTAATCTTCATAATACCTAGAGAGAGTGATTAGAGATACCTAGGGCCAAGAAGATATCATGAATAGAAGGGAACAGTTTGGGCCAAACACTATTACATAAGAAACTATGTAACTTAGAGAATATTCTTGAAGCACCATCTCTCGTGTTAGACCATGTAAGGTAAAGCCAGTGAAAAAGATTTCTATAAGAGAATAATAGTCCACGAGACTTGAAAATTCATCAATGTATCTATGAGTAATAGGATCTCCATTGAGCCTTCTCAGAATGATGAATGATGCAAATGACATCCCTCGTAACTAATCAAGGATAGAACAATCAGAACCTGCACTTGTCAAGTCACAGTCCATAACTGGCTCTAATAGAGGTTTGATTAGCAACGTAAATAAAAGAAGCCTTAAAAACATTATTCATCATGGATATGGAACAATGAGTGAGTTGAGGAGAAGTTGATAAGGTAGTGAAAGACTAAATAAAGCTAAAATTTTAGCCTATGAGAATCCAATCATGGTCATTAGTGTCAAAATTAAGAATGAAATTCTAGTTACCTAGAGAGATAAATATATTGGTGAATGGAACAAGAGTAGGCCCTGAAAGCTTAGACTCCATTATACTAAAATTCTAAATATGATTTGAAGTAACAAAATGCAATTCCTCTTGTTTTTTTGAGAGGAGAATTTACAACCCTAATATTCCATATATGAAATTAATCATGAGAGAGTATCGTGAAGTTGTTATAGGTGGTAGCTTTATTTTGGAACATTATTTCTTCGATTGAGGGAGAATGTTTGATTGGTTTTAATTTCATTTTTTTCATTGAGGGGGAGTGCTTCAGTAGCTTTGATTGTTTAAGCGACCCCTTAGTTTCTTATGATCCACCACAAGTACGAAATCTTGAACTTCCTCAAGAGGTTGAGATCTCAAGGCAGAGAAGACCTTTGATATGGACCAAGACAAGGGCCCCATATAAGACCTCGTGTTGCGCAACACGTAAGGTCTTAAGCTGTTGTAAGGTCCCCGCGACACCAGAAACACTAGGAAAGACCCCAGGGAGTGAGGCAGTAGATATCAAGACTCTAGATTTCAAGCAGGCTCCAGACTGTAAGACCCTAGTTAATAAGGCTTTGGTGTGGCTTAACAAAAAAGGCCTCATGTTGCTCCACAAGCGAGGCCCCACGACACTAGGTGAGGCCCCAGATAGCGATTTAGCCGACATCGCAACTCCAAGATTCAAGACGCTAGGCAAACTAGATGAGACCTTGAATTGCATGGTAGGCAACATCACAGACGCGCGTCAGACAGAGAAGAGGTGTGATTCTCGATGGAGTTGGGTATCTCTTCTTCATGGATAGCATAGAAAAGGCAATAACATCCTCAGGGCTGAGATGAGACTGAGGCTTCACGATACTTTGACCAGATTTTCTAAAAGCTACGGGCACCCATTGCTATTCAAATTTCAAAAATCTTACGACATATAACACATCGATGCACGGCTTCCATTTGTACTTCATTTGTTGATGTATCATTGTGCCTTTAGGACTATATATGTTTTTGATATTTATTGGCTCTGATTCAACATCTTACCTCCACCAAATTTTTCCTAAATAAAAAAAAGAGTGTGTTTGGTTTTGAAAAAATTTGATGGAAAGAAAAATTTGCTGAAAAGTGAAATCCATAATGAATTTCATTTTATTTTTCTTTATTTGGTTCAAATGGAAAATTGAAAGAAAAGTTTCAAAACTCTTTTTTAATATACCTTTTTCTCTAATTTTTCATGCAATTTTCTTTCCCATAAATTTTCTCAAAATCAAACAAAAGAATCCTTCTAACTTTTCTTCAAATTTTCCTTTCCTTCTAATTTCCCATAAACCAAACACACCCTAAAATATTTTTTTATTTTAAACAAATTTTCCTTTCTATTTTTCATATAATTTTTCAAAATCATTTTCTTATAAATTTTCCTTATATTTTCATCAAATATAGTAACCCGCTTACAATATATGTAACACTTTTAGAAAAATTCAGTACCACGTGGCTCAGTTTCACAACCTTTGAAAAGTCAGACATGACGTGGCAGTTCCTTAACGCGCAATGTGATACGTCTTATCTTATGTCGGCAATTAACAAGTCTACAAGTTTATCCATGCATGGTCGTTCCCCCAAATATTAATAGACATGTAACATGTTGCAAAAGTGTTTGATATCTAAGATTTAAAATTACACTGTTCTTAATTGGTTTTTTTTTATTCTTGGATAGATTGTGATTAGTATGTGCACACTACAAATAGAAAATCGTCACATAATATGTTAAAAAATAAATAAATAAATTTTAAATTAAAAATAAATCACCGCGTGTTATTTTTACTTTTCAACATACCATTTGACGATTTTATATCTATTGTCACGAAATATCCGTCAAAGAATCACTTCTACATCAATAGATTCTCCCATCCACCATTATTGCTCGAACCTCGACCTTAAGCTATATTGGAGTTCTTTGAAGACGAAAAAGGATGAGTAATGATTCATCGATACTTAATTATTATTTTTTCAAATTTATTTTATTCTTCATCTTCTTCTTTCCCAGTTGATTTTATCATTCCAATCCACCATTAATATTCAATTAGAGAAGTTGTTGGTTTAGATTAAGGTACATATTTTCATGGATGATTTGAAAGAAAAAACACTAGAGGGATAATGAATGGAAAATTGAAGGTATGAACGAGTTAGTACTATCGGAAATTCAAGTTACAATGAACTTTAATATATATTCAGAAATAAATACTTCTGTTCTCTAAAAGTTCAACAAAATTAATATTTTATTAATTTAAAGGAATAAATGAAGTTTTTTCGAATCTAAAAATCTGAGGATGACAATTCTTGAAAATACATTTGAGATGTCTTATCATCAAAATAAAAATACAATACACAAATTATTACTGAAAAATGAAGATCAAGTGCAGTAAAATGAATATCCAGTTCATTCAAATGAGAACTGAGTTAATTAATTCAAAATGAATATTTTCAATAAGTTGTGATATTCTCCAAGCTTTATGTTTAATGTGAAAGATTGGTATATGATGATTTAAGAAGTGCAGTTTAAAACAAAAGGTTTGATAGATATATCCTGTTATGATATATAAGTTTTATACCCTAGTGACTAAAATGATATTGTTTTGGATGTATTTTAAGAGTTTTAGGGTTTGTGAGTTTTAGAATATTTGTTATTATAGCGTCTTTAAAATTTTAACATTTAAAAATTTCATAATTTTTAATATTTTTATGATGTGTCTCTCCATCGACAAGCTGATATATCCTATTGTGATATATGAGCTATATACGCTAGTGACTAAAATCATATTATTTTGGATGTGTTTTAAGAGTTGTAGGGTTTGTGAGTTTAGAATATTTATTGTTTTAGCGGCTTTAAGATTTTAACATTTCAAAATTTCATATTTTTAATGTTTTTGTGATGTGTCTCCATCCACAAGTGCTATTGAAATCACCCAAAAAAATCTATTGCACCAGATTGAAATCGGAAAACTACATATAGTTCATGCATATGCAGACCTTCTCAATCATATAGAAGATCAGCAAGGCGAATATATTACTTAGGGCTTGCAGAGGAAGTAGGTAGGTCCCAAACTAACCAATGTCAACTCTGAAAAGATCAGATCAATATCTTTATCGACGACAAAAAGAAATTGAGATAAATATCAAGTAGCATGCAATCACACGTTTACGACTTTGTAGTTATATTGCCCAGGTCTGTAAGAACTGTTCCAAGTCGCTAGCCGGATTGATGTTATTTCATATCATCATCTTACATAGTGACGACACCGGCAAATAATGCAACGTACGTAATATCACATTATATATTTTTTTTTATTTCAGTTGTCATTATAATTTTAAGATTATGATTTGAGTTGTCATTTTTATGTGAAACGTTATGATAAATATTATGTTGAATGAATTGCAATATAGCTTAGAGTTTCTCCTGTTTCGGTTAGGGTTTCCCCTGATTTTTCATATTTGGTTCAATTTGGATCGATTTCAATTCAAACATCGCTTCAATTATCTATTCATATTCTTCCTCTGGCTCAACAAGTTGTAAATGCTCTTCAATCCACTAATCTAAATGCAGCTGTCTTTTCTCCTTTTGTCTCACCATCTTTATCCTAAAAACCTACTTTTTCTTCTATCTTTGATATTATTCCTAGAGACCATAGATCAGACAAAGAATTATTAAATGGAGTGGAGTTCAGTAATCCCCTTGCAAGAGACTCACTTGATGACTCCTAAAAAACATTTGAAGAAATTTTTGATCCTCCACCTAAACCGCGAAAGGCGAAGATGTACAAGCGTATTGATGATGCTAAAAATGCTTTTCGTACTTCTATTAGAGCACGTGCTAAAAAGAAAGATCTCAATTATGTTTGGTTTTGATCTATTTTGTATTCAGATTGGGAGGATATCTTTCATATATTATTTTATTAATAAATTTTTATTTGAAAAAAAGAATTGATTGCAATATATTTGTATCAAATTATACTTCAATAAGATTTTTATATCTATGTGTTTTTAACATTTTATTTTGAGTAGTTTATGTTTGAATTTGATTATGCATAAATCTAAGAGACAAGTGAAATAGGACATATCAGTGGTCAATAACGTACCAATTTCAAATGCAGCAAAAGGTCACTCAATTAACAAATCAACAAATTGCACTACAAAATTTGAGTTTGAAAGAATCAAAATGAGCCATGCATTGAGGAGCATTTTCTCTTTTATATAAGAACTGGATTCACCACTGTTACAACCAAGAATCAACTCCGGTTCCACACTTATCTCATGGCCAAACAAATGCAGCATAGACTTCTTCATCGACCTTGCTTAGTTATTCTACTGATCATCATCGGAACATCATGCGTCGAAGAGCTAGTTTCTGCCGCAGGCGGCTTGCGCCGTCCTCATAACCCAGCACCATCTCCCAATGCCCAACCAGACGAGCTAAAGGTCACTAGTTAAGCTTTATGCAAACTATTATTTATTTATACATCAACCCGTTGATTGAGTTGTCAATAAAATAATTATTCTTTGTATGATTTTGAACGTAGACGTACATAGTGTACATGGGAGAGAAGCCCAAAAGCGCTTTGATCGCCCTTCAAGTTTACAGGACTATCATCAGCAAAGTCTTGGGCAATAATGGCTTAGATGCCCTTCTTTACAGCTACACCAAGAGTTTCAGTGGCTTCGCCGTGCGTATGACTGAACAACAAAAAGACATCCTCTCAGGTAAACATAAGAAATAACTTTTATATTTTAGGATATAGGGTTTAGGAATCATTTGACTTTGGATGTTGGCTGTTTTCTTGATCAATTTGTCCCTGTAGGGTTTAAGGGGATCGTTTCAGTATTTGAATCTCAATCAAGGCCGCTCCAAACAACACGCTCATGGGACTTCATGGGATTTCCACTCACTGTTAACCACTCAACGACAGAGAGTGACATTGTCATTGGAGTGCTGGATTCCGGAGTTTGGCCAGAATCTGCTAGCTTCAGCGATGTAGGTTTCGGTCCTCCACCTGCCAAGTGGAAGGGTTCTTGCACTCCTCCAACAGCCAACTTTACCTGCAACAAGTAACTCGATGACTCCAATGATAACACTTAAATTTTGTTTGACTTTTTTTTGGTAAAGAATGAAGACACGCCTTCAATCTGTAGCATTCACACTCAAAATTGATTGATCATGAGTGTGGATAGCTCAACTATATGTTATGATCAACTTTAGAATTTAAATAACCTATGTGAGACTTAGCCCTTATACATGGCTCAACACCCCTCACTTGCGAGAGTTTTAATTAATCTCGACAAGTGGGATTTCGTGCAAATCTAGTTAATCGTCACATACATATTATAAAGGTACAGCAAAAACCTCCACTGATACCATCAAGATTAGTTATATTCACAATTCAAAATCAATTAACAATAAATGAGAAACTCAACTATATATTAGGATCAACTTAAAACTCTTATACATGGCTCATCAATTTTCTTTATTTTAATTATTCTTATAATTGATAGCAAAATAGTGGGAGCAAGATACTACAAAGCAAGTGGCGGCTTTGGTCCAACCGACGTGCAATCTCCAAGAGACACCAGTGGACATGGCACCCACACTGCCTCAACAGCAGCTGGCGCCGTAGTGACTGGTGCAAGCATGCTCGGGTTGGGACTTGGAACTGCTCGAGGAGGTGTCCCTGCCGCTCGTGTGGCCATCTACAAGATATGCTGGGTTCAATGCGCTGATGAGGACATCCTCGCGGCCTTCGACAATGCCATTGCTGACGGAGTCGACATAATCTCATTGTCAGTAGGTGGCAACACTCCAAGAAATTACTTTGAGGATGCAATTGCCATAGGTTCTTATCATGCCATGAAGGCTGGGATACTGGCTTCCATTTCTGCTGGGAACAGCGGTCCTAATTTCTTCACGACCACGAATGTGGCTCCATGGTCTCTTGGTGTGGCAGCTAGTACGACTGATCGCAAGTATGTGACGTCTGTTCAGCTCGGAAACAGCAATACTTATCAGGTATATTATAAATCTTGATCGAAAAGAGAGCTAAAAATCAAGTCAAAATATTCGAATCCCCCTGTTAGTTGAATGTGTGTGTTAAAAGAAAACTGTGTTGCAAATGTCTGACTTGCGGAGTGGGATGCAGGGAGTTTCACTAAACACATTTGATACTTCAAACCAAATGCATCAACTGATCTATGCTGGTGATGCACCAAACCTGGCAGGAGGTTTTGATTCCAGCAGCTCTCAGTGAGTACCTATTTGATTGGATTTGGAAATGTGGATGAACTACGCTGGACAAGATGTGAATTCCTCATATCTATATGCTTGTAGGTTTTGCGTCGAAAATTCGTTGGATCCCGCTCTGGTGCAAGATAGGATTGTTTTATGTGAATCTAGTGGCAACGGCCAGGCAGCATTCGTGGCCGGGGCAGCTGGAGCCTTGTATGCGGATAATGGGTTTAAGGACGTAGCCAGGGCTAGCGCCTTACCTGCATCATATCTCGATCTACCAAGCGGTACTGACATTTACACCTACATGTCCAATAATGCCAAGTAAGCTGCAACTTCCTATTTTTTAATTTTCTCATAATGCAATCTGTTGTTGGCTATACACATCGTTGTGTTTGAATGCTTTGCATGCAGTCCAACAGCTACCATATTCAAGACTGAGACTTTAGACGGCAATGATACAACAGCTCCAGTTGTGGGCTCTTTCTCGTCGCGTGGTCCTAGTCCGGTCACACCTGATATTCTCAAGGTATTGTCCAAGTCATATAGTTTCTTATAATCTCCAAATACTATTATTCGACCAGATGGACCAAAACCTAGTTCCAATATCAATGTTGCAGCCTGATATAAGTGCACCGGGAGTGAACATCCTGGCCGCATGGCCAACAGTTGCCCCAGTGACAGATGTGGTAGGAGATACCCGATCAGTGAACTACAATGTCATCTCAGGAACATCCATGGCCTGCCCTCACGCGTCCGGTGTCGCAGCATTTATCAAATCATTCAACCCAACCTGGTCCCCTGCTGCCATCAAGTCCGCTATGATGACCACAGGTACATACTCTCGATTGGACTCATCAGATTATGACTTGCATTACAAATTTTCATGTGAAACATTATGATAAACCCTATGACAATAATGAATATCAATTATCAATGTATTGGTATCGAATTTTCACATATGTTGTTGTTTTAGCTTTCCCCATGAGCCCTATAACCACTCCGGAGGCTGAGTATGGATATGGAGCCGGCCACGTGAACCCCGTAAAAGCTATCAGCCCGGGTCTAGTGTATGACGCCGGTCCTACTGACTACATCAACTTCTTGTGTGCGGATGGCTACACAACTCAGTCTCTCCGAATAATCACCGGAGACAACAGCGAGTGCCCGACCACGCCAGGAAGCGTCCACGACTTGAACTACCCTTCCTTCTCTTTGGCTACGACCACGCCAACAGCCATACCCGTAACCACCTACCGCAGGACTGTCACCAACGTCGGATCGCCAACCTCCACTTACACAGCAACAATAACTGCTCCAGTTGGGCTGAAAGTCCAAGTCACACCCAGCACTTTGACGTTCTCGTCTTTAGGAGAGTCTCAGTCGTACACTCTGACAGTCAGTGGTGCGATTCAGGACTCGGTTGCATCGGCTAGTCTGATTTGGGATGATGGTGTGCATCCGGTTAGGAGTCCCATTGCTGTTGTTTGGATAGTTCAAGGCTGAGATTAATCACCTGCTGGAGTCTGGTTACGTGGTTTGTTACATGGTGTAGCTCTCCTGCATCATCCTTCCCGAAATAATTATTTATTTATATGCAAATCTGTAAAGGAAACTTCTTTCCTTTTAATAAACTGTGCTGTTTTTCTTTTAAGAATAAAGTGCAACTGAACTGGTAAACAGAAATTCTTAAGTGACCACGAAGGATAAAATAATTTGATTTGTATCATATCGTTTATCAATTAAAATTAATATGTTTGATTTTTGTCTTCTTACTTCAAAGTTTAAAATTGGAGACAGATCGAAAGGGTTGAGATGAGAGGTGGGAAGGGGACAAAAAAAAAAAAAGAGGAAAGAGTGTTGGAGTTAATCTTGTAGTGGAGTCTCCATTACATGTTTAGGGGCATGTTTTCATGTCCATGTATTCCTCCATGTTTTCCTCCATGTTTCATGTAGTGGGATGTCTTTGTGTGGTGGGTTTATAGGTAGAGTTTTGTGTATAAATAGCTCCCAAATGATAGAAGGAAACCAAGCCAAATAGAAGCCATAGCAAGCAAAATTCAGCTCATCTCTCCTCTTGTGTTTTTTGTAGTTCGTTCGTGTTCTCCAACGTTAGTTTCTAAACTCAGCCCCGGCGGCGATCCTTGAGTCGTGGGGTTGTGTTCCAACACGTGGTATCAAGAGCGGGTATTAACTGTAGCCTAGTTGTCAATGGTTGACAGCCGTTCATCGTCCTCATCCAAGACGCACACCACCGACGGTAGCGGTCCGTTGCGAGAAGTTGTGGTTGAGTGTGTGGTAAAGGAGATGAGTGGATCGATCCAGTACCCAACGTTGACACGTACGGACTACAATGAGTGGTCACTTGTGATGCAGTTGAACTCGGAGGCGCAGGATCTGTGGCATGCCGTGGAGAGCTCTCAGGTTGAGCGCCGCGAGGATCGGTTGGCCCTTGCAGCCATCCTTCGGGCAGTGCCGACTGAGATGCACTCCACACTTGCCGTGAAGAAGACTGCTAAGGAGGCGTGGAAATCTCTGAAGGTGATGCGCATGAGAGTCCAGCGCGTACGGGAGGCCAATGCACAAAAACTTATAAAGGAGTTTGAGTGCATCACATTCAAAGACGGTGAGGCTGTCGACGATTTCGCCATACAAATTTCCAGCCTCGCAGCCAACATCCGCACACTCGGCGAGTCAATGGAGGAGCACCGGGTCGTCAAGAAATTCCTTCGAGTCGTGCCAGCACGTCTCGCACAAATTGCTCTTTCGATTGAAACCTTGCTCGATCTGAGCACGTTAACAATTGAGGAGTTGGTTGGCAGGCTGCGTGCGGCTGAGGACAGATTTGATGGCGGCACTGGCGAAACCACTGACAAGGCCGGGCGGCTGATGTTAGCAGAGGATGAATGGTTGGCCAAGTACAAGCACCAGCTGATGCCGGAGTCCTCATCCAGTGGGAACAGAACGAGGGGATCGAGCAGTCACACCCCCGGGAAGAACAAGAGTGGAGCACGGGCCGAGGGTCGTGACACCACTGTCAAGCTCACATCGGAGGGGACACCGCGCCGGAAGGGTAAGTGCCGCAACTGTGGTATCTACGGTCATTGAGCCAAGGAGTGCAAGAAGCCACCGCATCAGGAGTGTAAGGAGGAGGCTCATCTCGCCAAGACTGAGGTGGAGCAGTCGGCGCTACTAATGGCTGTGACGGGCGGCGTGACGGACGTGACGTCACAGATGGTTCACCTCCAGGAGAACCACATAGTCCCAATCAATTATGATTGCAACACCTGGTATCTCGACTCGGGGGCTAGCAACCATATGACAGGACAACGCTCAGCGTTGGTCTCGCTTGACGAAAGCGTACACGGTACTGTGCGGTTCGGAGATGGATCCGTGGTAGAGATCTGTGGTCTCGGCTCAGTAATTATGGAGGGGCGGAGATGCGAACACAAGGTACTAACCGAAGTTTATTACATTCCGAAATTAAGAAGTAATATTGTCAGTTTAGGGCAATTGGAGGAAGCAGGGTGCAAGGTCGTGCTGGAGGACGGACAAATGTGCGTGTTTGATCATGAACGCGCACTGTTGCTCCGAGCGCCACGCACGGGAAACCGGTTGTACACTATTCATTTGACCGTGGCCGCGCCGGTGAGCCTGTTGTCAAAAGTGGAAGAGGATGCGTGGATCTGGCATGCTCGTTATGGCCACCTCAACTTTCGTGCGCTACGGGACCTCGGTGTCAAGAAGATGGCGAATGGTCTGCCGTTGATTGAGCGAGTCGAGCAAGTGTGCGATGGGTGCGTGCTCGGCAAGCACCACCGCGCGCCATTCCCACAAGCGGCATCTTTCAGAACGAAGCATACCCTCGAACTCGTGCATGCAGACTTGTGCGGACCGATAACACCACCAACCTCAGGTGGTAAGAGGTACTTCCTGCTTATCGTTGATGACCTCACTCGTTTCATGTGGGCAGAGATGTTGGTGACCAAAGACGAGGTGCTACACATTTTCAAGAAAGTCGTTACTATGACTAAGAACGAGCAGGGCAAGAGGGTTAAGGCGCTACGTACCGATCGTGGCGGAGAGTTCAACTCCGGTGATTTCACTGCGTACTGCATCGAGCACGGCATTGAGCACCCGACCACTGCTCCGTATACCCCTCAGCAAAACGGCGTGGTGGAGAGACGAAATCAGACAGTTGTGGAGATGGCACGGTGTATGCTAAAAGGCATGGGCGTCCCTGGCGAGTTCTGGGGTGAGACGATCAAGACAGCTGTGTACGTGTTGAACCGAGCACCAACTAGAAGTGTGGAAGGGGTGACACCGTACGAGGCATGGTATGACCGAAAACCCGGAGTGCGGCACTTGCGCACATTCGGGTGCGTGGCATTCGTGAAGAAGCTCGAGCCAAGAGTATCCAAACTCTTTGACAGGTCTGTTAAGGGGTGTTTCTTGGTTACGAACCAGGAAGCAAAGCCTACCGGGTCTATGATCCGATTGGGAAGAAGCTGTTGGTGTCTCGTGATGTAATCTTCGACGAGAAGAAAGCCTGGAATTGACAAGAGAGCGGTAGTGAAAATGGAGCGGTAGCCAGCGGTTTCGTGGTTGAGTACTTGACCACTGTTGGTCATACTCAAGCTCCAGGCGAGGCAAGATCCTCCACGACAGCGACTCTACCAGCCAATTCATCGGGGCCTATGTCGGCTTCAACATCGACAACTCATCCAACAACACCAATGGGTGTGCACTCCGCGACACCACCATCTCAGGGCGCGGTAGATTCAGATGGTGCCCAACTTCGGTTTCGCACTCTTTCGAACCTCGATGATACAACTGATGAAATTCATAACTTCGAGTACAGTGGGTTGTGCTTTCTTGCAGCTGACGAGCCGATAAGCGTGGAGCAAGCAATGCACGGGCCGTGCTGGCGTGATGCCATGCGCGCCGAATTGGAGTCCATTGCTGAAAACAAGACTTGGTCGTTAGTGGAGTTGCCACAGAGCCATCGGGCTTAAATGGGTGTTCAAGGTGAAAAGAGACCAAGGCGGCAACATAGTGAAGCACAAGGCTTGGTTGGTCGTGAAGGGTTATGCACAACGACAAGGCGTGGATTTTGATGAGGTATTTGCCCCGGTGGCGCGTATGGAGACGGTGCGCGTGCTATTAGCACTGGCAGCACATGGTGGCTGGCAAGTGCATCACATGGACGTAAAGTCTGCATTTCTCAACGGTGACCTACTCGAGGAGGTCTACGTACATCAACCGCCAGGCTTCATTAACGTGAAGCAAGCCAGTAAGGTGTTCAAGCTGCGCAAGGCGCTCTATGGCTTGCGACAGGCGCCACGAGCGTGGAATGTGCGGTTGGACTTAGAGCTCAGCAAGCTAGGTTTCAGGCGGAGTATGGAGGATCATGCGGTGTATAGGCGTGACAACGTGAACTCATTCCTCCTCGTCGGAGTGTACGTGGACGATCTGATCATCTGTGGACCGGAAGTGAACGACATCAGTACATTCAAGTGTCAGATGATGGAGAGTTTCAAGATGACTGACCTTGGTCTCTTGAGTTACTACCTCGGCGTGGAAGTGAAGCAGTCGGGTGGTGTCATCACTCTGAGCCAGAGTGCCTATGCCGCAAAGATTGTCGAAGTGTGTCGCATGTCGGGTTGCAACCCGGTAGACACGCCAATGGAGCATCGCTTGAAAGTAAGCAAGACTACCACTGCAGTGCCGGTGGATGCGACACAATATCGAAGCGTCATCGGGAGCTTGAGGTACCTAGTGAACACACGACCTGACATCACACATGCCGTGGGTGTGGGTAGCAGGTTCATGGAAGCCCTTACTGCTGAACATTGGGCGGTAGTGAAGCGGATCGTGAGGTACGTAGCAGGGACACTTGGTTACGGCCTGGTGTACGAGAAGCAAGGACTAACGAAGCTGTCACTCGTGGGCTACAGCGACAGTGATCATGCCGGCGATATCGGCGATCGGAAGAGCACCACTGGAGTAATGTTCTTCCTCGGCTCAAACCTGGTCACTTGGGCATCCCAAAAGCAGAAGGTCGTGGCTCTATCATCCTGTGAGGCGGAGTACATAGCAGCGTGTGCAGCTGCATGTCAAGGAGTCTGGCTCAGCAGGCTTGTGGCGGAGCTGATGGACACAACCTTAGACAAGTTCAAGTTGCTGGTCGACAATAGATCAGCAATTGAACTTAGCAAGAACCAGGTCTATCATGATCGGAGCAAACACATTGATACCCGGTTCCACTACATTCGCGAGTGTGTCATCAAAGAAAAGATGGATATTGATCATGTTGGCACGAAGGAGCAATTGGCAGATCTCCTCACCAAAGCGCTCGATAGGGTGAAGTTCGTGGAGATGCACCAGCGCTTGAATGTCATCAAGGTGCAACAAGATTAAGGGGGTGACTGTTGGAGTTAATCTTGTAGTGGAGTCTCCATTACATGTTTAGGGGCATGTTTTCATGTCCATGTATTCCTCCATGTTTTCCTCCATGTTTCATGTAGTGGGATGTGTTTGTGTGGTGGGTTTGTAGGTAGAGTTTTGTGTATAAATAGCTCCCAAATGATAGAAGGAAACCAAGCCAAATAGAAGCCATAGCAAGCAAAATTCAGCTCATCTCTCCTCTTGTGTTTCTTTGTAGTTCGTTCGTGTTCTCCAACGTTAGTTCCTAAACTCAGCCCCGGCGGCGATCCTTGAGTCGTGGGGTTGTGTTCCAACAAAGAGGATTGAACAAAAAATGAAGATTCATGTTTTATCTTCTGAAACAAAGAATGATTATTACACTTGAGTTTTTGTTCGATAAGGAAGAGTGTTATAATGAGTGAGTTCGATGAGGAAGAATACTACACTAAGTCTGTTCTATAAGGAAGAGTAATATTACAATGAGCCGGTTCAATTATGAAAGATAGTATGTATTAGTATATTTAGTTTTATACTCAAAATCAATTGATAATGAGTTGTGCATCGTACCTTGCCAGTGGATTTCTCATATATGCTCGCACATGTCAGCTGGTTGGATCGATGCGGCTGCTGGTAGTGGTCTCTTAAAAGGTCCAAGTTTGGATCTCGAAGCTGAGCATATAGATGAAGATGAGCCTTGCTCATGTTGTCCGCCATACTGAGGCTGCGGTGCTACCAGAGGCTCCTATAGTAGCTCCTGTCGAAGTGTAGCATCCTTGTAGTAGCACTAAGCAAAATGACAACTCCTCGAGACTTGAATGGCTCACATTCGCACAAATAAGCTCATAGTCAGAAAAGCTGGCTGCATGATAACGCGATCCTCGTCAGGAATGAGAGTAATTAAGTGCCACTATTCTCTCCAAAATTCTGGTGATAACTCCCCCACACATTATCAGTCGAGGCTTGGACCGGATCGACTCAAAGTGAAGGCACATGTAGTGGGCGAATATTGGAGTGTGAGTATGAGTAAACACATTTATTCAATAAACTCATGGCGTAGTAAATGAAATATCGTGTAGAATTGCATAAGTGAGAATATTTTATAGTCTGGGTGAAATAGTATTCTATAAATGCCACCTTTTGACTTAAACAACAATGTTATCCAATATTCGATGTTGAACTGAATATGCAGGCGATGGAAGTCAAATCGCTTGGGAAAGCCATCGCTCTTTGTGCAACATGCGGACTTATCGGTTAAATTTTTTTTTGATTTGTTATTCATCCTCCACACTTTTAATAAGGTGAAATATTACACCATCATCTTATCAAGGTAGATATTCACAAAAAGGTGAACTGTAATACGAATGAGCAATTACTACTATCTAACTTATGTCAAGCATTATGAGCACCCGAAATACTAGACGTACCGGGGACCTAACTAGAAAGGATTTACGTACAGCCAAGACCTAAAACAACAAGGTGTGAATTTCTCCTAAAATATGGTCATGATACTAAAATTTTTCCATGATGGCAGAACTAAAACAAAGAAGAAGAAGAAATCTGGAATATATATTACATGGAAATATGAATCATGGAACCAAGCCGAAGCCACCATTGACCCAAACCATCTCGATAGGTTTGAATCAAGGCTTGACAAGATAGGCAATCTTCTGTGGCACATGGATTAGTTAGCCACAGATGATAAGGAATTAAAGGCATAATGAGCTCAGCATTTATCCGGAACTTAGATATTTTCATGCATTGATATTATCACTTCTAATCTGAGAAACGGATTACAAGTACCAAAGGTTGAGATTCAAAAAATGAAAGAATCCGGCGATCTCAAACAGAAACCGCATGTTAAGTCATGCTTAGAGGGGAAGGATCTCAAGCGCGCGGCCTGCCATGTATTTGAAGAATACTCTAAGTCGCACGTAATGTGGCAAATAAGAGTACTTCAGCATGCGTGAGGCTTGTCTAGAGGAGCTGAACATCAGTAGGCCACATGCACCCAAGATGGACGTGGAGCGCTCAACAACCTACCTTGCACTTGAGTAGTGTAACTAGAAAAATCGTCATCCGTGCAAGAGTTCTTCAAGTCAATCGCTCTAGAGCGGGCGTGCTTCAGGTACAAATCCCAGCTACTAACAAGTTGCACCATGACTTTAGTCTTTCAAGGCCAAAAAAATTTATCGACGTCAACAATGCCGAAACCACATGTACCAAAAATATGCCAAAAGATAGGTAACTTTACAATTCTGTTTTATCTAAGATAAGCGCATTAATCATGTATTCCCCAGTACTTCCCCCTTGGTGACTAGGGGCAAAATCTTGGGATTGTTAGACAACACTCAATTCCACTAGGCCAACACCTTATTGGTCTTTTCTTTAATGACTTCTATTGGTTAAGATGGATAAAAATGATTGAATCCGGTTGTTTTTGGAGAGTTTTTCTTTCACAACTACTCGTGCTAAAATTGATGTCACGAATGATAGATGATAAGCTAGATGACATTACATTAAAGTAGTTATCGCCACCAAAACCACATAGGTGGATTGGGTCATGATGGAAATGAGAAAAAGCTCCATTGCTTTGACCATGGTTGAGGTATTGTTAAGACTAACACATAAATAAAGGCGCTTCTCAAGAGGGAGTTTATTTTCATAATTCTTTTCAATTATTTACGTTTTTATGAGTTTCATTTTTTCTTACGAAGTCGAACAGAGTTTGATCATGTCAAGTTCAGTGTGAGGGTGATGAACTAAATTTATAGTTGCGAGACAGCTGACCAAAAGAAGAAGAAAAAGAGTTCGTGTGCATTTTGACCATTCAACGCACAGATGTTTAATGAAGTTGACTATGAGGAGATGTATAAGATTGACTGTGCGGCCATGAGTGGTGCATGCGGCCTTATATTCCTAAAAATCCAGGCGAGCAGACACTTAATCTCTTCAGCCCCGTCGTGCCTGTCCACCAGAAGCACCTGTCAATGTTCCACCGTTCAGTTCAGACATCAGGTCATCTCATGAGTTGACTTAACCATGTAAATAAGTTCCATTCATCATCTGCCCGGCCTTTTTTTGGATACTGATGACCCCCACTATAATCTCTATATTAGAGTCCATAAGATTCGCGCTAGGGATCAGATTCCTAACCTCTTTGTCGACCACTAGTTTCCAATTGATACCGGTCTCCACGACTAGGTCCTCGAGCTGACCCAGATCATAAGCTAGCTAGGTATATGTTTGAGCTTTGATCTTACATGGATGTCCTGAGTACTGCCTAGTGTTTTAGATCATGCTTATATTAGTTAGTTTCATCGTAAGGGATATTGGGAATGAGATGTCATTGAATAGGATTAATGAGATCTACAGTTGGCTTATGAATGATCATTGCAAAATAGAGAACTTTCATATAGGTGAACGCTCTAGATTTTAGTTCGAGATATCTTACGATTCTTTAGTAAAGTTTGCTCCTAGCAAGACACCTGCTTCATATATTAGGGAGCCTCTGTATTTCAACTTACAGAAGGTGAATGAGGGACACTCTTAGCTAGAAATAAGGGGAAGAACAAGATTTTGCATCATAAGCTCTTAATTCATGAGAAATTCTTGGGTGGACAATCAAAGTGTCACGTTGCACTTTCTTATTGGTAGTGAAATTTTTTTGATTTTTCAACGCGTCACGTGACTGGTCAAAGTGTCATATGACACTATTCCATTGTTGAGTCCATGTGTCCACCAAAGAATTTCTCCTTCATTCGTATGTATTGTAGATGGGGTAGAGTACCCAACCTTGATCACGACATGTGCTTGAATTTTCAATCAATTAAGACTAAGGTAGTTCCTGTAGTTTGTGGTGGGACAGTCTCTTACATCCCAAGGAGAGTCGGTGATGTATCTCACGAGCCAAGGACAAATAGGGGGACTTTAGAGCCAGCCTACCTTTCTGTAAGTGTTATTTGTGAAGATGAGAGCAAGACACTTCTCTAGCACGGGCTAATTAACATGTGTGGATGATATATCATCACGACTCAGTGATGCACCAAGAGCTTCAAGATGAGGAGCCTGAGCATCAGAGTCCACCTCATTGACACTAGACACCATCTTCAAGCCCGTCTACTAGGCTGGGACCGAATTCATCTTCAGTGCCACAACCAGTTTCCGCGGTCACAGTCGTAGATGTTGTGCGGAAGCGTGTAATATAACAAGTAAATTATTGAACAACTAATTGCAATGAATGGTTCCCAGGAAAGATTGGGGAGACACAACGGTCTACTTCAGAATATTCAATCTCCTAGACAGAACCACCCTTCAGAATATCCCTCTTGAATTTGTGGCTCGGCTCTTTTGAATTTGGTTATAGGGAGTTTAAGGAGAAGAATAAGGTTGATAAGGTGGTGGTGCTGTGGACGGCCAACACCGAGAGGTACAGCAACATGGTGGTGGGGCTGAATGACACGGCGGAGAATCTCCTAGCCTCGGTCGACAAGAACGAGGCTGAGATCTCTCCGTCCACGCTCTACGCCGTCGCTTGCGTCCAGGAGAACATACCCTTCATCAACGGCAGCCCTCAGAACACCTTCGTTCCAGGCCTGATCGAGCTGGCCATCAAGAAGAACAGCCTGATCGGCGGAGACGACTTCAAGAGCGGCCAGACCAAGATGAAGTCCGTCCTGGTCGATTTCCTCGTCGGGGCTGGCATCAAGGTACAAACATGCACCATCATTTTCATGTTCCTCTCTAGTGTTTCATTAATGAAACAAAGGGTTGTCCTGAACCACAGCCAACATCGATAGTGAGCTACAACCACCTGGGAAACAACGATGGAATGAACCTATCAGCCCCTCAGACATTCCGCTCCAAGGAGATCTCCAAGAGCAACGTTGTCGACGACATGGTCTCCAGCAACGGCATTCTCTACGAGCCTGGTGAACATCCTGATCACGTCGTTGTCATCAAGGTATCATCCTTACTTTAGATGTTGCTTCATGATGCAACTTGTTGTCATTGAGAGCTTATCTTGATCCTGAAATGACGATGTTTGCTGCTTTTTAGTACGTGCCTTATGTCGGTGACAGCAAGAGAGCCATGGACGAGTACATGTCGGAGATTTTCATGGGTGGGAAGAACACCATAGTGATGCACAACACATGCGAGGACTCCCTGCTTGCCGCACCCATCATTCTCGATCTGGTCCTGCTCGCAGAGCTCAGCACTCGCATCCAGCTCAAAGCTGAAGCAGAGGTCTCCCTCCCACATACATCCTTCTCGTTAACCTACTATGTCACTATTTCATCTTAAGTTTTGTCGAACTTGTTTGATGATTGATTACTTGTTGGCGTTATTATCTATCAGGAGAAGTTCCACTCGTTCCACCCGGTGGCGACCATCCTGAGCTACCTGTCGAAGGCCCCGCTGGTGCCACCGGGGACACCGGTGGTGAACGCGCTGGCGAAGCAGAGGGCCATGCTGGAAAACATACTGCGTGCCTGCGTGGGACTGGCTCCCGAGAACAACATGATTCTGGAATACAAATGAAGTGAAGAAGAAGAACACCACATCATCATGCAAGGAACATTAATTATTTTGTGTCTATAGGGTTCAGTATTAGACAACATTTGACCAGCTTTCATATGACAGCCATTCAAGCTTATCGATTCATTTTGAGTTTGATCTGATGTTGTGGAGTGTGCCTGAGGCTAAATCTCAATCAATAAAAGCTGATGATGTTTCTACAAGGTTCTAGTGCAATCAAGTGTGTTACATTCTTGTGTTGCTTCTCATGACTTCTTTCTACATCATAGACTGCACAAATTTTTGGGGGGTCCTCTTTGACTATATGTAC
>NQLW01000101.1:572437-595409 GCA_002312845.1 Kalanchoe fedtschenkoi
AAGCCCAAGTAGGAGTAGGAGCTTCATAAGCAAATGGGCTGATATGAATTAGCTACTAACTGGGCTTCATTTAAGCCCATATGCGTACAACCATTCTCAACGAGGGTGACGGACAGCAAATATAGCCAAACACAACCACCTCATCAAATCTCTCGCATCTTCCCTTCACCGAAACGGTGTCGTTGAAAGAGAAAAACCTTCCACATATTAATATCCTTCTTCCAGCGATGTCTTCAGTCATTCGCACTACAGCTGAGTCGACTTCGTCGATTCGTCTTCTTCTCACACGTTCCACCGGCTTCGATCGTCGCCATGGCAGTGGCCGGGAGCAGCAGCAGCAGCAGTTGCTATCTTTACGCTTACCTGCTTCTCGCTATCGCCACGTCCATCCTCGTTCCGTCTTATGTAAGCGAGCACTTCTCGTTCAGAGCTTTTGCTGAACTAGTGTAACTGTGAAGTGTAAACCTCTGACTCAATGTTTGCGACAGGCGGATGACGATTGCGTCTACACGATCTACGTCAGAACCGGATCAATTCTCAAAGGCGGAACTGACTCCATCATTAGCGCGACCTTCTCCAATGTCTACAACGAGTCGGTTTACATAGACGACCTGGAACTCTGGGGCGGATTGATGGAGATCGGCCACAACTACTTCGAGAGGGGAAACCTCGACATTTTCAGCGGCAGAGGTCCCTGCCTCAGTTCGCCGATATGCGCGCTCAACCTCACCTCTGACGGCTCCGGTCCGCACCACGGCTGGTACGTCAACTATGTTGAAGTCACTTCCACCGGCGTCCACACTCCCTGCGCCCAAACGCACTTCACTATCGAGCAGTGGCTCGCGACCGACACGTTTCCGTACGAGCTTACTGCGATTAGGGACTACTGCCCTACGGATCCTGCGGAGCGTCGAGCTCGCTCTGGATCTCTAGCTTCTTCCGCCTAGGAAGGCGTTCGTGGTATGTCACTAATGTGCTGTGTATGAATTTGCTTGAGTGCGATGGTGACATGTTAGTGATTGTTGTTGTTCCTTTGTTCTTATCCATGTTACAGGGTGTCCTCCTTAGCCACCATTTTTGTTTTTATATTTGCATATAGTGAGTTGAGTTGTCACCATGGGACCATTTGCCTCATCATAACTCTCACCTAATAGTTTTATTAATCCTAATTATTACATTGCAACACTTATTATTGCAAACCCAAAATCAAACAAGCATTTTTAGTTGAAGGTGAATAGAAGGAAATTCATTGAATTAATTTGAATTAAATTAAGTTGAAGTGATTTTGTGTGAATTGGTGGCCAATAAAGGTAATTCAATTGGTAAGAGATGTGGACATTTATTTAATTTTTCTGAAAGAACACTGATCTATAAACTTTATTTTTTATTTTCATTAATTTTCATCTCAAGCAATATCAAAATTTATGTCAAATTAAAGCTAAACAAACACAAACTAACGTTAAGCTCAATTTAATTGAATTTAACTTCTAAATTAATTTTTTTCTATCCAATTATTTCAGATGATAAAGGAAATTGAAAACTAGTGGGGTGGGCTTCAAGTTCAACTTTATACGCTTGCTTATTAAAATTTAAACTGTGGTCCCCGCAGTTTGGAAAAAATCTGGTAGACAGGCACCCATCAACGGTCATAATGCAGATGGGACAATCTTAGCCGTTCGTCAATCGAAGTGGGGACCACGCTAGAAACAAAATCGAATGGTCGAGAGGGAATATCGAGTGTTTTATTCTCCTTTTCTCTTCATTAATAACGTGCGTCCGTTTGGAAAACGACCCGACCCAAATCCCCCACACGGGTCGGATTTTAAGAACATCCAACGTACACTATCATTTAAGAAGAACGTTTTATAAAAATTACAACGTTATAAAAAATGCAGCATGAGAATTATTTCTTATTTTACAATGAAAGTTAGTAGTTGATTATTCTATTTTTGTAATTATTTAATAATTTTAAATTATAATTATTCCATCATTAATGTAACCACATCACAACACCGCCAGCCGTCCATCCCTCACCCTACCGCCACGTGGCATCCGCCACCACTCACATCTCATCTTCTCCTCCCCCACCAATAATTCCCAGAACATGGTAATAGCAACACAGCAGCATCGAGCTGGAGTAACATGATGTTGACCTTAGTTCTTAAAAACACTGCTCTTTTACAACATTACATGCTGGTGGCAAAGTAGAACACAGTTGGACATCTGATCACAAGTGTTTCCGCACAGAGACCACTCTCTGATCAGCCGTGCAACGACGTTTCAGTTTCGGTGTCCTTGGCGGGATTCGTCGTCTGCTGGCGGGAGTCGGACGTGCGTGCAGGGCCTGATCGGTTCCCCCTCCGACCAGAGCACTCTTAGGTCGCCCCGCTTTTTCCCCAACGTGATAAGCGTTCCTGAACACGTTCACAATGTAATAGCAAGAAATTCTTAATATCAGAATACCTATTTCGAAGAGATTATATATCCGGATTTTATAAAATAAAATTTATAACTATCATTAACATTTACCATAATATTAATTATCTCATCTCATTCATAATAATACTTCTACCAAACACATTGTCGGAACCCCCACAAGGAAAACGTTACCTAGCGTAAATGGAACGATGTATAGAAGGGCTGGCTGGCCGTGGCCGTCCATCAAATTCAAAGCAACGTACGTAACAAGAAGACCTGGCCACATTGAAATCACGGGTCAGAAAAGACCAACAGCAAAAGAATATCCACGGCATTGAGGTCAGCTTAGGTGGAAATAATGATGAGATGAAGTCGATAGCCTAATTGATCTCACCTAGTCCATAAGCAAGCATGGCCCACAGGAAGTATCCAGCTTGGAAACTCTTATTCGCCAGCCAATCATATCTGCAGAGATTTTGAACTCGAGCCATGATTAAAATAGCAAGAACATTAAAATGTTGGCTTTGAGTGTGCTGTGTACTGATAGGAATGAGATAGTGGAAATGAGATGGAGACGAGGCGTTGGAAATAACCTGAGCGAAAAGGCAACAAGCAGCCCCGGTAAGAGGATGTCACCAAAACCGATAATGCTGTACCCGCCCCATGGGTCAAACATGCGCGGGATCTTGAGTAACATGGGAATACCTTCCTCGCCGCTTCTGTCTCCGCGAGCCACCTGCACAATACGGTGTGAGGGATCCAAGTCGATGTAGTGTATGGAGGTGGAAGGTAATGGCAGTCGCAATAAACAATATAGATTTTTACTTACCACAATCATGACGCTTTCATGGAACAACTTTTTTGAGATGAAAACCCAAAATATGTCGTACAGAAAGGCGCAGCTGAGGAGAACTGTTCCGACCTGTTTAAGTATATTCAAAGCGTCGTGTTCATGGTTATAAGAAACTAAGAGTCGGGTAAAGAGGGATTCAGTGTAGCATATTACCTTCAGATTAGGGAGACGGACAATTTGAAGAACTGTAATAATGAGTGCAATACCCTGAAGTATAAAAATCAGTCAACCATGTGCTCACAAAAAACGCAGACAGTCTACTGAGGTTTCAAAGTCCAGATAAAATGAGCTAAATTATAAAGGGTCGGCCAAGGATCAGAGCTCTTACAAGGATATCTTGGCCGATCCAGGCATAAGACCAGTCGCGATAAACAGCCCAGACAACGGCAAAGGTTATACAGAATGGAGAAATGGCTAGCGTAAGGTATGAGATAGCACCGATGATGGGTAGTTTGACGAAGGATTGAGCAGAGCGCTTAAACCACCTGAAAGAAAGAAACCCGTGTGAGGTTTGGACTATGAGGGCATCTATGCAGTCAAAGAAGATGAAACGGTATAAACACCAGATCAAGTCCAACAGAAATTATAGGCGGAAGCAAGAGGATTCACATTTCCAAATTACTTTCTTTGCGACAAGTCATCAATGCTCGAGACAATCAATGAGGAAAAGTACCTGGATAGCAAAGCAACCAAGCAAGTTTGCAGGCCCTGAAACATCAGATTATACATGCATAAATGTCAAATTAAGGCACAGACAAAATGGCCAATTGAAACACAGCAGCACATAAGGAGACTATGAATATATGTATGAGCAGTTAACAAGAAGGTTACAAAGGATGTCGTAAAGAGTGCTCAAACCTCTACACCGCCTATGCAGAAAAGGACCACCAGAAGCTCAATGAACCAGGCTGACATGAAGCTGTAGAGTAAAATCAAGAAGCAGGAAGCAACTACAATAAACAATACTGCTGATATTGTAGTGATCTCAACCACACTGCTGCTGTTTGCATCCTTGGCATTCAGAACTTCATCTGAAGCATCCTGCCAAACAGAGCACTCCGTATTCAATATTGCAATGCTTTACGCAAGACAGATTAAAATAGGAGGAGATGCGCAATCACAACTAATAAACAAGTTAGAAAATAACCTCGAATAGTTTGTCATGTTCTATAGCTGCGTCTCTGGCGCTCCAGGCAGACCAGTACGAAGCGCATAAGATGGTTCCAACTGCCATCAGCCATAAGAACACCTCTGCTATGTCGACAACTGGCCGTCGAGGGGAGTAGAGTTGCACGGATACTGGATCAAAGTTGCAAGTGTTTTTAGTACCTCAGACTGTTAGCGTTGATTTTCTTATTTCCTTATAGTAGAATCAGAGCGAAGAAACACATATTTTGTTATCTTTTAGGAACTCAAAAGTTTTATTTTGTCTTCTATTCATCATGGAACGCCTGGCGTAAAATGCTAACCTGAAGAGTTTGTGTTTGTCAGCATTTTCTCCAGGCTAGAACCCGCGTCTCGTGGGAGCATCACAGTTGGTATGTGTATGTCAAGATCAGTTTCATGAGGGTCACACACCATCTTATACAGTTCTACACAAAAGACACAAATAAGTCATCATGAATGAAGAAAGTGATGCCAATGGGAACTCAATCAGCATCATTAGGACACGTTATTCAAAAAATTGCAGCATTGTGACAATAAATCCAAGAGAAACAGATTTATCATCGGCATTTGAGGTTGCAAGATGTGCTTATCAGTCTTATGAATAGTTCATACAAACAACTTAAGTGTAAGGCTGACCATTTATTCACATCCACACTGAACATATCAGCTTCCGGGTCTATAAAAGTTCACTAATAAACCATTACTACAGAAAATAAGTAGTTTGATCAATAAATCTATCAACTAAAACACAATTTCTTACCTTTCTGGTTATTGATTATTAGTACAGCTGATGCACCTGCGGCTTCAGCTATATTCGCCTTTTTGGTGAACGTGCACTTTCCACGATCAACCATGATAACTTCATTAGTGAGCTACAAACACACAATATACCATTTGTCATGAACCGTGTGATCAACTTTTTAGTAAAGGCACAAACCTTCAAATAAAGTTTGATACAGACATTGTGCTTTAGTGTACTGCAGCAGTCGCGGGGATCTGAAAGTGTTAGACGAGATTGATTGGCATTTTTCTCCTTCGAAACAATGGCCTTTCCAAATCTAGCACCAACGCCGACAAACTCCATGTCTTCCACACCATCCACCCAAGTTTGAACCTTCACCTGAGAAAATTAATGCAAGGGTGTTCTCAGAATCACATGATTCCAGAATTCCATAAGTCACAATGGTCAAATAAACCCTGCCGACATGAATGAAATATCATAATCAGCTTTCCTCTCGACCTAACAGGACACTGCACAGCACTTCAATATCTCAGTTAATTGATCAAGAGCTCACTGATCACCAAGTACTCTAAGAGTAATACAAATTGGTAGAAGACCATATATCAGCTCAGATCACCCCATAAACAAACCCAAAATAAATCTAAGATAGCTAAACCCTCAAATCCCAACATAATTGAGCAGCCATAGATGCAAAATTTGGCAAAAAATGAACTGGGCATTACCAAAACGAAGTCATTTTCACAGCCAGGTTTCTTGGGAGCTGAATCATCATGAACTATATCACCGCCCTCAGCTCCACCCAAGCCGCAAATCACCAACCCCACAACACAGAGAGCTATAAAGCACCGACCTTTTCGCAACCCCATCGGATCTTGGGCGACTCTGCAAAATCCAGGCGCCCTAATTCGATTTGGGATACTGTTTTTCACAGCCTCGGAGAGGAGTGGGTGGAGAGATGGATGGCGTGCGATTTTGCGGAGACTGTTGCTGTGTTCGGCTATTGCTTACTCGAGCACGTGGATGGGCGATGGAGCTCAACAACTTCAATTAATGGGTTTCTGCTTTGGGTGCGAAAGTGGGGTGAGGGTGAGGGGGAGGAAACAGGAAAGTAAGCAATCAGCAGCAGAGAGAAAGTCGATGGCAGGCTAATAGAGTCTCTCAAACGGCAGCGTTTTGCAGCTGAACTGGTCAGAATAATTTCTTCAACACCAAGTTTTATATTAAGGTTGATTAGTAGTGGCGGAGGAACGGAGAAGGCAAGACCAGAAGATCAGTATGTAACAATTTGGACAGGCTAACATTTCCATGGCAGTGGCAGGCATGGCCAAAGTTGCCGGATTTCGGCATCTGTAGTCTGTACTACAAAAACTTGTCAACTATGCTATCAGGATAAACAAAGGGTAAAGCTTTCTAGCTTTCCAATTTTCAGGCACTCCTTACCATTGACGCAGAACTGGAGCCGGCGGGAACTGAAGCTCAAACCGGGGGCTGCCTTTTAACTTCTCTTGTCATGAAGAGATACTGACATTGCTGTTGATGATACAATTTGGTGGGACGGAGAGGCAGGTAGCCTCTGGAGCCTGTAACTTCCCCAAAATCTCAACAGCACAAAGTTATGGAGGGATCTGAGATCAGAACTGCATGGATCATGTAGGCTGGGAGATATGGCTGGCCGGGATGCTAATGACTCTCTGGCAGCCTGAATCAATAGAAACAGAGAAGCAGCAGTGAGATATCATCAATTGGCCAACCTCCACTATGGTGTCGGTTTGAGGAAGAGTGTATAGTGGAACAGTAGGTTAGGTTGGTTCGGCCTGGTGGTGCTTAGTGATGAATATTGTGACTGCAACAGAGACAATTACCTCCAAGGAAATTCACTGGTGTCTATGCCAGCTTGATGGAGTTCGTCGACATACTGCAATGCTTCTCTACACTCTTCGCGATCATCAAAAAAATCCTTTTTATCACCTTCTATGTGGTAGGTCTCATGACCTTTCCCAGCAACCACCTGCAGATAAGCAATAATATTGAAATGTGTGCAGTAGGAAGAAATGATTTTCATCAACCACACCAGTGAAATTCATCAGTAAAGAGAGTAATTGAGATTTGCGAAACGTACCACCACATCACCCTCTTCGCCCATGGCCACAGCAGCACGCACAGCCACCCGCCTTATGTCGTGTAAGAATAGCCTATGGCCATTTGGGAGGGGTGGATAGTAGTCATTCTCTCCATATTTCAGGTAGTCCTGCATTGTCCAACCAACTCCAGCAAGCATGTCGTCCAGGATGTCCACTTCAAATCGGAACAAGTGAGGAAATTCGTTTAGGATGAAAGACACTAAAAAGATGAAAATAGAAACAGAAAAAAGCAGTCTGATTCACTTCACATACATGGATCTTCAGTTCTTGGATTGTCTGATGTGAGTAGGACTACATCACTCTTATCAGTAGCAATCTTTGTCATTGCTGGTCTCTTACCTCTATCTTTCTCACCAGGACAGCCGAAAACTGCATAAAGAAACACTGAATCAATGGTCTGCTGCAAAATAGAATTTCCCACGTACAAGGTGATATGAACAACTTACCAGTGATGATCCTTCTTGGTCCAAGCTCTCTGACAGAATCAAGTAGTCTGGATAATCCGTTGGGGGTTTGAGCGTAATCCACTATAACCCCAAACGCTTGCTCTTCATCTATCAACTCACACCTACCAGGAACTGCATCAACCTCTTCGATCCCTCTCACTATATCCTCCAATGGAGCTCCTACTGCGATTCCAACAGCAATTGTGGCAAGAATATTGTAGATGTTATGCCTTCCAAGCAAACCTGAAGAAATCTCCAATAGGCCTTGCGGTGTGCTGACCAACACCTGTGTTTCAAACAAGGACAAGTCATACTTGAGCGGATGAACATCAGCGGTCTTATTCTCCATTCCAAATGTCACCACAGGCACCTCTGGATTCCCCTGCGTGATGAAGAATGGTGCATTTGGATCATCAATGTTTACAACTTTCCTATGCCGATCAGGATCCACCATCCTGGAAAACAGCTTGGCCTTTGCATCTTTGTATTCCTCTTCTGTCCCCGGGAACTCCCCGTGGTCCCTTGTTAAGTTCGTGAAAACAGCAATGTCAAAATCAACCTCATCACATCTGCCAAGATGCAACTCACGTGACGAAGCCTCCATCACAACCGCTTCCGTACCATTATGAAGCATCTTCGCCATCACATTCTGAACCAAAACAGCATCCGGTGCCTCATCAGACAAATCCAATATATTATCACCGTGCAGATAATGCGCGACAGTGCTTAACAAACCCGTCCTCAACCCCATAGCCTCATACATTCCCTTAATCAAATAAGCAGTCGAAGTCTTCCCACTCGTGCCCGTTATCCCTATCACAGCCATACTCCTCGACGGATGCTGATAAAATGACGCAGCTAAAGCAGCAAGCACGGCACTCGTATCCTCCACAATCACCAGAGCCTTACACCCCAACGTCTCCTCAATATCTATCTCCTTGCTCGCCACCACAGCCACTGCACCTCTCTTATCCGCCTCAGTAAGAAACAAATGCCCGTCCGTCTTCCTCCCAACACAGCACACAAACAAATCCCCAGAATTCACCAGCCGCGAATCATGCTGGATTCCGGTAATCTCAACCTCCAAATTTCCATATACTGAAATGGGTACAACTCTACTCTCATCCAAAAGCTCAGCTAACGTAATCCTAAACTTAGGCTCCACTATCCTAGCCTTCGACTTCCCAAAACTATCGAAATCCAAATCAAAGCTGGAATCAGTAGACCAGCCATTGACCTTACTCACCTCATTCTCATCTTCATCCTCATCATCCAAATGCTCGTTCACAATCCTCAGCCCAGTCAGCTCATCAATCTCGTCCAGATCAATCACCTCATCCGCCTCCAGCTCCTCAATCCCCTCCAGCGCCTCCTCGGGCACTCCCACAGCAGCCTCCTTCTCCTCCTTCTTCGGATTCGGCTTCAGCAGGCCTTGCTTCACAAATTCCTTCCGCTTCATCGCAATCGCCTTATCAATATCCCCGAACAAATCATCACCGCCATCGTCCTCGGCGCTCCGCACGCCTCTGCTGGACTCATCTGGCGCGTCCTCCACATCAGCAATCGCTTGCAGAAACACGGACTGATGCTTTTTGAAATCCTCCTCCTTCGCCTTCCGCGCCCGCGCCGCCTGCCGGTGAATCTGGTCGAATTTTGACATCCCGTGCTGCGTGTCCTCCGGAGCCTCCGGCGGGTCGTCCTCCGCCGGGTCCGGGTAGAACTTCCCGTCAGGTCCGATTGCTGCCGGGGGCTTCAGAACCAGCCGCGCAAACGGAGCGGAAAAAACCGGTTTATAAGATTGAAATGGAAGTATGACGAGTCTTCTTGAAAAACTACGCGCCGGAAATTCCGCCGGCCGCGGGAAATTGGGGACGGAGAGGAGCGTCTTCGCCATGGAAGTTGCAGCAAGTGTGAAGCCGAGGTCTCTGCCGAGACACTGAGAAGAAGATAGAGTCGAACTGGGCCAAGTGAAATGGGCCGCTGAACGTCTTGGCCCAAGGCATTTCTTTCGTCTAAACGCTGCCATTTTCAAGAAGAAAATGAAATTAATTTAAGCCTGTTTGACTGAGAGGAGTGAAATCTGAAATGAGCTTATCTGATTCATACAAGGTCAACCGGAGGCTGTTTAAATACAAACGCCGTCGTTTCGACTGATTAACATACAAATGCTTTTGTTTATCATTTTTTCTTAATTTTGAACGCGTCATGGTCCACCCCATAATCACTCCTGTCTCGGTTGGAGAAGGCTGAGGGAAGCAGGTGGTGGGGATGAGGTTGTGAAGCTGGCAGATGGGTTTGAGGTTGTCACGAGGAGTAAGTCATAACGCCGTGGCGGCGGTGGAGAGCGTGGAGAGGAGGTTTTTCGAGCTTTAATATCACCCTGAGGTATTGAATTGTGGCTTCATGTTTCAATCTTGGAGTCCGGGTTTGGGTGACGTGACGGAGGGGAATGCCTTGGGGACCCTCCGTGAGGTACACGGTCTTTGAACTCGTTACGCATACGTCCCGTCCTCCCGTTCTTGTCGTGAAAATGGCTGGTCACAGTTCGATGAGATATATTCATCGAGGCGATCAGGAGAGAGGGCTTTCGCTGTATCCTTACCGAGATTAGATCAGTGGGCGTATCAGAGGACACATTTACACGTTGTTGCTCGACCAGCCGAGATGGCATGACTGCCGACTGGTTAGTCAAGGTGCGTAGTCTTTTTTCATGTATCATAGTTTGTTCTCTCTCGTTTCATTTAACATCTCAGGTACAGTTTCGAACACGAGTTTTTTGACGATGCCTCTCGAGAGATCTGCAATAGAGTTCGAGGAGTCAACAGCGTGGTTCAGGACATAACTTCCAAGCCTCCTTCCACAGTCGAATGGGAAGGGAATAGTTACCATGATTTTCTTTTGCTCACAAATGACGATAATCTATTAGTATACTGGAAATCTTTGGTAAATTAGCATCTTTTAGTTTGAAATGGTTGGTTACCTAGTGAAGGAGCTTTAGCTTCATGCCAAACCATGTGAGAGCTTTTCAATCAACCCCAGAACAAAACCAGCAAGCATGCACTCCACGGAATGGTGAGTAGCTACTAGTTACAAAGGATAATAGAAATTGACAGGCTGAAAGTTCCAAGGTATCTTATTACAGGACTTGGAGTACTGAAAATACCAAGCCCTTAAGAGCTCTGAGCTAATATCCTCTGTAATTTTCGTCTGATCACTCCTACTGATGGACAGCCTGATCCTTTAAACTGCACCCAAAATACAGCCAAACATGTCAAAAACGCAAAACAGTTAAGACTGGTTCAAGAGTTATGCATTGTGAAGATTGGAGGTATGAATGAGCACACCTTTGATTTGATTGTCAGCTGAAGGATCCCGTTAGCTGCAGTGGAGGACTGCACGGAATGCGAATCCAAACTGAGGCTACCGATTGCATCCAAGACCTTGAGTAGCAGGCATTCTCTCCAACAGCACCTCATTTCAATCATCACGTTGTTATCCACTATGCTGACGCATATGTGGTCGGTGGAACTGTCTCTTGAAGTTTTTGAGGTGGCCTGGAGGTCTGTTTGGTTGATGTGGCTAGCCTTTCTCTTGTTTGTTGACGGGTTGCTTTCGCTGGAGGTTCTGTTGGTTCCGTAGTTGTCTGAGGTTCGCTCGACATCGTCTTGAGATTTGGTCGGTATTGATGTGACTGGCAAAGGAGCAGGTTCTTTAGAAGATTCCAGCTTCACGACTCTCTTCTCGAGCTCCTTCAGATAGCTGATTGTGGCATCTAGAAGCATTACCTTGTCGACCTGCGTGAGAGAAATTTTCACTTCAAAAATCTACATAGCTCTAAGGAGTAAAACTGTAAAAGTGTCTCAGCGTTGGACAAACCTTGTCATGGGACGGAACGAGTGATTGTAGAGCTGAGAATCTTTCGTCTAGCACGTCTGGTAAATGTTCTCTGTCACTCTCATCTCGGCTGATCTTGGGTACATTATATCTGTCAAGGACTTCTGTACAGTCAACTGCAGTGCCGCCACTGTGCATTCTTCCAACATCAAACAACGCTTTCTTCAGCATCACCTGAGACCTGCTATCACTCAGCGAGGAAGCTCCTGATAGTCCTACTCGACTCCATTTGACAAAGCTCGTGCCCTTTATGCAGCACCCCAAGTGCGGACCCAACACCAACTGGTCAGAACTTTTCAGTAGAGTCGACACGACACTTTGGTAGTGCAAATCATCTGATCTCACATCCAGTGACTCCAGTTTCGTGCACTCTGCAGGACATGGGATACGGTGGGCTTCGATCTTTGAAGGGAGCTTTGCTTTGGCAGAAAGTTCAAATGTTTGAGAGATGCAATCACTCGTGTTGAAGGAGTTGCGGACACAGTTACTGAATTCTTCATCCACAAAATGCCAGCTCTGAACTTGAGAGGCTCCCCCAGTGACCATGTATGAGTCGTCCACCTGATCTGGAGCGACCTTGCTCGCGCTGTCGTCAGTAGATAGGGAGTCCAGCTCATCGCATTCTATTATCGGATCGAGATTTGCATCCAGATAGTCATTATCTAGTTCAATTCCAGGAAGCTCCATATCATTATTTAAGATTGCACTTGGCAAGGATATGTTGGGGACATTTGGCTGAGGAAGAAAGTCGTCCAAGAACGAAGCTTTGATGCGTACAATGAGATTCATGTCTTCTGGAACCTGAAAAGTGAAAACAGATTTGCTGTTCAGTACACAGTGCAAGCATATCCTGGGGAAGTTAAACTTATTTTCGACAATGATATTACCTGCTCAGTTACACCCATTTCCACCACACCTCCCAGACAAGGAAAGCATACAACAGTCTGCAAATACGAAGGCTAAATGAATTTCATAGCACAAAACCCCTATACAACTTCAAAGATGCATGACGCAAGTGTGGTACCTGAACGGACGCACTCTAGGGAGGATCATAGATCATCGGGGACACGAAAACCAAAGTAAAGTCAGTGGCTTGATCGTTTTGTGCGTTTGAATTTTGAAAGTATACCATAGAAAAGAAGCTTTGCTAGCAAAGATTTGAACGTAAGTAATATCAAAAAGAAGGAGATGCAACCTTTGCCAGCAAAGAGCGAGTATAGGCTTTGCTGTCAGCAATGTGAGCATTGCAGAGCCAAATGGGTTGGCCCACTTCAAATGTTCTTCCTGGCAACCTAAGGAATCAAGGTGGAGAACACACAGAAATGCCTAGCTATCATCAACATTCAACAATGAGATCAATGAAAGCGACCATGGTCTTGTATGAGATTACCCTTGGCCAATATTAAACACGAAGGACATGCATACCAAGTAATACCATTCGGTATCACTTAGATCTTCGGGAGATAGCGCAGCTGAGGGCCTTCTAGCTTGTGAATTACTATCACCGGCCGCAAGAGATTCATACAGCTCCCTCAACTGGTCACTTCTCTGTGAATCGATAAGGTCAGCATTTAATTCTTCAGATTGACTTGTCTTCCTTGTCTTTATGTCTCCATTGTAGTATCCGCTTCCCCATTCCAGCACACTAAACACAAGCCGGCAACAAGTATGTGCAATAATTGAGGTTCAATTAGGGACAGCGGGACACAAGATGCCAACAGGCCAATCGTTTTCTTCTCGAGGATGGGATTGGAACTTCAAAGTAGCAATCTTTACACATTGCAGACCAAATTCTTACAAAATCAATGAACCAAGTTGCAGATACGTATTGTAAGCCAAACCTCCAACAAAACAACTCTAGTTTCACTCAACAAATGAGCAATCATTGAGCTCACTGTGCCTCACGTAGTAATGAAGGAAAACAAAAAAGAGTAAATGCAGACTTCTCCATTTGATCAAGCATGAGACATTCAATAACTTAAACGAATACAGCCAAAAGAAAAGGTGAAAAAACAGTAATGGAACCCTAGACTTCAAAAAATGTCAAACTTTTCAGGACAGGGTACTCATAAACCAGTACTTCCAGAAACAGACATCACCAACAGCCACACTGTCATTCCGCAGAGTTAAGAGCTGTGTCGAAACTGTGAAGTTATTACAGATTTTGTTACTTAATAAGATATTCAACTACATAATATTCACAAAATTCAGACGATTGAAAGACAAACAAGTGTTCTACTCAAGAACAGTACTAGAATTTCAACGAAGCAATCTTTACACTATCCTGATAAAGTTCTTGCAAAGTGAACCATACCCATTTGCAGAACTGGAGCAAGTGATCATTATTAAGATAATGTAATCTAGACCTAAAACATAGTTATCTAATGGGATAAAAGTGTGAGTGCACACTAAACTTTTCAAAAAGGCAAATAATAAAAGATGGGTGAGAGGCCACAAATGAAACAAGGGATAGTAATACCTTGGCTGAGTGATGGAGACAGACCAGAAGATTGCATAGCTCCATTGATAGCATCTAACAGCCAAAGCAAGCTGCTTCCTCAGATTCTCAAACGCATACATTTCTGCAGCCGTCAAACTTCAACCCACCTCACTTCTGAAAACCAGCCTCCAAGCTCACAAATCTCCACAATGTCAAAAGGGCTCCTAATCTGACCACTAACTCTTCATTCCCTGAACTCATAACCACCATCTTCGCCAACACCACATTAGACCCAGTACTATACCTGCTCTAATCAACTTCTTCCACTTCAAGCAGAAGCATACTCCTGCTCAGAAGTAGAACTCAAAGCCTCCCTTTTGGGTAGACCTGATGCTCCATGGGAGTAAATATGGAGCAGCAGCAGCAGCAGGAAGAAACTGGGTCCAATAGAATATTTTTTAAACCAGTAACATACAGAGAAACCACATAAACAAAGAAAATTAATGAGTGCCTAAAATTTTGAGATGCTGTGGCTTGGTCTCTCAGAAGAGGAGCAATCAATACATAAAAGTAATATTTGATAGAGGAGAGAGAAGTACACAATTTACTCATATGAATAAGAAAGATACTTAAAAGAGAGTTCAAACCAGGACAGAAACAGAGATGGCCATAAAACTTGTTCTATATGGTTGGTGATATTCTCCTTTATTTCTTCACTGTCTTTTTCCTCCGAATAAATTCCAATTCTGAATTCTGGAATTACTGTTAAAAGTTTGAAATCAAGAAACATGTCTTTTAAGCATAGTGTTCATCATGTGCTGGCATATGATACCATTTCATTGATTAGAAAACAATCAGTATAATTACTGATTAATTAATACAGCACCTATTAGATTAGTTGCCCTTGTCTGCTACTACTCATCCAATAAATTCCATGATACATTCTTAACTCTTTCCCATTAATCTCATATTATTATCATAGTCTCAGCAACAGGAGGATTGGTAATTATAATGTAATCTGCTCTACTCATTCTAAATCTGTCTCACATGCATAGACTCGACTCTCTATGAGCATCTTCACTTACAAGCTCAGGACCCTAAACCATTCTAAATCGCAAACTGCAATACTGTTCAACGATGGCATTATGCAACTACACTGACATATACCCCCGTTCAAATATTCTCTACGCAACCTGTAATACCCCGTGACAGAAAATTTGCAAGTTAGTGAAAACTGTATACCAGAAAATATGCCGTTTATTCCTCAAATGTAAAAATATGAACGGTATATGTATTTATTTGCTGAACAGAATGTAATACAGATAAAAAAAAATGGATATTGAAAACTGAAAACCAAAAATGTTGCAATTTCTGACACCTGTTGGTGAGAAAAGCAGCTTCCATTTACACAGTATCATCTGCAGATCAGGGCATATAGAGATATCTTCATGCAGATATTTCTTTTACCAAAAATTGCAAAGGAACTTAGAGGACACCATGCATGGAGAGAATCTCAACTTTTAGATTGGCTTAGTATGATAAATTCCATTGCTTGTGGTGTCAATAATTGCTTTGTCATTTTGAAGATTCATTCTTGGGGTTTTCTCATTCATTTTCCAGATGTAAGGCATTCAAGGAGCTATAATTGCTCCTCTTTTGCACCTTCAGCAGTTAATGTGGTGCTTAAGGAAGGAAATCTTATCCGCAACCACAACAAGGGTTTGTGAGGGGACCTTACGAGGATGATAAATGAGATTCGGTAGAAGGAATGCGTTACAATAAACTGTTGGGGATGTGGTTTTACAACAGTGAAGTTAGGTAACTACCAGTCAAAGGGTGTCAGGGCGGCTGCATAGTTTGTTCAGTCTGATAAAGCTTTTGTATGCAAATGAAAACACCTTTCAAGGAGAGTGGGTCAGGATCACTGCCTCATCATCCATTAATTGAAGGCACGTGCTTTGGTCTATGTTTCCCAAATGATAATGCCACAGGATGATTTTTGTAATCACAACTACAAGAGATATTTGCCATGCTGATTGCAGAAGTGGAAGGTAAGAACTTAGATGGTAAACTATGTCATCAAACATGAAAAGAAATAGAACAATTATGGATTCAAACAATCATGGATGGTGAATAGACCAGGGATTGTGAACAAGACTTGGTAAAAAGCCGCAAGCAAACAATCATGGATTCACGGTAGTCGTAGCAACCTGTTGACGGCTGAGTCCAGAGTATCAACAGTCTTCCTCAAGTACTTTCTGAAAAAACTGTTGTAGGAACAAAATGTGGTGGATAGAATTTAGAACAGATTCATCAATGTAAAAATAAAATACCAATATCAAATCACTGAGAAAGGATACAGCTGTGCGGCTAAATTATCAGCACCCTTCATTTCCTCATTCAATCTGCAAGAATTCAGACCATGCAAATTTAGAATAACCTTCATTGAATAGCGGCTGTTTGTATCTACCTCAGAGCATACATGCACTAGGTTGAGGGCAATTCAATGATACTAGTTCAGCTTCCAGCACAAAAACGCACTGAAAAGTGATGCTGTGAACTGAGCATGTAGGTGCGCATCCATTGAACCAGTCACAACTATAAAGTTAATCAACATCTATGAAGCACAACCCACTCAACAATTTTACGTCCACTCCAGTGGGTATGCTACCTAAACAAGAAGACCAGACTGATCTGTCAGCTTCATGCTTTAATGGTGTTTGTCTAATACAACAAGCATACAAATCTAACGACCTTACTTGAACAGGATCTGTTCTATAGGATCGTACCTCTGTATCCTTGATTACGAAGAGATAGGAATCCAAGTCTGGTGGATGAAACATGACCGCACAGCCAGAGCAAAAAAACAAAAAAAAAGCATACAAATCTAACAACCAATATCACCGGAAGCCAGAGCAGCAAGCTGGCCTGTGTGACCCCAGAGGCATATACAGATAATCATCCGCATATGATAAGGTTGGCCTATGATCAGGTTCCCATTCAGTTCAAACAAAATGCATTATGTTCACTGCAAACAACTTGAAAAGGAGGAGGTACGACACTTTTAAGTTGATCTTATAAAATACAACCAACATTGATGTTCACTTGCCACAAATGCAACCACAAACTAGCAATCATAGTCGTCCTTATCAAACATAACAAAATATCCACAACCACATGTCCAACCCTAATTGTCTGAGAAGATAGAACGTAAATGTGGCCCGGTAGACAAGCATGGTCCATCAATCGAACCTAACTCACAGTATTAAATCTGGCTGAAGATTTTAGGACTGAAAGTTGAAACTAAAGCTGACACCAACAGATGTCCAACTAAAAAATGTTCTCCATAGGATATATTTCCTCATGACTAGTGCGACTGGCAGCTGGTAATAGAATAGGTATTGGTGCTAGAGGCATTGGTGCTTATACCAGGTCTAATTACATCACTATCTCATCAATCAGTCAAAAAACATTCTCATCGGCTAATTCCAGTGAAAAAGAAAAACACATATTCTCCAGTTATCCTCACATGTCGGCTTATGAACCAATACAATCAACCTTCAAATCATTCAATGACATACCTGAGACATGAATTTATATATCGATTTCCCATCGTGGATGCGTCAAGAGCTGCATATCAGCAAACCAAACACAATATGATTTCAATTCGAAATGCAGCCTGATCATTTACATATGATCATCCAAGTTGATAGCGCTAATTCCTCATGAATCCACAGAAAACATGTTTTGGCTAGAAGTTGAACTAACTGAATGCTCTACCTTGTTTCACACAAAAAAATGAAAATGAGAATTGAATTACCAGATTCTTGCAAACGCCCTGCAGCATCGCTGAAACACTGCATATGCTCAACTGAGCTTCCAGACACCTACATTCACCGCATCAAAGCATCTCAGACGCTCCTTTCACCCACTTCCATTCCAGACAAAAAATAATCACAAATACCGCAAATCCAATTAATCGCACAAACCGCAACCGACCTCGGCGAGCGCCATACGGAGAGAAATTAACAGCGAGGTGAAGCTCTCGGCGATCGCGACGGAGTCTCGTTCGACGATTTCAATCGCTTTGAAAAGCTCAGTCTGATTCATCGGCGGCGGCGGTTGCAGCCGGGTTGATTCAGAGGCTCTCTCCGATGAAGAATCGATTCCGGTCCCAACTTGTGAATCACGCGGCAAAGCTCCCGACGCAGCCACGGAAGCGACTTCTCCTGCTTCCGCCATCGTCCGTTGGAAATTATTTTCCGAAATTGAATTATTTATTTACAGAAATTAAAGTAACATAATATTAATTTTCTATTTTTTTTCTTCTGAATTCTGAACCCCCTATCTTCGGTTCAAGTGGTGAACGGATCGGATTAAAAAATTGAATTATTAATTTACGACGGAGTTATTCGTAAGAAATAAATTAAATTGGGAGGGGGTAATTGCATTAACCTTAATGACAATTGGAGTCTATTACACTTATGTGTAATTTGCAGTTATATTTTAAATGATGTAGCTTTTGAGTTTAAATAATCACTCTTAAATTATTAAAAGTATTATAAAGACTATTAATGGCATAAAGAAAGCAAATATCTTACGCATGGATTACTACAAATTGCTTAAACGCGTGAAATCTAATTTTAATTTTACTTTTTTTTGTATGTTGTTATCTTTAACATTAATTTACATAAAAAAAATTATTTTTCATTAAATTTGTTAATCGAATAATTTAAAAATTTATTATATGGTGTCTGGGTGGTGTAGTTGATTATTACGTTAGTTTTACACAGTAATGGTCCCCAGTTCGAACCTGGGCTCAGACATCAAAATATATTTACATTTTTTGAAATTCAATTTCTACAAAATTTTATATAAAATCATCTGAACCAGATTTGGGGTCGAACAGTGCTATATGAGAACAGATAGTTTGAAGACTGATCTACTGGTAAAGATACGGCAGAAAAACTAAGGCTACAAGCTGTAAGAGTCAGCCCTCAGCTGGGGTGGCTTTGGGATTACTGTCCTCCGGTTGGGGTGAAGGATTCTTTGGCGCTTCTGTTGATGTTTCTTTGTTTTTGCGGGGGCTTCCGAGAATCTTCTCGACCTCTTCAAATTTGGTGGTTGCCAATGGGGCAGTGCCGACGTTCTTTGTGGTGTTTGGTCCGTCGATAGTCAGTGTGGACACCTCGTCTCTAGATGCATACCATGTGTTGCCGCAGGCAACGCACTCCAGCTGTGAAACCCAACACAAATGAGTCGAGACTAGAGTTTTGAAACAAGCTGATGTTCTACTGTTCTACCATGAATCCACAGATCTGCAAAGGTTTCAGAATGGAGTACAAAAACAGATAGCCAAACAAAATGAAGTATTTATATGAAGATGGCCTGAGAACCTGATAACGATCTCCAAGCCCTGACTGAATGATGTCAATGAGACCGACTTTTTTCTCAGTGCATCTTTTGCACCGGGCATCTGTCATCTGTTTTAAAGTGACAAACAAAATTACAAAATGCCCAAAAATGGTACTCTGATGTGTCAGGGGTGCAATGCATAGCATCAATCAAAAAGGCCGGAATAAAGGAAATTCTTAATAGATACAATGTAAAAAAAAAAAGGCATTTCAAGTCAAGACCGAGAAAGAGTCAGTAGAAAGTGTAAACATACCATCTACACATCTTTTTGGAACTAAAAAGTAAAACAAAAACAAAACATGCACGACCTGGCTAGCAAACTTCCATCAGACCACATGTCATAACTAATTAAACGGTAAACTGTATGAGATGAAAGTTAACGGCAAACTTAGAACATCAAAATCTTAGAAACCTGCATCTGCTGTTTCTCCTCTGGTTCCCTTTTTGCCAATTCCTCCGCAGTCAAACCTTCCTAAATAATGATAAAGAGACTTCAGAGAAGTGTGCTAGAGAACTTTGGAATATGTCAGAGAGATGCATTTGATGAGACCGTGACGACACATTTACATGAGTTGGATTAATCTTCAAAATTTAACTAACATCGTAACTCATCTTAGAGTAATGACAAAACAGTCGATTGATAAATATGAGGGGAATAAAATTTTACCTTCAACTCATTAGGCAGCATACTCAGTATTTTTGTTGGTTCCAAATCACCACAAACAAATCGCCGGGCCAAAAGAGCATTGTTCTGAAAATTGAAGACCATAACTAACAGATATGACTGACACATTCACTACTACATAGAATGAGTGAAACGTAGATTACTTAAGCCCTTTTTCTAGTTTTATCCCTTGGCTAGGCTGCATGCTATTCTAACCTTAATATTAAACCACAGCTGCCGCATCTTTTGGTTATACTTCAGAAAATCTGAATAAAGACTATCATGTGATGCCTGTTCCAAAGCGGCCACAACGGTCACGTAGCTGTCCGGCCACAGCAAGGTGTCAAGACCCTGCAACGCGGCAAAAAGAAAAATTCAGTTCATATTCATGCGGCAGAACTTACATTTTAATAACGTAGCAAAGCATCTTATTCATTTTAGACTTTAGTCAATAAATATACTAAGATCACAGGCAAGTCTAGAACAGAATAAAAGAGAACAAAGGAAATGTATCAGTCAATGAGTACTACTAAGAAGGACCCGTCAAGTTAAGCAATTTACAGTGAATCCACTGTCCACCATAAAACATACATCAAAACACTGAGGATGAACCTCAACCTCGAATTCCTGCGTGAAGTAACGCGTCCTGTACTGCAATACACAACAACTCTCCACACATAATATTGAAACTTACCTTCAAATTCTTCTCAATATCTCCATAAACGCTATCTAAGACTTTATCATCACTTGTAGAATTGCTCACAAGCTGCACTGTTTGTAACAGCTTCTCTAGCCATCTGTCACGTTGTGTTTCTCCAGTCAATGCATTTGCATTTTGTAGTATTTTGTAGTATTCCGATGCTGTACTCGCACAGCTTCCAGGAGTTTCGGCCTTCGGAGTTTCTGATTTCGATTGCTGGTCGGACTTGGTTATTCCTTCATCTTCAAGTGACACATCCAAAGGGGAAATGCTTTTACGGGGCACCCTTTTACTCTTAGAATGCTCCATATCAGCAGCAGCACTGCTTTCAGGCTCAATATCAGGAAGCTGAATACGCGCTAGAGTTTGCTGAACAAGAATATCAATCTCGTGTTGAAGCTTTTCCTCAAAGTCCTTATCCGTCAACTTCCAAAGCCTCTTTTGAACCGTGTCATACACCCTTTGAACTATGAACCCCGGATGCTGCTTACGATTCGGAAGCTGCTTGTGTGAAGGAACAAAATGCACCACACATTTGTGCATCACGGATTCCGCAGGAACTGCGTCGTGATGTGAACTATAGAAGAGCTCTCTCGAATCCCGTGATTGCCAGTTTCCACCGGTTTTTTTGGGTGCTTCCTCGGGGCGATAAAACCATTGTCCAGTGACCCACATGGATCCATCAACATTCTGAGTTATCTCCTATTACAGGGAAACAAACAGGCTACATCATATTGGGAATAACAAGTCCGTAATGTATGTATCATACACATAAAACTAAAACCAGAATCACATAGATTAAATCTCATCCTTAAACATATCCCTAAACACTAAGCATAATCCCCTAATTTATCAAAATTCCATTAAAACAATATTCTTAGAACTACTTTTTACATAATTCTATCAAATTATATAGGTTCAAGTAAATCCGAGTTTTTATAAAATACAATCAAGTACAGAAGACAATAAAATCTAAGTGATGTACTACCATGAAAGCACATAACCTAAACAAACAAGCAAAAGAGTGAGTTTCTTTAACTAAAGATGCTATAAATAAATATTGGAAGCAGCCATGAGATACTAGCTGAACAGAATTCTCACAATCAGGTATTTAAAATCCTCATTCCAATCTCCTACTATGATAAACAACTCAAAAATACACCGCCTGGAGCAATAATCACATGGTCATGTAAGGATAAAATGCTCTATTGTCTCAACAATAACAAACTATTGAAGGAGCAGTAGGTATTTGAAACCATAACTAAAATGCAATCAGCAATGTAAGAAGATAAGGTCACCTTGATGATAGCCACGTATGGTTTCTGCATTCTATCTTCCGGAACCAAAAGCACCGGCATCTCCTGCAATCATCAAATCGCATTTAACACAACAATTTAACATGCAAGAAAATCATAATTTATAATATTTACAGAGATCAACAGCTTCAAAAAGGAACCAAATAAAAATTAAAGGGATAAAACCCAAAAGGGGTCTGAACTACCACCACTTACCTAATTACGGTCAAAACTACCACGATTTCCAAAAAAAGTGCAATGAAAAAAAAAATTAGACTGATTTTTTAAAATAAAATTCACTATTACATTCCTAAGCTAATATTATTGTAAGATTTACATTTGTGTGCAAAAATTACGTCGTTTGATTATCAAAAAAACTATATCGTTTTGCACACATAAAGAAAACGACGCTTTTTATAAACAAACGACGTAATTTTTGCACACAAATCTAAATCTCACAGTAATATTAGCTTAGGTATGTAATGATAAATTTTATTTTAAAAAATCAGTCCAATTTTTTTTTCATCCACCCTATTTTGAAATTTTGATAGTTCTGACCGCAATTTGGTGGGTAAGCCGTGGTAGTTCATAGCACTTTTGAGTTTTTCCCCAAAATTAAAAAAAAATAATTCAGTTGACATGCAAAACCCTAATTCCCAAATTCAAACTGAACTCACCAGATCGTAGCGATTGCCGTCGTATTCGAAAGCCTGGTAGTGCTTCTTCCGCCCTTTACCTTTTCCACTGATCTTAATCACCTCGCCGATCGGCTTCGCGTCCTCCAGCACCGGACTCTC
>NQLW01000101.1:595916-681729 GCA_002312845.1 Kalanchoe fedtschenkoi
TCCGCTCTCTTTCTTGGCCGCTTCATCCGCACCGGAACCTCTTCCTCTTCCTCCTCGTCGCTCGACGCCACCGCGAATCTTCTGCTCACCATCTTCGCACCGCTCGGCTGACGCTCGAATCCGGATTGGGATATTTCGATTATCGCCTCCCGTTGCAACAAACGAGCTTCGATTTTGAAACAATTACGAGATTGCCACTTGTAAGAATATGTTTTTTTACATATTTATCAAATAGTCATTGATAGCCAAAATATAAATGTGGCTGTATCTTATTTTGCTATTTGGAATATAATAAAAAAATATAAATCTTTGAAATAGCAACATTTCCTCAAAAAATTTGAAATAAATTTCTATTTCATCTATCACAAAATTGAAAAAAAATATTTGCACTAATTTTCTAGGTGAATTGTCTAAAAAGTTATTAAAAAAAATTAAACTGATTTTGTGAAATAAAATTTACACTAATATAACTCATGCATTAAAATTATTGTATTTATTATTAAATTAAACGATACCTTTTTCTCATATAAAAAAACCGATATATTTAATACTCAATCAACACACAAATACTAAATCACACTCCATTAATATTAATGACATCCTAAATTAATCTAAAATAAAGTTTTTCGCTCGTTTTCGGTAAGGCTATAATTTTTTTAATATTTTTCTCTTGTAATATTATCAAAATATAATTAGATACCAGTTAATTAATACCGAGTCATTTTTTAATGGGGCTCTAGACTAATCATTAGAAAATTGTTACGCTTCAAATTAAAATTCAAAATTTTTTAAAGCCAGCCAACCAATAATTTACACGTATAACACTTTTAATGTGATAACTGATAATTATCACACAGTAGGCGGAAAAAATACACCGTATCCACCAAAAATTAACTCATTACTATTCATCATATTGAACCCTAACCATCATATTAAATACCCGTCGAAGAATTGAATTTTTAAAAATAAAAGTAAAATTAAAACACAAGATTAATCAGACATAAAAGAAGTGAGATGATTTATTTGAGAAAATAGTCATGATCATCATCAGTCAGTCAGTCACTCATACGCGAGGCATAGAAAAAGAGTAGATGATGTAGAGAAAGCACTTCTTGCCCTGTACACATCTTCAGTTACAACAAGCTTCCAACAATCATCTGCACAGTCACAAAAATGAACTTTTCCGGCCACCTGTGTAACAGTCCACAGCTCAGAAACTGAAAGAATCGATCATTTATGGAGCTGCTAGAGGTAGTGCAAGTCGGCGAGGGAGGGAGGGAGGGAGGAGGTGGTGGTCAGGCTTTCTTCTGTTCGAGGACGGTGCCTTCTCTGAGCGCTATCTGCGCTTCGTTCTCCCGCTCCACGGCGAAGAGGGCTGCGGCTTGAAGGTAGGACGCCATGTGCCAGACCGGGGATATGACTTGGGCCTGGACCGCGTCGTCCAGAGCTTCTTTAGCCATGTTGTTCATCAGATACGATAAACTGCGCCGAGCGTAGACCGTGGGGGACACCATGGTTCCGACCTCGATGAACTGCATAGTTTGAGCAGCTGTCACGTCAGGCGCTTCGGCCAATGTGAATTTATGATATCAATTTAGGGAGCAAAGGAAGGGAGGGTGGTGTGTGAGCGTGCTGGACCTGAGTGTAGCATTCGATGGCTACGGTGAAATCCTTGTGGCGGAAGGCGACGTCGCCCTTCTTTTTCGAGTCGAGCGTCTCCTGCATCTGGTTGGTCCACATCTGAAACGAAAGCTGCGGATAAGATGAAGATCCATCAGCAGCTCACTGGCGTGGCCTTTTACGAACACAGGAAAAAAAAACGCCTATACGTTCATTTTATCAACCCTGCTACCTACACGAATTTCTGACATTTGATTGATAAAAAGTATTTATTTTCGTGTTCGCTGAGGTTAAGGATTTGGACAAACCTCAGTAGCCGCGCCCTCGTCGTCCTTGTAGCCTAACTTCTCTAGAATCTCATGCATGGCAGTCAAGTCTCGTCTTAAGCAAGCTTCACCGAGCGGTGTCAGAGGAAGCGCTTCGCCGACATGGGGTATACCCATCAAAATATGAGAAGGCACCTTCGAGATAAAATCGCACGCTAGTTATTATCATTTCAGTTTTCATTATACTTAGTGCGGAGATAAATGAACAGTGTGATAAATATTAAAAACCTCGGTTTCCCTTTGAAGAGGGATCAGAGCGCTGACTAGGACCTTCGGAGTCGGCCGCTCTCGGGGCTCGTACTCCAAGCACCTCGACGCCAAGCGGACAAGTTCAGTCCCGTCATCGTTTGAAAACTGTCCTTCCAGGCATGAATCCGTAAGCATCTGGATGTTCCTATCGCGGATCAAGTCGAGGGCCTGACAAATCACGGATGAAGCGAGATTTTTGAAATTCGATCACTGGATCCTCAAAAATAGTAGAATTATATGGAAGCGTAACAAATGCGCGTATGCTTACGTGGCTAGGAGGAATGTGTTTCCCACTTAAAAGGTCGAGCAAAAGCGTGCCGAAGCTGTAGATGACGCTTTCGGGCGTGACTCTTCCTGCAAAAGATTTCAGACAACAGAAGTTGACAGATTATCGAGAGCCCAGAATCCGACTTTAAAGGAGCCTTGGATCATAGAGATCACGGCATAAACTCGACTTATCATTGATTACTCCATATGTCAAATTTTATTTTTTACTTAACTAACATCTATTTGTCCACTTTTATTTGTCACTTAACAATTTTAATACACATTTAATAGTGTCACTTATCTTAAAAAGTAAAAAAATTAATTACTTTATCATGGTAATCCATAAAAAATCCTTATACACCAGTAACAATATATCACATTTTACATTTTACACGAAATTTTAAAAAATACATGAAATACATATTTATTAAGTTTAGTCAATAACTAGTATTAATATCTTCTTAATTCACTCAAATTAATAAACATCTACCATTCGAGGACAGAGGGAGTATATGTTCATTTTTCGAGTAAAAAGATGGCCTCACCGGTTCTCAAGTATTCCGGAGGCGCAAAATCAACTTATCAAATATATGTTAATTTTTTTTGGACCAAAAAGATGGCCTCACCGGTTCTCAAGTATTCCGGAGGGGTGAACGCCAAGTTTGTGCTGTAACTTTTTCCGTCTCTGCTGTTTTTCATCAATCCGAAGCACGAAAGTCTCGGGTTCCCCTCCTGAAATAAAAGGCGCACATAAGAGAATCGAAATGGAACTTAAAGCCATCGAACCAGAAGAAAGATGCATGCAAGAAGAGAACTCACTTCGTCAAATAAAACCCGGTAAGCGTTTAAATCATGGTAAAGATCCCTCCCTTTGCTGGTACAATACTCCAACGCTTGTGCCAGGTAAAAAGCGACTCGCAGCCTCATTGCCCATCTCATCGGTTGCGTCTCCCCTACACCACATTAATTTTCACTGTAAACAACCTCTTCGGTTAAAATACGAAATTGGTGCATCGGTAAGAATAAGGCCTTGTGCTCGGCGCACTTACAATGAAAGAGGTGTTTAGCTAGAGTGTCATTTGGCATGTATTCAGCGACGAGTAATCTTTCCTCCCCCTCGCTGCAGCAGCCAAGCAGATTCGCCAGCCGGTGGTTCCGCAGCTGACCGACAGACTTCGCTTCTTCCTGTTGTCATTCGGCAAAAGAGTTAAATAACAGCCAGAAAAAATAGAAAAACGAAAAGAAACAAAAATGTCACTATCGATTAGGGCTGACCATAAACTGACGAGCATCGGGCCAAGCCGATCTATTGAAGCGCTTGACGGCAATGTGCCTTTGATTATCCAGCTTCCCTTTATAGACCACGTTGGGCGCCTTTTCACCGTGTTCGGACACTATGTTTTCCACAGCAAATCCAGACGTGGCCGTCCTAAGCTGATCGATGGTGAAAATTTGAAAGGAAGGCACGGCGCCGCTTTCAGCTTCGCCGCTTCCTGAAAACCAACAGTGAACTGATCAACAAAATCACATACCGGGAAATCTGACCCAGTTGGTCATATGCCACGTACCGGCATTCTCAGGCTCGTGAAGAAGTCGGCCGTGTCCTGCAGCGCAGCAGCAGGAACATAGCTTTGAGAAGTGGCAGCCCATCGCACCACCCGGAGTCCGAAACCACCAAACCTTATCTACTCTCCCAAATCACAACGCCAAATTGGAAAACCTTCAGCTCCAGTTTCTCGACGAAGCTTACTGTAATAACATCCAAAACCGAACAGGCAGCAGCTCAATTTAAACGTTCAGGACCGGGGAGGTGAACCGGTCTGACATATAAGTTGCCCAGAACCCGTTAAGGCGTACAGCGAAGCCAGTTTCCTATCTCACCTAGAGGTATTAGACTATCTACAATCGCATTTTTGCGGTGTCTACAATGGATAAGGGCATCCACATTGAAGCTTTTTGAAGAGCTTCAGGTCATAATACAAGCTTACCTGGCAGGTTTGTGTAGAACCTTCTTTTAGGTTACAACGATTCTACTGTATAGCTTACGACTAGCTACCAACCTAGTAATCAAGCAACCTCGTACCTTAATCTAATCTCATTCCAGAGTAGAGAGTATGAAACAATAACCTAAGATGCAAGCCTGGGCACTAATTGCTCCAATCTCCCCAATCGGACAGCAGCAGCATAAACATTAAAAAGAATCCAACCTTTTCCATCTGAATCAGAGACTAACTCAACAAGAATCAAACCCCAGAAACTGAAATGTAAAACTGAATCAACTCAACACAAATCAAATCGACCAGCAGATCACAGTGCAGACCTACTGAAATACCTTCACAGCGCGCATCTTCAACGGCAGTCAACGTCCATGGAAAGCACGGGTTAAGGAATAAAGCTTGGGGCTTTGCGACCTTCCTCAAAAGGGGTTTGATGGGGCTCGAAAGTAACACACGCAACAGGCAGCAAAAGCGCAATCGATCGAATCCCAAAACGCAGCGAGGAGGAAGTAGGAGAGTAGAAATGAGGAATTTAGGAGAGCGTTGAGATTTGAGACGTGGAGCTTAATAGCCTGCTTCCAGCTTGCTCTGTCTATTTGCCACTTATTTTGTGAAGTTAATATATATTTTGTTTTTCACATGATGTCTCACCGATTTCCACCGACATGGAAATGTGTCAAGTGTTAGTTTGATATTCTTGTTTTATTTTAATAATTTCTCCCATTTTTGTGTCCCCCTTGTATTTAAAATACCAATCTGACATGATCTACCCAAACCCCATTTCAGGATTTTCAATAAAGAAGTTGAAAGCTTGAATTAGGAGCCAAGACCCATTTCAGGATTAAGAGCAAGGGATTCAAAGTTTGAATTTTGATGAAAATTTGGGAGTTTGGCAAACAGGATTATCAATGGGTCAACACAATTAGGGAATGAAAAGATGGGAGCTCTGCATGAGGCTTCATCTTTAAAAGGGTGGTTGAGCCAGAAAGATTTGAATTTGAGCTAGCAATGGAGAAAGTTGTAGTCATTTTTCTTATGGAAAGTTCTCATCTACCATACTTTCTTAATTATAATTTGATTAATTTGAATTATCAAAAAGCAACTTTAAACGAATTTAATAAAAAAATTACAATTTCACTCATAAACTAACATGTATGTTGTTTTATAATCAAATTAAATGTAATATTTTATTCACATGAACTAAGCGACTTTTTTACATTTTAATAAGAGGAAAGGATTCTCCTTATCACACGTAACAACTTTTCTAGTTTAGAGGGGTGAAAAGTGTGAGTTGAATTTGATTTTTATTCTTTACAAATTATTAAAGTAAGAATATATTAATCATTGTTAATAAGTGAAATAAATAGAAGCAGTAAACAAATAATTTAAATAGATTAAACTACCCCTTCAACATATTATTATTTATTTCACTCATTAACAATGACTAATATATTCCTATTTCATTCATTTGTAAAGACTAAAAACCAAGTGCATTTCGACTTTTCACCCCTCTACACTAGGAAAAAATTTACCTATGACAAGGTGATTGAAAGCTTTTTCTAAAAAAATATTTTATTTTTTTTTCAATGAAGAAGTGAAAAATGTCATTACAATTTCAACCAAGCATGTATTTCCAATGACCCATTCCTGCACATATAATGTGTTTCAGACACTTTCAGTCATTCACTCAACATTGATGACAGACCAGGTCTTGTCCAGACACACATGCTGTGTTCTTCTCAAGCTTGTCATCTTTCCCACTCCCAGGGTCTACTCAGACACAGGTCTCTGGTGGGAAGCATCCATGGAGTCCCCAATAGCTTCTTCATGTCATGCTGTAAGGAGTGCAGGACATGAGACCGAGGGGTTCGACATTATGGCAGTGCGAATGAGAAAACGTGGCTTGAATCTGCTTAGTGACCTGGGTGGGCACAGGTGACGACATGATCAGGGCGAAGTTCCATTGAATGCAGTTGCCAGAGATCCCCCCATGTACAACGGAGCAGCGTTGGGACCATTAAGTTCGAATGGAGACGCAGAGAAGAGATATCAGACGCGCGCAATGAATGGGAAATGAGTCAATGAGAAAGGCAGCTGAGACATTCACATTCAATATCCGAGAGAAACGTAAATGCGCGACAAGGTTGTCAGTTCTACACGAGAGCGTACCGATAAGAAACTGGCTTCCATTACAAGGGTCTGGTCGAAGAGTTCCTCCTGCGTGACATAACACGTGAGTGAGAGAGGGAGAAGAAGATGGAAAAAACATCATGGTCAGATATGAAACCTGCAGCTTGATTGCTAGGACCGACTCCTGCTTGCATATGACATAACACCGGGAGAGAGAATGCGGCAGAAATTAATGGTCTGGTCGGGTCTCAGAGAATGGGGTATGTGTGGAAACAAGCGGCTTGAGGGACAAGTGGCACAGGAGCATACACATCTCATGAAAAATACGAAGACGATGTAGAGAATGAGCCGCATGCGAGGAACAGATGAAAAATTGCATGTTGGATGTAGAAGCCCAAGATCTCCATGTTGCTGGCTGGCTCCTCATCGCCGAGTTGGATGCACCGAAATGCTAGTATCTCCAGCCCCGCAGACACAAAATGGAGCAGTTGAATCAGGAAAATGAGCAATTTTCCACATCAGAAAGGTTGAAAGCGCAAGACGCTGACCTTGATCAGCAGGAAATGAGAACAAAACATATAGTATAGAGTCTATAGACAGATACCATTCAGACGCAACGCAAACAATCAGCAGGACCTTTTCCTTTTAGGCGCTTAAACATGCATCATTTCCTCCTGCATCCTGACATTAAGATAAAAAGAAGAAACCAATCAAATTACCTTTAAGTCAGTCATTCACAGTCTCGACAAAAAGGTTAACACTGATGGGACCTCTATTGTAATTCACAGTCTGAACGAGCTGTCAATCCACCAACTGGTATCACTGCCTGAAGCTTACAAGAAAACAGTGCAAGAATGTCGCTTTCTACTAAGATTTGGCGAAAAGGACTCACCTTTACAGTTAATTCACAGATTGACTTCGGCCCCTCATCTGCCTGATCGGCCATCTCCCCGTTCCACATGTCTCCGGAAACTAAAGGGCCAAATTTCTAGCCAAGAGAAGACAAAGACAACATTTTGACCTTTTTCAAGCTTCAATTCCAACTATAAAAAAAATCAAATATTTGGAATGGAGGAAAATCTCAGGCTTAGCAGTACAGAGAAAACGGTACAACGTGAAGCTTCTGTAGTTAGTCTTACTTCATCATGCACAATTACCGTCTGTCCTAATTTCCACAACCTTAACTATACATGTAAAAGATAAAGAAAAAGCAACTTCTTCGCATATACTACAAATGAACGAATCTGGGTCATATAGATCATAGAGAGCTCTGGTCATATAGCTTTCAGCAGAACTGATAAGTAATCTGGAACACGCTGGTCATTCAAGAGATCCCCAGCAGTTTCTTCACATCCTTCTGCAAGTTATGTAAACAGGATAATGAGTGATTTGGCATTCAGGTGGAGAGAAGGAGGAAAATGAGTGCGCTTGATTTAATTTTGCGTGATCAAAAGATGTGGTATTACCTCGATCTTGAGAGGGGAGGTCGTGGGAGCGTAGCGATCGACCACATTTCCCTCATTGTCGACAATGAACTTGGAGAAGTTCCATTTGATGTTTTTCCCGAGGATCCCCCCTTTGCTGGACTTCAGGAACTTGTAAAGCGGTGAAGAGTTGCTGCCATTCACCTCAATCTGCACCAAACAAAAAAACAAGAAAGCTTTTCCTAACACACACGATTAACGAACAAACGTGTTAATTTGATGAAAGGACGTGTTAAATTTTTCTCAGCTTCGAGCTCACTTTATCGAAGATGGGGAACTCAGCCTTGAATCGGGTACAAACGAAGTTCTGAATGTCTTCGATGGTCCCGGGCTCCTGGTGGCCGAACTGGTTGCAAGGGAACGCCAAGACCTCCAGCCCTAGCGCAAGAAATTCAATCACATAGCAACAAACGACTCTTATCCAAAAAATGACACTTTTACATAAGCGAGTGCTTGAAGCTCACCTTGATCTTTATACCTCTCGTACAGCATTTCGAGCTCTTTGTAGTTGGAGTTCGTGAAAGCGCTGCACCGAAGACATACCCCCATAACATCATCATGTGTAAAAACAGTAGCAGAGGAACAATTAGGATTCATAAATCTTATCCACGACGAGTGATTATAATTCTAACAAACACGTCTATATTTCTTGGTTTCGTTGCAAACAAAGAATGTGGCGGACGGTACCAGTGAGAGGCAACGTTGACGATCAGCAGAACTTTGCCTCTGTAGTCACTGAGGCTGACGTCATTCCCTTGCGCATCCTGCACACACAGACCATGTTAAAAAATAAAATAAAAAACACAACAATGTTGGACAAATTTCATTCCTGAGAAACCAAATCAAATCAACAACTTCTACAAATGTTGATAATCTGTTGCAATGAATGAATGATAATCATCCATCTGCAATCGAACCAAATGATTACCAAAAGTGTAAGAAATCATAAAACAGAGAAGCCCTAGCCCCAAAATCCAAAAACAGCTGAAACCCTAACAATCCAAATCCGTCTCCGAACCGGACATTGTCGACAAACCTTTACGACGAAGTCATAGATCGAGGATTGAGACGATTCTTGCGCCATTTTCAGCTTCAAAATCCGACGAATTCCCTGCGGGAGGTCGAGCCTTTCTCCAACGAGCTTGCGGGCAAAATCGAAAAAGAGATCCGTTATAAATGATACCCAAAACGGCTCAGGTTGTACACGTGGCTCATTTTCCATCGTCCACGTTGTCGTTCCTACAAATCTCGCTGATTTTTCTTCGTTGGATGGCTCTCGTCAAATTTCTATTTTTCATATTCTAAATTTAAAATCCAATCAGGCAATTTTTCAGGTTAGATTTTTTTTTAATTTTTTTATTTGTTAATTAGAAAATGTAAAACCTGGTTTGCTCTGGGATATTCACTCAAAAGCTCAACACACAATAAACCACAAAAGACGCACACAAAGCTAGTAGAGGTCTTGAAATCAGCAGAGGAAATCGACAGCATCAAATTACAACATAATAGAAATGTTTGTCTTGAATTTTCTAGGCTGCTTCTTCATACTCTTCTTCCTCGTACTCAGCTTCATCGTCAGCTGTTGCATCTTGGTACTGCTGGTATTCAGAGACCAGGTCGTTCATGTTGCTTTCGGCTTCTGTGAACTCCATCTCATCCATTCCTTCGCCAGTGTACCAGTGCAAGAAAGCCTTCCTGCGGAACATGGCGGTAAATTGCTCGCTCACTCTCCGGAACATTTCCTGGATGGAAGTTGAGTTTCCAATGAATGTGGAAGCCATTTTTAACCCGGTTGGAGGGATGTCACAGACGGTGGACTTGACGTTGTTGGGGATCCACTCCACGAAATAAGATGAGTTCTTGTTCTGGACGTTCATCATCTGCTCATCGACCTCTTTGGTGCTCATTTTGCCACGGAACATGGCTGAGGCAGTGAGGTAGCGGCCGTGGCGAGGATCAGCGGCGCACATCATGTTCTTGGCATCCCACATTTGTTGGGTGAGCTCCGGCACGGTGAGGGCGCGGTACTGTTGAGAGCCACGAGATGTGAGGGGAGCGAATCCAACCATGAAGAAGTGGAGACGCGGGAAGGGTATCAGATTCACTGCGAGCTTTCTGAGGTCTGAGTTTAGCTGGCCGGGGAAGCGGAGGCAGCATGTCACACCACTCATGGTGGCTGAAATCAGGTGATTCAAGTCTCCAACTGAGGGAGGGAAAAAAAGTGTTAAACGACTTGAGCAGTGGCAACATTTCCCCATATTCAAAACCATCAAATTCTCACAATTCAAACATGAACAAGAAATCAGCAGACAGCAATCAGTTTCATTAAAGATCAACTAAGCCAATAAATCATTTGACCCCATCTTCCTCTGCTGAATCATATTCATGTGCTACAAGACCAAATCCATACATGACAAACTGTTTTATTTGATGAAACATTAAACTACATGAACATGTAGAAATGTAAAACAGCATTCCATCCGAGGGGCCTATGCTAAACCAGAGACAGAAAATCCTGCCTTATCAAAACCATTATGAGCTACACAAAACTAACAAACCCCATGAAACAACATTAACCACACTGGGAAGAGTAAGGCACTTCCAGTTCATATCAATTGAGAACATAAGCAAGTTTAAACTCAACAGCGCAGACAATGCTGGCTCGGCAGAAGCATTATAAGCCACACAAAACTATTGAATCACATGGAACAATTTAAACATAAACAGAAAGAGTCCATCACAAGTTCATATTACTAGAAAGCAGCAGCAAATTTATACTCAACAACAAAAATATGGAGATACAGTTTACAAAAAGCACGAGCAAAATATAGAAAACAACATTGAAGTCAACTTACAGCTGGGAGTAGTGAGCTTCAGAGTGCGGAAACAAATGTCATAAAGTGCCTCATTATCCAACACCATACACTCATCAGCATTCTCCACCAGCTGATGCACTGACAGTGTAGCATTGTAAGGCTCCACCACCGTGTCAGACACCTTGGGTGATGGAAACACTGAGAAAGTCATCATCATCCGATCAGGATACTCCTCCCTGATCTTCGAGATCAGCAACGTCCCCATTCCAGAACCAGTCCCTCCTCCAAGCGAATGGCACACTTGAAACCCTATAATACAAAAATCCGAATATTCAATATCTCAGCCACTGAAAAATACTGAAATATCAAAATCTCAGCAACTGAAGCAACTCTAATGATTAATTCGGCAACTGAAGCAGCAGAAATAATTGATTCAGCAACTGAAGCAACTGAAAATTAACAAAGCAACTAAGGTGTTCAGAAAATTCAAAGCAACTGAAGAGTTGAAAATTTCCTAAAATACAAAATCTCAACAGATCCAGAAAAGACAAAATCTCGAAAATCAAAGCAGCCAAAGAGTTTGAAATTTCCAAAAATTATAAATCTCGACAAAGCCAAGCAACTGAAGAGTTGAAAATTTTCTGAAAAATAAAATTTCGAAAAATTGAAGCATCTGATGAGTTGAAAATCTCCAATAATTTTAAATCTCAACAACTCAAGCAATTGAAGAATGAAATTATCCAGAAACTCAAAATCTCAACAAATCGATGCAACTGAAGAACTGACATTTTTCAGAAAATCAAAAACTCAACAAATCGAAACAACTGAGGAGTTAAAATTCTAAATCTCAACAGATCGATTACGGCAAAAGCAACTACACAATCAAAAAGAAAATGCTAAAAAAAATCAAAAAATTCACAGACCTTGCAAGCAGTCACAATTCTCAGCCTCCTTCCTCACCACATCCAAAACCGAGTCGATCAGCTCCGCTCCCTCAGTGTAATGCCCCTTCGCCCAGTTATTCCCAGCACCGGACTGTCCGAACACGAAGTTATCCGGGCGGAAGATCTGCCCGTACGGCCCGGATCTGACACTGTCCATCGTTCCAGGCTCCAGATCCATGAGCACAGCCCTCGGCACGAACCTCCCGCAGCTCGCCTCGTTAAAGTAGACGTTAACCCGCTCGATCTGCTGCTGCGTGTCGCCGGTGTAGCGGCCGGTGTGGTCGATGCTGTGCTCGGCGCAGACGACCTCCCAGAACTTGGCTCCGATCTGGTTGCCGCACTGGCCGCCCTGGATGTGGAGGATCTCCCGCATTTTCGTGAAGAGAGGTTTGGGGAGAGAGAGAAAGGTTAGGGTTTGTGGGGGAGCAGTTGTGGATGAGGATAAAGCTTATATAGGGGGTATTCCAAACGGTGTCGTATCTTGTGGTGGAGGTTTGATTTTAGTGGGAATCTTAGCTTTTTGAATTTGTGCGGTTCGCTATGCTCCAAAATTTGAATCGCTTTTGCACTTTTAAGAACCGTTTGGTTTGATTAATTGAACTAATTAATCTTTATTTGTTAGGATGATTATTGATGGGGTTTAACTATTTAATTATTTTTTGATGGGGTGTGGTGTAAAACAACACAATTTAAATTAGGGGAAATTATATTTTTTTTAAACGATATGAACTTATCATTATTCTGAAATCGCGAATTATACTCAAAATTTACAATTTTTAGAAAGAAGTCTTTTAGTATTGTTATGTAATTATTTAAACTACAATCTAACCAAATAATGTTAGAAAGATTATAGTGCAAATTCTAATAACAAATTAACATACAAAATTTAAAAATTAGAAAGCTTCATCATTTTTATGGGATTAATCGATTTGGATTAGTATAAAAATGACTTTTTTTTATTGAAAAATCAATTATATTGTGTTAGTATATGTTATTGGGAATCAATAATTAAGATAAAATTTATTGGAATTGTAATTTAATAAATTACATTAGATTCTGAAATAATTTTTTTCCGATATTCTAAAATTTGATAGTTACGTTCGTGATTTGAAGAAATGGCTAGTTCATAATTTTTTTTTAGTTTGTATTTTAAACTATGATTTATGAATTAAGCTAGGGATATATAGTAAATTTGAGTTTAATGTTTTGATAATATTTGCAAAAACCCATAGATCTAGATTTTAAAAATCTAAAAATACAAAAAAATCAATCCCTAATATTATAAAAGCCCAAATAATAAAATATCAAGAACCCTTGAAATACAAAAACTAATCCTATAAACTATACAAAGTAGCATTGTTTAATATCTTGCGCAAGTATCTCATATACATGGTGCCTTTATAGTTTATATCCAATTCTCCAGTTAATTAAATTTTATTTTATACAGAAAATATGGAAATAATCTGAATTTGAACTTAAAATAACAGGGTCTTTAAAGTTGGAGTCATGATGACACATGTGCGCAAGTGTGAAGCAAGTCGAAGATGGGCCGGGGCCAGGGCTGGTCAGAAAAGGGGCCCAACAATGAGTGTCCGCTAAGGCTCTTCCTTTTCCTTGAACATCAAGCAACGCGTTTGCAAAGGCTGCGACAGCATCCTTGTGTTCCAAGCAACAACCTTATTCAAAAAGTATCACATTAAATCTGCAGAGGGTATAACTGACATACACCGCAACAATAAACGGATAATAATTCGGTAATGCAAAGTCAGAATACATAAAATAAAATTGGACTTGTTTTATTGGAAACAAGATGGTTTTATTTTTCAACAACTATTTATAATTTGATATGTGTCCACGAATGTGATAAGAACTGACAAATAATTTTGAAATCACAATTGTTACTATCTATTAGTAATTAAAACTTATAATCATCCTATTTTTGAGAGTTACTTCATCGCTCTGCAGCACCGGATAAGAATCCACAACAATATGACCTAAAAAATAGATAAGACAGTAAGAAATTGTGACCAACATAAAGTTAAGAGGTCACATTCCATATGGCAATTTTTGGCAATCTGATCAGCTCGACAACTACCACTCATAAGGCTGTGGAATCATTTTCACTATTGATGGGAATGGAGAAAATGAGCACACTATATCACTAAGTTAATGTCTGTAGTGAATGAGGTTGGAGCGTAATGTTGCACGGATTTGGTGACGGATATGGATACTGGCACGGGATGGAAAATCAGTAATTCATAATATTTTAAGATACAGATAGAAACGGTATAATTTTTAATAAAAATATAAAAATATTTTATATAAATTTGTAAATATTATCTAAAATAATATGCAAATATAAATTAAAACACTAATTAAAATCAATTATTAACAAACATTAAATTAAATGTTGTACTTATAAATTTTAAATCTATCCACAAACTAAAAATTACCCTAAAGTTCATTCTCATGTTACAAAAAATATATATATTACACTACTTAACACAATACATATTAAAAAAAAGACAAATTGAAGAGAGATGTCTGACACCTCCACTTCCTCAGCAACACCTATATCTGCACACCACCATACATATTAAAAAATAATAAGGTAAAGAGACAAACTGGGTGAGAGGTGCTTGATCTTCCCAACCTGTTGAAATGCAGGATTGCTTGCTCTCCTTCGATCGATCGTCCCCTTCTCTTCTACTTTTAGTCTCTTGATTTTGAAAGTTTTGGGTAAATTTATGAGAGAAATAGGGAATTGATTTAAGAAATTGGTGGACCTGATATTAGAAAACTGTCGAGTTTAAGAAAGTTAATTAAGGAAAGCAAATCATATGACAAATCTAGATGAATATGAGGTTTCCGTGTCGGAAATGTTTCGGGTACGCCGATTTGATATGATGCCGTTTCCGTACAACATAGGATTGGATGATAGCTGACACCCCAAACTATGTTCAAATTATTTCTTTAGTAAATAGTTTTTCGTGGCCAAATTCCTTCGTCCATGCAAGATTTTTGAAAAAGTAAGAGCTTCAATGAAAATGAACAACAAAAAATATCATAGCTTACTCTTCATTCCTTGGATTATACCATATTAATTTTTAAGAATAAAACTAATGTCACCTAAGCCCTTTGTTGGATCTAATACCCCATCACAATTGATCTTCAGACAATAATTGGGGAGGAATCCATTCTGAATTGAAAATCACTAGTTGGAAACATATGTTACTTACAACGAACTTGCACTCTTTTTACAGGTAAGCAATTATCTTTGCACCTAGGGAAGGAAGGATCGGAGCACCTACATTGACTCAAATGTTGTTTCTATGACTCCAAAACTCATTACACACTCTACGGGAAGAGTTTCAGGTTGCCACAACATAATTTGGGTCCTCAAAATCAATCTACAAAATAGAAAACAGACGATAAATCAGAAATCTCATTCAATTTCAAATAGTGCTTAACATAGGACATCCATGAACAATTATGCAAGAGATGTCTCAAAAATCAAAATCACTGCGTCTGAACTGACAATAAAATTGAATCAGTGAAGTATCTTCTTCTCAAATCGAGGGCTTACGGAAGTGCATTATAGAGTACTAGTCTTCATGTAAACTTCTTGGTTGAGGGTACATGGAATAAGTGCATTCATAAATCAATTGAGAAACGTGAATGAACTTTATAAACATATATGACATGTTATGTTCTTTATATTCATTCAAAATAATTTTGGACAGATCGAATATTCATAATTGGTTTATGTGCAAATGAAAGATTGTTAATGTAAGCGCATTTAGGCCTTATTTTGTTGCACTTATTGGATTCTATTAAGAGATGATCTCTTATTATATTAAGCATTCAGTGAAACGAACATTTGTTTTTTTCTCTTAATATGAGTATTTGGAAAGTTTGAATGATTTGTTAACAACTTTACATTTGATTCATTCGGGAGTGATCTCGATACGATTATTATAATTATCTCTTTATTTTTTCATAACTCTATGGAATCAACTATATTCGGATCGTACTTCAATCAGAATCACATCAATGCTGACCACAGCTAGTTTATTCAATTAGAATCTCACGCATTTCATACATAAATAATATTTTTATAACACGATTACAAGTTTTATTTTTATTTTTATGTTGTAAAATTATAATTATAATTTAATTTTATATTGATAAATCATTATATATTAAGATATTTAAAATAATGAATTACCAAATGAAAGTAAATCATTCAGCAATCAAATGTGGTTTGACCATTCAGATCCTCATACAACATTCGGCATTCAACTCTTGATTTTACAGAACGACACATAAACTACTTAGTTAATTGTAATAATATTTTTATTGTTTCGAGAACCAGTTTACACTTATTTAGAAATCATTATGTCTTGCTAAAGTCGTATATGATTATCCATCTTTAGGGCATCCACAACAAAACAAATCAAAAAGGAGGTTTGTGTCATGCCACGTTAGATTTGTGTCATGCCAACCCACCTTTTCATAAATTTACTTTTTATAAACCTACATCAACAATGAAACAAACCTTTCAAACCTCTGTGCATGGACCCACATGTCATATTATACATTTTATTATTTTTTCATATTATTTTAATTAATTTTTTTCTTAATTTATTAAATATTTAATTATTTATAATTGTTAATTAAAATATTAATTATCAAATATTTGATTATTTATAATTATTAATTAAAATATTAATTACTAAATATTTGATTATTCATAATTTATTAAAATTGCTATGTTTGGTTGGAAGCTCATGCCACATGTCATGGAGCGAGAAGCTATAACCACGCTTCTCTTCATAAGCGTGGTAAAAGCAAATTTGAATTACCAATTACTACGCTTCTTCTCATAAGCGTGGTAATAGATATTAGAATAATCAATTACCACGCTTCTAAGTTAAAAACATGATAATATGTTATTCTGAATATTTAATATATACCTATTACCACGCATTCATCTTTAAAGCGTGGTATTTGCTCTTTTTACGAACCGCTTCGTGCAGACAAATCGCTTCGTTGTCAGAAGGTCACGAACATGTTTTCACATTGAAATGAAGCGCTTTGAAATCTGACACGAAGCTCGCAACAAAACTTCAATGTAGATGCCCTTAGTCCATGACTAATTATGCCTAAATATATAAAATCACGCATAATCAAATAAAACCAACTAAAATTCGATACAAATATGATCTGATTCTAATATGTATTCTAATAAAATAAAATAACAAATTAAACCCATGCGCGTCCCAGCTGATACATTTCGTTCGCAGCCTAATCCCAAGAGCTCAATTGTTTCGCAGCATTCCGAATCCGTACTTAAGCCTCGTATTTGTGCGGGTGATTCTCATCATGCGTGACTGTCAAAACGTCGTCGTAAGCGTCACCAGCTTGCGGATTGCGCGCATTCAGATTCGCCCTCAACCAAAAAAAAAATCCTAAAAACATCTCTGTCAACAGCTTTATTCACCATCGTCGAATCCCCAACATGCGGAACCCCACCAATCTCGCTGCTTTTTCTCCGCGCCGCGGACCCTTTTTCACCCTGCTTCGGAAAACCCGACGCTCGGTTTTTGGGTGTCTCGGGATCGACGAAACTCCTCTCGGCGCCGGGGTTTCGTTGAGCTACCAATGGCGTCGTCCTTCGATCAGACCATCCTGGTGACTGGCGGCGCTGGCTTCATCGGGACCCACACCGTCGTGCAGCTCCTGGGCGCCGGGTTCAACGTCTGCGTGGTCGACAATCTCCAGAACTCGGTCATCGAGGCGGTTGATAGGGTTAGGGAGCTCGTGGGCCCGATGCTTTCATGCAAGCTCGATTTTCGCCAGGTAATGGAATAGGGTTTCAGTTTCTTAAGCTGCCTGTTTGACAGATTGCAGCTTTAATGGCTTTTCAAATGTAGCTGGATTTGAGGAACAAGGCGGAGCTGGAGAAGCTGTTTGCTAAGAACAAGTATGGTAAAAATGCAAGCTTTAGTATTGGAGTACGTAATTCTTAGTGGCCACATGTCATATTCTCATTGCCTAAAAATTCATTTGACCTTTCAAACCGATCCAAGAATGTGAATCTTGAAATGAAAATGGTGTGATGATATCGCAATGTGGCTGCAGATTCGACGCCGTGATCCATTTTGCGGGGCTCAAAGCGGTGGGAGAGAGCGTCGCCAAGCCTCAGCTTTACTACGAAAACAATGTGGTCGGGACGCTGAATTTGTACGATGTCATGACGCGATACAATTGCAAGAGGGTAAGGCTGATTCGACGCTGTTTCGATTCTTCGACGGATTAGCATTCGGGGCTTTGAAGTTTCACATTGCGGATGTTTTCACCTTTTCGGGTGCAGATGGTCTTCTCGTCGTCTGCCACAGTTTACGGCCAGCCTGAGCAGGTCCCGTGCGATGAGAATTCGACGCTGATGGCTACAAATCCATACGGAAGGACTAAGGTAACGTTGGTCTGGTCTTTGGGGCTGTCTCCATTTTATTGCGCCGTGAAATGAGCTGACAGTTTGTAGTTGAAATTTGTAGCTTATACTTGAAGATGTGGCGCGAGATGTCCAGCGAGCTGATCCCGAATGGAGGATAATTCTGCTCAGGTACTTCAACCCCGTCGGGGCTCATTCGAGTGGAAGAATCGGCGAGGATCCGAAGGGCATTCCGAACAATCTCATGCCCTTTATACAACAAGTGGCTGTTGGAAGATTACCTGAGCTGAACGTCTTGGGCGATAATTATCCCACCAAGGATGGCAGCGGAGTACGTATACTAAACTTCCCGTCACATCGCAACTCATTTCTCCTTGTCTCAATTTCAAAGCGTATGTTTCGTTTGCAGGTCAGAGATTACATCCACGTCATGGACTTGGCTGACGGCCACATTGCCGCCCTCAAGAAGCTACTTTCAACAAAAGAAATCGGTTAGCTGTCACCCAATTCTGTCACGTTTTTTCACCTTGTTTGCCATTTTAGGAAGCTTCAGCCTGTCGCTCATCCTGCAGGCTGTGTCGCTTATAACCTGGGGACCGGCCAAGGCACGTCCGTGTTTGAAATGGTGGCAGCTTTTGAAGAAGCCTCCGGCAAGGTAACTTTTTCCCCTTAAAAAGTTCCTCACTGAAAATTGTGATCAGAAAATTGAAAATTTTGAAACCGAACCGAACTGTTAGTTTCAAAAAACCAAACTGAATCAAGCCATATGGTTTTCGGTTCGTTTTTCATGAATTTTATTTAACAATTTATTTACTAAGTAGGATACTTTTTATATAAATAAATACATGAGTACTAATTTTTATTAAATATTTAATTAAATTCATATATGATTTAAAATAAAGTGAGATAGTTCCGTTTGGTTTGGTTAGATTTGAAAACAATAAAAAACGGACCAAACCAATAATTGTCGGTTTTTTAAAAATTGAAACCGAATCACAAACACTTCAAACCAAACCGAATCCGGATATGATTTGGTTCATTGATTTATCGGTTTATATTTGCACCCTTACTAAAAAGTTCCTGCTGTGATCAGAAAATCAAACTGAAAATCTGCCCGAGAAGGCCAGGTGATTCCAGCGCTGTCTACGCGGCTACAGAAAAGGCTGAGAAAGAACTCAAATGGAAGTAAGTTCCCACGCCGGGTTTTCAAACAAGTCTCATTTACTTGCGCATATTCGAGCTACTTCGAATCCCCCCGCTGATATATTCTTTTAGTACCGAAATATTTACTGTACTATTACCTGTTGCAAATCTAGTCGCGTTACTGATTATCACATTTTCTTTATCATTTCAGGGCGAAATACGGGATTGAGGAGATGTGCAGAGACCAGTGGAACTGGGCGAGGCAGAACCCCTGGGGCTACAAATCCAAGCGCTAAGCGCCACTCTCCCTCAGACGAAGCGGCACTAGGTCAGTCGAACGAAATGCCTATCTAATAGCTCTAGCGTACATTGACCTGTAATTCATTTTCGCTTCCTTTTTCTTGTCAAACTTCCTGCATTTTTTTTACTTATATAAGAAACGCGAAGATCCACGTTTGGTCTTCTATCGCTTTCCTTCCCTTATCTATCATCACACACTATAATAATACTAAGCGGAAGCTCTTCGCTACCATTCAATGGCCAAGTCCGATTTTTTTTCCTAGAGCTTAAAGAATTGCATTAGGTAGAACCGCAGGTCACAGGAAGCTTCGTTCTTCCATTTAAAAAATACCCATGGAAAAAGGATTTATTTTTTATAAAACCAGAAAGATTTCCTGGCAAGAATTAAGTAAAGCTCGATGGCCGGTGCGGGTAGACTGCTGGAAGCCACACCCTCCCTGGGTCAACAGCTGGCAACGCCTTCGCCGTTCTCAGTCACTAGGTCAAGTTCCAGGCACACTGTTCATTTGGCGAGCCTCCTCCCCCGCGCCACGGCTGTCATCTTCTCCTTCGCCTCCGCCTTGTCTCTGGCACGGCCTCCCACAAACAAAAGCCCATCCTCTGCGAGTTTCTTCGACTACCCTGAGCTAGTGTAAATTTTTTTTCTTCATGTAAATTTTTTTAAGCGTTCAATTTTGTATTTGGGTGAATTTGTTATTGAATTTTGTTTGCTCCGCAGGTACTGCTTCTTTGTGATCGTTCTGGCGTTTGGATACTCGGCACTTCAGCTGATCAAAGGCATCATCGACGTAGCCCACCTGGGATTCATCGTCTCAGAAAAAGTATCTGATTACACGACCTTTGTACTCGACCAGGTATGAACCAGAAATAATCGTCACCTGTTTGAACTCTTTCAAACTTACAATAACAATAGAGAATTTATCAGCTCAGGGCAGTGATTGATTGTGTTGCTAAATATAATAATTTTGTTGGTAAATGTAATTATTTTGTTGCTAAAATATAATAGTTTAGCTGTTAATGTTATAATTGGGTGGCCAAGTTTAATAGGTTTGTTTCTGAATGTAATAATTTGGACTTTGGTTGTTATATGTAACGAGTAAAGGTACCCGTCGTTCCGACGGTTCGGTTCAAACAAAATTAAAAATCGAATCAAATTATTAGTCATCCCTTTTTAAAATATGAAATTGTAAACCGAACGATTAAAGGCAACCGTCGTACCGACGGTTCGGTTCGAAAAAAATTAAAAATTGAACCAAATTATTAGTCATCCCTTTTTAAAATATGAAACTATAAACCGAATGATTTTTTAAAATTTGAAACCGAACTAAATTAAATCGAACCGAACCGGATCGGACCGGACCAACCGGTTCGGGAGCATCACAACAGAAATCCTATTATGTTATATATATAGATAATTTTGTGCCAAAATGTAATAATTTAGCTTATAAATGAAATTATTCAGTCGCTAAATATACAATTTGGTAGTTAAATGTAGCATATTTGTCACTAAAAGTAATTGCGTCTAGTTATTAATACCTTAATATCAGCATATTCACATTCTCATGTGCAAAATTGATTCGTGTATCAGCTGGTGAGCTACCTTCTCCTGTCATCGTGTTCGGTTTCGATTCTGGCGACTCAACGGCTCGGCCAAAACCCATCCTTACAAGTTAGAGTTTGGACCTCCGTGAGCATGTCTTTCGCCACGTTCTTCGTCGTTGCTTCTGGCGCTTTACTGTCGGGTTACAGGCTCTGCAAGAGACTCATTTGGTGACTTCTAAAAATCTAAATTGTATGAGAAAATGGACATTGTCAGTCATAGAGGATGATTGTTCATAAATAAGTTGTTCACAGTGCACTAGAACATTTAGCCACGAAATTGAACATTTTTGGTGATAAACATTTGTGACATTAGCGACGAAACTGCCATCAATCCTTATTAAATTGTAAAATCGAAAAATGATCCGGAAATGCATTGGGTCGATGGATTTCGGTTTGTTACTCGGTCAATTAATTTTGTGGATTTTAATTTTTAGTTCGGACTGATTTGACAAATTCTATGTAAAAAATATTTTATTATAATATTTATATATTTTTTATTTAATATGTAAATAAAATAAATTTTAATTGATATTATAATAAAAAATATTTATTTTTTATAAACCTGATCGAAATTGATCCGGTTCAAATCTAAAATTTATTACTCTGTTCCGCCAGATTGATTAGAATCTAATCCCATTTTCATTCCCTAGAATTTAAAAATTTTGGATTTCAATTTAAACTGATTCCGATCCGATTTTGTACGGATGAACACCCAATCCAGAATTTATCAAATTTGATTGAAACTGGTTCCGATCTTATCCAAATCGATTTTGGACCGAACACACAATCAACGTATCATCAGAACGTGGCCAATTCAAATTTCATAATCACATTAAAGATCTTAGAAAGTTGAAGATCACAACTCTCTGTACAAGATTTTTTTTCATATTTTCTAACATTGTTAATTAGCAACCTTATTTATTTACATTGGTCGAGAAACTCCAACGTAAAATAAACATAAATCATCAATCTTTATTTCAAAAAACAGATAATCATGACACGTGGAACATTCGTCTATAGAAGCATCCAAACCCGTCTAGAAGCTAGAAAGTACCACAAAATGACCAAACTGCCCCCACTCTTCTAGGGCCTTCTTTCTATCAATCAACTTCTCCCACATGCGAAAGCGCCACTTTCTTCCATCGCCTTCTATTTAGCACCTTCCTACCGCGTCCCGAATCTTCTAGAACTACTCATCTTCCCCGTCTCTCTCTCTCTCTCCTTCCCCACGCCCACCGCTCATCCGATATCCGCGCATCTCAGCTTCTCATTTCGAGCGCTGCTTTTCACCGATCCGATCTGCATTCCACCGCTTTTCAGGTAACCCCATGACCCCAATTGTCTCAAATCGAAGCTTTTCGGTTTTCAGCGTTTGATTTCTGGTCGCGGCTGTGGTTGATTCGATCGATTTGGGGCTGAAGGTAGAACGGCCATGGCGCGTCCAGCGGCGGCTGCTTCGGCGGAGGACGAGCTTCACCGCTCCGTGCCCCCGCCGTTCCTCGTCAAAACCTACCAGCTCGTGGAGGATCCTTCGGTCGACGATCTGATCTCCTGGAGCGAGGACGGATCCAGCTTCATCGTCTGGCGGCCCGCGGAATTCGCCCGAGACCTCCTGCCCAGATACTTCAAGCACAATAACTTCTCCAGCTTCGTCCGACAGCTCAACACCTACGTAAGCATCGTCAACATTCAGTCAAACGAATCAGAGCCTGTCTGGTTCTGAGCTTTATTATTTTCAGAATTTTTCTGATAATTTTTCTGATTTATTTTTGCAGGGGTTTAGGAAGGTGGTGGGAGACAGATGGGAGTTCACGAACGAGTTCTTCAAGCGAGGAGAGAGAAAGCTCTTAAAGGGGATCACCAGGAGAAAAGGGTCAACAGCTGCGGCTGTTGCAGTGACGCCGTTGAATCAGATACGACCGTCGTTGACCGAGGCTGCCGCCACGTCGAGGCTGGAGCAGGTAGTGTCGTCCGCGTCCTCGCCCGCGTGCACCACCACCACCACGACGACCACGGTCAACACGGGCAGCACGGGAAACTGCACCCACGCTGGCCCGGACTCGGAGCTCGCGGAGGAGAACGCACGGCTGAGGATGGAGAATGAGAGACTGGCGAGGGAGCTCAGCCGGCTGAGGGCGATGTGGGACAGCGTGTACTCGCTGGTGTCGAACTACGGGAGGATTGTTAACGATTCGGATGAGAGAGAAGAGTCTCCCGCGCGGGGGAGTCCGAGGTTGTTCGGAGTGTCGATAGGAGAGAAGAAGCGTGTCTGGGAGGAGGAGGAGAGGATGCGGAAGATGAAGATGATGAAATTTGAGCCGTTGGTTCTGGATTGAGTGGCTCGAGATGGATGTATGGGCTGGTTTCATGGTTGACTCGCTGGTGCTGTTGAAGATATTTAGGTCGTGTTTGTAATATGAAGTGTTGAGAATGTTGTAATTAGTGTTGTAAAGATAGCACGTTAGTAGTAGACTGGTTTTTAGAAGAATCAAGTAGTTAGCATACTCTTTACAAGATAATGCTCTGCTCTTCCGCTGAGCATCGGATGGATTGTAATTAGTAGTTTGTAAGCAAAAGGTGCGAGTCCCTGTCGAGACATTCAAATAGCATTGAGCTTCTACTGTCTATGCTTATTGTCGAGCCATCTCGGAATTTTATTTTTTATTGATCCTCTGAGATCATCCTGTCAATCTCAATGAATTTATATGATCAACACGGCCGATTATGTGGTTACTTACATTGGTGACTGTCGAGATAACACATCGTATTCTAGCATTTGGCATCATCTTAAACACATGTTTATTATGTGTTACATGGTTGAGAACTCAAATTTCAGGCATCAGTAGTAATTATCAATCTCCAGCTTGCGTTGTAGCAAGGTTGGCTCTCTCTCTCTTATGTATAGTTTGGGACATTCTTTTGCGAAATGATCGCATATTCATTTCAATAATTGAAATACTTAACTTTGTATTCATATTCACCTCTTCCATGACGTCCTCCTCTATTATTTAACACTGTTGAAACTGTTGTCTTTCTTCCAATATTCTTTGAGTACAGTCACCCTTTAAGGCCTTCCTCCAACATTCTGAGACAGCCAATTTGTAGAAAACGGTTTGGTAAAGAACTAAATAACTTGTTAACAACCTCCTCACTTTCACAGAGTTCGTCCCAAGCCTCATTTGATGTCTCCTTCTCGTCGACTCATGCCATCATCTCACTCACCTGGCACGCTCTGAAAAATGCATTGGCTGTTGATCAAATTTCTTCTCGTCTGACTTGGTTATGAGTAATCTTGCTCTAATGCCATATGGAAATTTTGATACCAGACAGAGGAGATCAAAGTAAAATTTGTGACACATCTTTTCCTATGTTTTTCAGTAACACAAAAACAAAATTTAACATTACATCTCACGTTTTAGTTTTTAGAAGTAAACAACTGCTGACAACCTAATTACCAAAAACTGCCCTTTAACAACGAGATTAACTTATCTCAGTCTCGTCTTCAAACTCAAATCCTGAAGCGACTAGCATGTAACTAAGTTCCATTGCTCGCTAACAAACATGTTTGATCGAATCCTAACAAATATTAAATCAGCATAAATGATTTGAAAAGTAACAATCAAATTCAATTCAAATTAAACAGAAACACTCAACAGTCCACAGTGTGTTTAAGAAAGAGTTAAATTGTGATTAAGAGGCCTATAATTTCGCCTTAACAAAAGACGAGGGTATTTTGGTCATATGGATTGTTCATCTTCATCCTCTCCACACTGGATAAATCAATCAACCGCTTCATCGAATCGCCAAATCTTCACGAAACTGGAAACCGAGTGAAATCAGTGTTCGTCTCACCATCAATAAACCAAACGGCAATTCGATATCGGAAACTTCCCATAAAACCACCACCAGTCACTGTAAGCGTCTCTTCAAACGCAAGTCACCACCCGAAACCCTTCCACTCCACTCCACTCCACCCGCTACATAGCCTCCCAATCCGACCCCCACCCACCTCGATTCGGCTTCCATTCCGCCGAAAGATATTACCTTTGGCGCCAGCGACAAAGATCGGAGCTTACCGGAGGAGCCATCAGCCATGTCCTCGGGGCAGGATCTGGAGCGGGGCGGGCCGAAGCCCGTGCAGTACCGCCCCAACAGCTACGCGTACGCCTACGGCGCGGAACACTCGGATCGCCGATGGAGGGCGTGGCTGGTGCCGCTGATTGTGATCGCCAACGTTGCAATGTTCGTCGGCGTCATGTACGTCAACGACTGTCCGAGGAACGTTGTCGGGTTTGATCGCGAGTGCGTCGCTGGGTTTCTGGGCAGGTTCTCGTTCCAGCCGCTAGCAGAGAATCCTCTCTTCGGGCCTTCTGCTTCAACGTAAGCAGCTTTGCTTGATTAGCTTCAGTTAATTTATTTTCTAGGTTTTTTTTTGAAGGTTTTAAATTTTTATTTATTTTGGATTTTTAAATGTGTAGAATCTGGTGTTGAATAATCTTGTGGATATCTTAGCTTCAAGATTAGTGTTGCTGAGAATTTGGGGCTTTGCAAATTGCTCAATGTGTTCATCATCTAGTCAAGCTTGAGTAGGTTTTTTTTTAATCAAATCTATCATTTTCGTTTCATGCTCTATCATTTGTGCATCCTGATGATTTTCCAAATTACACTTTTTGCAGTTCAGAACTCCAAAAAATAATGTGATTTTCTCAATTGCTAAGTGTGAAAATTATAATATGTTCGTAGATCTGAATTGTGAAAATTGGAACTCTACAAATTTTGTATGTCCTTCGCCCTCTTCGACGCCAAAAGCTTCATGCACACAGGTGTGATTTTCGCAGTTGTGAAGTGTGATTTTCTCTTGGGTGAAGTGTCAAAATCTAAAGCATTTCCACGGTTACAAATTCTAAAACAAAGTATGTGGAAAAAACCAAACGGGATGCACAAATAATAAGGGACGAAACGAAAGGGATAGATTTGATAAAAAATCAGCTCGAATTTGACGTTATATGGATTAAACTCTGTGCTTATTAATCTCAAAGTCGCTTGTCTGGAGATTTTGCATCTTAGTATGTGATTCTACTGTGTTTGCTTTGAAAATTACTTTGAAAAATTTCAAATTTTGTCTGTTGCTGTTGGGCAGGCTATTGAAGATGGGTGCCTTGAAACGGGATAAGGTGGTTGACGGGCACCAGCAGTGGAGGCTTATTAGCTGTATGTGGCTGCACGCCGGTCTCATTCACCTTGTAGTCAACATGATTAGCCTGGTCTTCATTGGAATCCGCCTCGAGCAGCAGTTTGGCTTTGGTAAGTACCTCTTCGGAAAACTGAGCTATAAGTGTCAAATGCAAATCATAACTGAAACCCGAAATCTGAAGTTGTTTTAACTGCTTTGTGAACCGGCAGTGCGTGTGGGCATCATCTACCTTTTGTCGGGGTTCGGAGGGAGCGTCTTGTCCTCGCTTTTCCTCCGGGGCAACATCTCAATCGGGGCGTCGGGTGCCCTGTTCGGGCTTCTCGGGGCCATGTTATCGGAGCTTATGACTAACTGGTCAATTTACACAAACCGGGTAAGTAATCTGCGCTCCGATGACAATTTCCAACTGCCGTGGTTTATTTTGAATCGTCAGGGCAACAAACCGTTTTTGCCGTGTTTGTTTGTAACGTATACATTTACTCCTTGATGCAGGCTGCTGCCTTGTTCACGCTTATTATCATCATCGCCATCAACTTGGCAGTCGGGATGCTCCCCCACGTTGACAATTTCGCACACATAGGGGGCTTCCTCGCCGGCTTCCTCCTCGGGTTCATCCTCTTGCTGCGCCCCCAGTATGGATGGGTGGAGAGCCGCCTCCGCCCAACAGAAGGCCGTGTCTTGTCCAAGCACAAGGCTTACCAGTACGTATACTTGGTCGTCGCCCTCATCCTTCTGGCTGCTGGGTAAGCCCACTTAACTACGCACAAAAAAAAATTATTAAAAATAAAGGAAAACTATATAAAAAAATGAATTATGCACTTTCTGAATTGCAGGTGTAATTATCTAATTTTGCAATTATTCTGTACATGATTTAATTATAATCTAATCTAATACATTTCAGAAAAATTTTAGTTCGACCTCTAATAACATAAATTAACAAAACGAAATTATAAAATTTCTTCATTTTTATATGTGGTGTCCTTAAAAACGACACTTCTTTAATTTTTTTTAATTGTATTAGCCTATTTTATTAGAGATCGAACTATAATTAATCCAAAATTTATTGGTGTTAGATTGTAATTTAACTGATTACATAACATATGAGAATTGTCAAATTTGATAGTTATACCCATAATTTTAGAAATTGTGATGTTCATACCGTTTTTTTTGTAGTTTATCAACCAAAAAAAATCAAGATTATGACTTGATATTACAACTGAGTGGATTAACGGTTTGGCAGATTTGCGGTGGGACTGGTGATGCTGTTCAGAGGAGAGAACGGTGACGAGCACTGCAGCTGGTGCCATTACCTGAGCTGTGTGCCGACTTCGAGATGGTCTTGCTGAACCTCGCCATATGCTTGCTGCATTTTCTCGCCTGAATCTTTATTTCTTAATTCATTCTCTCCTATCCCCCTCGCTCTTGATGTTTCATGAGTTTCTCCAGTCTGAACTATTTATGTACATGAATAGAATTATGTCGGACAGTTGAAATATGATTTACTTAACGTCACAGTATGTTGTACATATTTTTCTACATCTGAACAGGTTCTTGTTTCTGGATGGAGTGTGGGTTGGTTGAGTCGATTTGAACCATGTTGACCATCTTTTCTCATCCAAATGCCGTGATGAACCTCTGTCTGACTGCAGCTTGATAGATTTTTTTTTTCAAGAGTAATTTTTTCTTTCATAGTTTTATATGACGAGTATCTTATTTTTTGGTTAGTAATAATACATTACTTTTTTTTAGCAGATTGGGGTAAACAATCTATTGATACTGACCACGGATTTAATATGCCACTTTTTAATATACGTTGGCATAGACACTTTGATGTGATTAAGCAATCCACATTCCAGTTTGAATTTTACGACTGAAGAGGCGAGTTTGCTAACTTGCTGTTTACTGTCAACAAGAGGACGGACTCTGTCGGAAACATCGTCGGATGTTTCTACTTTCTGCAGGTCCTTAGCCTCGGTGAGCCGCCTGTTGTAAGAGCCCGCGACTCATCTTCATCTTTGCACTATAAAGATTATCACACGAACCTAAAGGAGATCTCTTACTTCCGGAAAGAGATGAGAAACTCGCTTAACACATCCATTTTACGCACAAGCTCCTGGAAATTAGGGTTTGTGAGGAGGGTAAGGATGGGTGAGAAAGTTTAAGATATATCCGTTGGTAATATCAGTGGATTGTTTCGTCACAGTCAAGGTGTCCGGCCACGTGTATGCTAGTATGTATCAAAACGTGATATGTTAACCAATACTAGCAGAAATCAAAATGTAAGGTATTGTTAATAACAAATCAAAAGTGAGATAAAAAAAGTTTACTCTTGAAAAAAAGTCAGCTAGATGTGGTTTGGGGAATTTTTTTTCATCAATAACCTTTTTTTGTTGGTTTGCTATCAATGCTACCCTACATTTTTGTTTATTTTCAACAATACTCTATTTTTCCATTTCTGCGGTTAGTAACAGAATATTGATATAATAAAACTACTGTTAATAAAAGCGGATTTTTTTAACACATATCCTTCATTAGTGAAGATGAATTTCTAAAGCAATTACTCGATCCCCACATGTGCTAATAGAGAAATATGTTAAAAAGCAATCCGCGGATAGTACTAGCGAATTTCTTACCATAATCCGCTGGTGTTACCGGCGAAAATAGAAAAGTAGAATATTACTAAAACAAACCAAAAGCTAAGGTCTTAATATAAAATAATGAAAACAAGATATTCTTGAATACAATTTTATGTGGGATTCTTGCTTGCTTTCTAGCTAACTCTCAGCTTTAATGGGTGTAGCTTTTTAGTGACGGAATTGTGAGGGAATCATAATCGTTAGCAGGGAAGTTGTGAATTATGTTTATGCTTTGTGAGTTGAGCTTTTATGTCGGCCCGTCATCGGCCCAGCTAGCAATGGCCCATCATGACAAAGACTTCATTTAGGTTTCCCAAATTGTTATTAGTATAAACATCATTTTCACATTTCATCAATTTATATTGTATAAATAGATAAGAAAAATTAAATTTGATAGAATATGATTAAAAAAAAAGTGTATAGATATTTTTGTTAGGGGTTTATTTGGTGGAATGTTACACAACGAGTAATAGAGATAATATAACTCAATTTATATTTTTAACTTGTGATTTATTTGTTTAAATATTTGAGTTATAATGAGATATAATTATATATGAATCTGTTCAAATTCAGCATAATGTCAGAGCTACTTGATTCAATTTGCGACAAATGTTTAAGGCGTGTTGGATACCAAAGACATGAAGTGTGACATGTGTTGGAGATATGAGTGGAGAAGCATCCAAATTGTGAATAATGCCCTGTCACATCGTGTGAGGATCGTAAAGGTGCCTGTGAAAAGGCTAGACGAGAGTGATTGGGGCTAGAGGGAATTACATAGCGACTAAGGTTGTGGGTTGGACTCTGTGATAAGGCAAGACCAACGTGATTGAGGTTAAAGAGGGAATTACAGGACGACTAAGATTATGGATTGGATCCCGAAAATAGAAAAAAAACACGAAAAATGCACCTACAAAGAAAACCTATACAATTCGGAGGGATAAATCCCTAGGGGGAAGCATATGGTCATTTACAAATCTTTCCAATTTAGAGGAAGATTATTAAGCAGAGTTCATTTGGAAGTCTTTCATGGTGGATTGTTTAACATCGATTTACAATTTTTGGTTTTATGTTATATTAAAAATATAATATGAGACGCCCACAACATTTTTTCCGAAGTGCCTACTTACTGTTTAGTTTTAAAATTCAGATTGATTTATACTGATTTTAAAATTTTAACTTGTGGTATTATGTACCATTCTACATGTATAAATTTCAATTGAGGTTTACAAATCTTAGTAGCAACCCTAATATTTAAAACAGATTTTTCAGCCAGTCATATAAATAAAAAATTTACGAAATTTGTGGAAAATGATAATTAGGGTGCAATATAATTTGAAACACAGAGAATTGGAGGGTTGTGGAGATGTCGATTTAGTTGGAGACATGGCACAGCTCATTGGGGGGAAATGTGGACAGGGTGGCAGGAGGAGCAGCGGGGTATGGACCATGCACGAGACGGTGCCGTATGGTCCATGTTGGCGGAACATGGAGCGCAAAGCGTCGCTACAAATTGCAGTGTGTGACGCTTTTCAAAACACACAACGTTCTCTCATCAAACCACCAGCGTAACAGCTCCCCCCCACTTGCGGCTGTGTGTGGGTGTGTTGGTCTCCCCCACAACACAGCTGCGTGTGGCCCGTTTTTCATGCTTAAATAGACTCTTTTTTTTTTTTCCCTTTTTATTTTGTAGACAACTACATAAAGTATATTGCAATTAATCGGTACATGTATATCAGTTATATTGACGAACGGGCTACTTAGGATATCAAACCGATAATAACAATATAGAAGAGTCCACACAAAATTAACAAACAGCTTCCATATAATCAGAGACGCGCAGAGGACATCAGATCAATAATAACAATATTGACGACTTTACACATGAAAGACTTCCGTAAAAAGAAAGAAAAAAAGCCAACCCACAATTTTAATTGATCTAAATTTAATCAAACTCCCTTTAAGTTTGTGGATAAAGGCCCTCAATTTAAGCTTTTTGTATGACAACAGTCAAAACTCAAGTGAAAACCCTCCAATTGGCACCTCCCACAACTCAGTCCAAAAAACAATAAAGAAATTTAAACATATAAGATTTAATGAAATATAGTAACTTATCTATATATTCAAAAGCAATGAATGATTGTTTTTTTTATTGAGAAAGAACATCTCAATTAAGATTTACATGAATAATACATGATGATGGCTATAGGTGGAGATTCACAAAATTACAATTGTAACATATGGCTGGGTTCGCTCGAATCGCTTTTGACACAATCACTCTATTGGTTCCGATCCGACATCTGTTTTTTTTATTTGATATGTAAACTATATTTTATATTTGACATGTGTTATTTTAATTTTCAATATGACTCATGACACTTTTGATGATAATCAGAAAGCACGTGATATAACATATTCATCGGTGCAAATGGAACAACATTGGATTGGTAAGAATAATCCAACTAGTTGACTGGAACACATGCTTCCACCAAGATGGAGTTTGAGCGGACACGCCCTTAATCCACTTTTGGTTGATTGTGGTGGTTAGTCAAGATGTCCAATCGGATCTCCACAAGCTACTGGCTCAACTGCTCATCACTCTTCACACGCCTTGCACGCACTCATTCTTAGCCACCTCGACAAAGATGGTCGTCCACGCAACCACCCAGGCTTTGATTTTGAAGCTGGCCGGTCGTGTACGGCAGCCACCGATCCATCCATTCATACACGTCCTGCGCACACCCCGCCTGGTCAACTCCCCCTACTTTGACTCCTCCACCAAATCCCACATTAACCCCTTAAATACCCTATTATATTCTCTTCTGTCAAACATATATTATTATTATTATTTGTTGATCAAATTTAATTGATTTAAAATTTAGTTAGGTAATTTAATAAAATATTAACACTAACAGCTGATCAAATTTAATAGATACTAGTTGATTAATATTTTTTTAAATTTCGTGCAAAAAGTAAAATAGATAGATTATTATTGGTGAAAAATTTATTAATTATGATAATGAAGTAATTAATAATTGGCATTTCAAGGTACTTGTTCATATTAAATTCGCATTGAAAATTAATACTAAGTGATAAATTAAAATAAAAAAATAAATTCAGTTAAATGATAAGTAAAAGAAGACGGATGGAGCTTGTATTTAATGTATTTTTAAAAAATTTGTTTAAAATATGGTGTATGATTACTGATACAATATGATTTACGTATGGATCATGAGATGAAATAATCAATTACCTTTTTTTCTGAATTTTTCTGAATAAGTGACAGTGTTAAATGTGAATTAGAATTATTAACTGACAGATAAAAAAGAACAAATACATTTTACTTCAATTTCAAGTAGAAAACTATATATATGATAATATGGAATTGTTTCATGTACTATTTGTTTAAATATTTATTTATATGAGCAAAAATAAATGAATAATAATTAAAGTTCATGGGAATGAATTATAATGTAGCTATAATAATTCTGGAAAGGAGACTTCGATGATGACTTGAAGTGAGGCCAATTTGATTAATTGTGTAGAAAAATGATGGGAAAAAAATGAATTAAAGAAATCTACAGCTAATTTTATGTACACTAGCTGGCTGGTTGGGAATTAACACTAATCAAACTTTTGAGGAGCAGAGTGATGATGCCACGTCAGCATCATCCTCAACTCGGTGATGAAGATGGTCTGTGTCATCAACTTGCACAGCTGCAGTCAGCTCATTAGCTCTGCGGCTCTCGCACTCCCAATCGGTCCGGCACAGCACCACGAGCATGGTCACCAGGCACGACGCCTGCGCGGCAAGGAGCCCCAGCCAGAGGCCCCGAAAGTCGAACCCGGCAAAGAACCCCAGCCAGACCGCCACCGGCATCCCGACCAGGTAGAAGCAACCCAAGTTGATGTTGGCCCCGAGCTTGGGGCGGGCGGTGCCTCGGAGGACGCCGCAGACGGTGGTCTGGGGCGTGTTTCCGAGCTCGCACAGGCCGATGATGGGCAGAACCGCGGAGGTCAGGGCGATGATCTCCGGGTCGTGCGTGAACATTGTGGCCCAGGAGCCCCGGACCATGGTGGCGAACCATAATGCTTTGAGGCCCAATGCGAAGCTGATGGCCAGCCCGACGAACGAGGCCAGTCTGGCCTGGTTCGGGCGGTTGGCGCCGAGCTCGTTCCCGACCCTCGTGGAGACCCCGAAGCTGAGGGACGAGGGGAAGATGTAGATGAGGGCCGTGGTCTGGATGAGGATCCCCATCGACGCCACGGTGGCCTGCGGATTCACCAGCAGGCCACACAGTAGGATCATGATCTCGTACCACCACCATTCCAAGCAGACCGAAATGCAGCTCGGAATGGCGAGGTGGAGCATAGAATTCCATCCTCTGAAACTGGCCGATGAAATCTCGACCCAAGTCTTCTTATACACGCCCGAGAGGAGGACGTAGGCGATCAGGGAGCCGAGGAAGTTGAAGTTGGTCCAGACCGACGCCACCGCCACGCCTCTCGTCCCCAGGCCGAGGACCGCCACGAGCATATAGTTGATGGGTATGTGTAAAATGATAGCGGCGGCCGAGCAGATGGTCAGCGGGAGCGTGATCGATTGGCTGCGTAGGTAAATGCGGAGCGGGTGGAGGAAAGACTGGGCGAGGAGGTCCGGGAGAGAATAGAGGATGTAGCGGGAGGCCTCGTCCGCGATGTCCGAATCTTGGTTGAAAAATATTAATATCTTTTTCATGTTGGTCCACAGGAGGGAGATTGGGAGGGAGACGAGGAGGAGGAGGAGCGTCATCCGGTGGAGGGTGAGGCCTAGGAGCTTGTAGCGCTTGGCCCCGAAGGCCTGGCCGCAGATGGGCTCCATGCCCATGGCCAGGCCCGAAAGGAGCGAGTAGCCGGTTATGTTGGCGAACCCGATGGCGAGGGAGCCCCCGGCCAGCGGGAGGTCCCCGAGGCGGCCCAGAAAGAGCATGGAGATGACAGAGCGGGAGTAGAGGAGGAGACCGGTGAGGATCATGGGGAGGGAGATGTTGGCGATGGACTTGGCCTCTTGGATGAATAGGGAGAGGTGGGTGGTGGTTGGGGTTTTGGGGTCATATTGGGGATGGGATAATGTTTGGGTTTTGGGGATCAAAGGGGTTGTGGAAGTGATGATAGAGACGTGGTTGGGGTGTGAGATTGTTGGTGGAGGAGGAGGAGGTGGTGAGGAGCCTCCTTGGCCTTGTTGTTGTGATTGACACATCTCTTTTTCGTTTTTGGGTGTTGAAAGATAGATAGAGAGCAAAACTTCATGTGTGGTCTATTTATATGTGCATTTGGGACATCCTAGGCTAGGCATGTCTAATTATTTAACTTCATATCCACTTTTTCAATTTTAAAAATATTCTTTAAGATGAGAAAAATATACAATCTGCTCCCTCCCATATTTCATGCCTCATCCTTTGTATATATATATTTCTCATTTGTTAATGGCAATTTGAGATATGGGCAAATCAATTTACCTTCAATTGCACATTTCATTCAAGCAACCATGTGACAATATTTTTTCAGAATATTTTCATATTCATTGAATTATCTGTCAATTGTTTTTATAGGACAATCCACCTTATATTTGTTATCATATTTGAACAATAAAATACTATTTTTTTCCAAGTGAGAAAAGGAAATTAAATTATAAGAATTGGAATCAATATCAAAACTGTCCAAGTCTAAAATAACGTTGCTTATTTTTTAAATGTTTCATTTATTATAATGTCTCTATGTATTTAAAGCAGTCAAGTTCAAAATAACATAATCTCTTCTTTAAAATCGTCAAAATTATTATCATGTGTCCATTATTTTAATATTAACATCATCAAAATTATTTCATTTATTATCACTTGTCATTTACTACTTGGTGAGAACAAGGAACTCAATCAAAATGCGTCACATATCCCACTACGTAAGCGATAGTATGGGGTTAAATTTGTACCCAATCACATGCCCCATTATCTATCACAAGTCAATCTCTGACTGCCACATGTATCACTCATTCTTACTACATGTCACACACTCTCTTTTTACTCAAACTCATTAATTTGTTTTCAATTTTTAAAATCAATTTATAAAATAATTTTTATATTATTTTTGAAATTAAATTTCATACTCTTTTATAAAAAAAAGTGTGAGTTTTTATTTTCCTTATTCTCACTACTTGACGGGTTCTCAATGGAACCACACACTATATATATATATATAATGCATATTTTTGCCCTCGTCAATTTAGCTTGTTTGAATGAGATCTGAAACCTCGGACTATATTAAAATCATATCATTTCCAAATTACAAAAAATTCTTAAATACAGTAAAATTGTAAGAATTGGACAAATTAGTTTTCCTCCTGAGAAATCCTTTTCAGAAGTACATATCCTGTTTATTTTCCAAGCACGTTGAAATTGAGTTTTCTTCATCAAAATTCAATTATAGCTGCGATTTTAGTGAGAAAAATACAATTTAAGCTACCACGTATTATCGTACCATACGATGCAATTTTGGGCTCTTAAAATCACACTTGGGAGCTTTTATTTCCCTTTAGTATTACAATTTCCAACTCAAACATAAATTCATAGTCTTACGTTATAGATTTAGTGGATAAATCCTGATTTATTTGTTTTTTACAATTGAGACGATAAACATAACAAAAAATACTCACACACTCAAATCTAATCTCGTAGCCATCACTGCGGTTGCAGATAAAATTCATGTTCACAATTCCAATTTGGAGAGCTACAAAAGTCATTTTATAATTTTCTTTGATGTCAATACAGTTAAAAACTCTACACTCCTCAATAAATTTTGAATTATAAAAAAATCATTCGACAGTGTGGACCGGTTCAATTTAAATAATTTTTTTCACCATTTCTTTGAGTCCGATTTCAAAATTTCACTTTCTGTTTCATTTCACAGTTAAGATTCTGTAGATGTTTATTCGGGGGAAAAAATCACTTGCAACAGAACAACTTTTTTTTTGACTGAATGGGAAAGCAACAAGTTGATAATTGAATGAAGTGTAAACGGAACTAATTTTTGGCTGTGGAGAGAATTTTCAAAGCCAGCGTCTTTTCCGTTCCGCCTCTTCAAAATTTGTCGTCTACTGATCACATTCTCCGCACCAAAATGAGTTCCTCACTTTCAATGACATTATCGATTTAATCACGCTTACGCTAAGACCTTCCGCAGCGTGTGACCGATATAAACAATATTTATTACAGTACAAAAATCGTTCAGGTGTGTCTGGTTTAGGGAAAATTTGATGAAATGAAAATTTTGAGGGAAAGTGAAATTCATAGTGAATGAATCCTTCAAATTTTGAAGAAAAATTTCAAAATTTCTTTTATTTTACTTTAATTTTTTCTCTAATTTTCTATGCAATTTTCTCTCCCACGAATTTTCCATAAATCAAAGAAATGAATCCTTCAAATTTGTCTTTCCGACTAATTTTTCTCTAAACCAAACACACCCTCATTAGGGATTATCGTTAAACGTTAATAACCGGGAGAGACACGTTTTTGCCGTCGCATATCTGACCGAATGGTCGCGAGGGATTCGGTCGAGGGAGTTGTCTTGTGGCTATTTCTGTTTCTGTCGATGTGGACAATGACTCGAAATTCGTACGAAGGAAATGATACTAATTTTTGGCGACGAAAACATATCTTTTAGCAACGGAAGTTTTGTATCAGCGACGAAATCTGGCATGTTGGGGCTTATGGATCCATTAATTACATCTGTGGCCGGAAATGGAATCTCCAACTATATATATTTTTTTATTTGCTCTCATTTATTTATAATCTTGGTATTTTGTTTTGATTTGTCTTGGTTGACGAACAGGGAGGGAGAGAGACATTGGCGTTTCATTTAAAAATAATCATAAATGATATTCACATTTTGACAGGTTAACAGAAATGTGTGTGATCTCAGATACCTAATCGGATACGTCATTCATATTTTTTCTTAAATAAAATGTCAATAATGTTATTCGTGAATTTTGTCAACAGGGTCAATATCAAAATAGTTTCTCTTAAATAAAACTGCACACCAATATCATTCACGGTTCTTATCAACCAGATCAAAATCGAAATAGTTTTTCTTAACGAAAATGTCAATATAATTTGCGACCGAGCCAAAACTGAAATAAAGTAGTGAGAATGAGAAGAAAAAAATTGGAAAAAAAAATATCCACAAAATCGGGGATGTTTATTTTACATTAGCTGTGTGAAATTTTGATTTCCTTCATTTGAAACAGTTGGATTGGTCGATTTGTTTATATGCTAGTGGACCTAGTACGTGTACTAGGAAGACAAGAGTGGTTCGATAGATGGGGGGCAGATTGGATTTACATAACACGTGATTAATTAAGAAAAGCCAGCTACATGGTGAGTAGATTTTGGCATGCATTTTTCTTGATTAATTAATTAATCCGCCGGTTTGGATGCACGTAAGAAAACTACAAATTCATGATTCCGGATCTACGGATTTGGTCGCGGCTCGTGCCGGCCGCAGACGGCCTCGTCGGACCCGATTTTGGCGGTAGTTTAGGATATAGTCAAAATTGTTGTATTTACGTGTGACATAAAAAGACATGGAGAATAGATCAATGGTCGTCGTAACAATTTTTTTTTTTCGGCAGTTGGAGGTTGCATATCTCCATCTTGATAGTGACATCAGACTCACTGCGGATCAGTTAACGCGCACCTTTAATATATTCATACGCATGCGGTACCAGTGGCTGATGCATATAGACTTGAGTAGGGTCAGATAACCCCACTCAAAAAAATATTTTCATCTATATTTATATGTTATTTTAGGTTATGAAGTTCAAAAATGGTTAGAATAATGCTTTTAAAATGCAAAATGACCCCTCTAAAATTAAACAATACAATTAATATACTCATTCTATATGATTATTTTATATTTGACTCATCTCAATATTTTTTCTGAATCTGCCCCTGCGCGGTACCATCAAGATTCAAACCTAAAATCTCGAAATTGCTAGAACCATCACAAATATTAAAATTTAATTTGATTTTGAACTGTCAAAATAGTATTAAATGAGATTTATTGAATCCGACGGCAATAAAATCCATACATAGCATAGCAGAGCATTCACACACGCCAAATTTGTATCATTGACATCGATACAGATCCGACCACATCCGACTATATAAACATGAGTACTAAATACTAAATTATTATCTAATTAACCACCAATTATGTGTGTAATATTGCTTAAAGTAATATATAGTGTAGAATCACTATTAATAATGTTTGTAATTCAACTATAATATATTAATATCTTTTAAATTAATAATGTTTGAAACTTTCGTATCTATAATAACTGAGAAAATGATAACATTACAAATTAATTATTTACACAATGACTCAATAATATATATTTTTTTCATACTCAAACAATATCATCACTCAATAAATTTGATAAGATCAATTTTATTAAATGAATCAAATTCAATTAATCTAATATGACTTTTTAAATTAATATGGAAATAAAATTATGTATCATTCTTTATAATTTTAATAATTCAGACAGTAAGTGAGAGACGATAATAATTCATACTCTATTTTAGTGTTCTTCCCTCAAAATATTTATAAGTCAAATATCAGCCCTTTTATTTATTTCATTTGCTACAAATTAAGCCCTTGAAGATAGGATCCGATGTTATTTAAAATGTTAAATTCCGTACGTTGCAGGTAATTAATTAATTAAATATTGACAAGAACGATCTGAGAAACATTAGGAGTCACGCATGGTTGGAGACTGCCTCTTGGTATCATCATATTTAACAAGGATGCTTATTCAGTACAAATAAATTAGTTTATAGCTAAGACGATTGCGTAAAATATAGATGGTTTTATACAAAATAATGGTGGTTTTGTGCAAGATAAAATGGTTTAATAAAGAAGAGACGCGTATTAGTTTGTGATTGGTAAATCAATTTTAACACTGTGTTGTTTTTAAGTGGGAGCACTGAATTTTATTCCATTAACAAAACATATGCGCGATTAGTATTATTCTAAGCAATGGAAATGATATTTAAAATAAATTCGACGGTGAGGAGTATCTTAGCAAAGGGTTATTTTATTTATTCTTATTCGAAATGTTCTATTTCACTTGAAGCAAAGTAGAGTTGTGAAATTTGTTATTGTCGTGAAATTTAATTGTGAAACTATAAAAATTGGTCTGCAGGCAAAGTATATATTAATTATAATATATAGGACACGAAGAGACTCTGCATCTTAGTACAACATGATAAAGAAAACGTATGTTAATGTGCGACAACCGATTCACATATAAATCTTGGCAGATTTAAGATAGATTTTCTTCATGCATGCAAAGGGTTATATGACTTTTGGAATGCTTGCAAGAATACCGCCCTTATCCTCCTGAGCATTATATTGTAAGCAACATATTAGAATCAAAAATTAAATCTCACACTCATAAACTACTTTGATTCGATCTCATGTGAGATAGATAGATAGATACTCCACAAGGAGGCATTATATGCATAATAATGCATGCACATTAAATAATTATTTAGTTTTTTTAGATAAATAAATGAGTGGTGTCATACATATATATATATATAATTGGATAAAAATTATGGGGTATTCTACACAAGAGCTAGATAAATTAGTGTAATTAAGACATTTTCAATTTAAACGACTTTATAAAGAGAGTGTGCGTTTAAATTTTCAAGATTTTTTTTTAAAAAAAAACATTAATTTTCAATCAAACAAAACAAAACTCTCAAAAACACAACTAATTTTTTACGGGTTTTTTTTCTGGATAAAATGTATTTGATAGAACGATAAATAATTACTTATTTTGTTTGGGAAAAGTTCATTAGGATTATTAAGAATGAAAGTTTGGTTACATTAAAGACTGTATTTGTGCTTTCTTTATAATTTTTTCGATCTTATATAAATATAGAAAAAATTAGAAGAGATCTATTGGAAATATCTTTTCTATCTCACATTTTCTTCTTTTTTATTTTACATAAAATGATTCAAATCTCCAGTAAAATGTCGAGCCAAAAACAACAAAATAACGACGGCATATATAGTTTTACTAATTGTTATTGACCACACGATTTATCACACACGTCCATTTACATCAATTGTATCTTTTATATATGTTATGTATTTAATTAATTGTTGTATCATTTAAAACTAACTGTTTATCCTTAAAACTAAACCACATGGGTTTGTCTATCAGCATGCTGACTTCATTTGTTGCTTGCTATATAGTATAGTCGTACGTCGTCATTGTAAACCAGGGAAATAAACACTAACATTGAAATAATTGAAAGTTGTGACCAGTGGGTCAACTGAATTATTAAACCCTAATTAAATCTGAGTTTGATTTTTGTTCTTAGTGTGAGAGGGAAGTGATGTGCAATATAATTGAATTGCTACCCGACCAAGAAACATGGTACATTTTGCTCTCTAACTGTCTCCAAAAGACCCTTAATGTGGCTCTTGTTGTTGGTTTGGAGCTGCAGAAAAGACCATGCCTCCTTAATTTTCTATGTTCAGAAATCGACTGTGACGCTAACAGGGCACCAAACTTCGAATAATAATCGTCCATTCGAAATGATGATGATGATATGATGCTTAATTGGATTCGATCTTTTTATTTAAAACCCTAGCTAGATGAACCCTAGCTCTTGCTTGCGAGTGTAATTAATCTTGCAATGGCTTTGAAATGAAGAAAATCAAGATTCGATCCATGAGATCAAAGATAGCCAACCACATCTCTTGATTATTTGCTCGAATAGTCGAATTACCAAGAAAATTATTACTTCTTTTGTTTTTAATAGTGATCCTTTATATTTAAACTTAGTGCATTATGAAGATATTATTATTAATTATTGATTTAAATTTATATAATAGGTAAGTATTATATATATTTTTTAAAATTTTGTGTAAAATGTGATATATAGTATTACATGCATGAAATTATTTCATTATGGATTATGATGATAAAATAATTAATTTATAACCTTTTATGCTAGTTGACAGTATTAAATGTGCTCTTGAATATTGTTAAGTGATAATTAAAAATGAAAAAATAAGTATTAGTTAAATGACTGATAAAAAAGGACTGATAGACTATTTAAGACAACATTTCATAGTATAACAAGCTGTAAGCATTAATAACATTGTATGAAATATTGTTTTTAAAACATTTTATATTGAATTTTACTTGATTTTTCCTGAAGAAGTACTCATTTAAGTAGCATTTCTGAAGGGGAAGTAATTATTTGAAGTAGCATTATTGATGCAACTAGATATTATTGAAACTTCAAAACTAAGCTAGAACTTCTCATGCTACCTATCATAAATTTGGGTTATTAAAATTAATTTTCATCACTATTTTGAAGCATGGGAGAGAGCTCTATCTATACATGTTAGTTCAAATTAATAATTCAGGTTGTCATTGAAGATAAGGTTTAAATATTTAAATGTGGATAATTAAATCAAGTGGAGCTAAATAAAGGGTTTGGAGGGGGTCTAGGAACCACATGGTCACTCAATTAGGGTGTACATTTAGTCACTTAACAAAGGGAAATGGGGTCACTAACACACACCCATTGCAACTACTAGCTCCATTTTGATCATAAAACTAATAATTTAGTCAAATCATATAATTGGACTTCATTGCAAACATTCATGCACTTATTGATCCATATAAGAGATTGAATAATCAATATTATAACCCCACAAAGTATGACTTAAAACCCTCCCCACTCATAATAATTATTCAACCATCTCCCCCATACTAACTCTACCCTTGATATTTATTGAAAGTGTCATCACTAATTTTTTTAAAAAAATATTGTCATCAAGATTGAAATTTGTGACTTACACGCTGAATATATATCAACCATTAAACTACCCATTACTCTCTCCGTCCTCTATTACATGTCGTTTAAAGTTAATTTGAGTAGATTAAGGTGAAATTAATGCTAGCGGTTGAACAAATTTAATGAATGGGTGATTGATGTTTTTATAAAAAAATTCGTGCAAAAAGTAAAATTGATAGATGATTATTGGTGAGGAATGTATTTTTTATTGAATATGATAAAGAAGTGATTAATGTTTGACATTTTAATGTAGTTGTTGATATTAAATACGCATTGAAAATTGTTAAGTGACAAGTAAAAGTGGACAAAAAAATTCGGTTAAGTGACATGTAAAAGAGGACAGAGGGAGTACATTCGTGGCAAAAAAAAATAAAAAATCATGCAATAAAGTATTTCGTCTGGAATAATTTTGGTGTTGAACATCAATCAATTACTAGACTAATTTTTAATCTTCATAAAGACCATGAAATTCATTTAGGAGATTCTGATTTACTCTAGAAAACATGTCATTGTCGTGCAATAAAGTATTATTTTTATTTATCAAAAAAAATATTATGCTTTGATTGTGTTTTTTTTGTTTTGAAAATCTACCATTGGTGCATCTGATGATATGATATATATTACCACATTACAAAATTATAATCTGACATGTGCAGATCGAAAAAGAGATTAAGAAGACAAATTGTATAACAAAGTAATGCAAGTGAAATGCTTGAAATATTCGGCCAAGACAAATAATTTAGGCGCGTCTATCCGATATTAGGGTGGAAACTGTGGAAAGTTCCGTGTAAGACACCAGTCAGAGTCAGGCAATAAGCGAGGATCGACATCGAATCTCAATTATTTGACGAAAAACCATTGTTATAGTTGTAGAGGGGACCATTTCTGTGACAATTCTCCCATTCTTTGATAGGATGGTTTGTTTGGAGGGAGATTTTGTAGTAATGTCAGAGTTTGGAATTTTGTGTCGAGTTTCATCATCGGATTATTCGATATTCAAGTTATTGACACATTTTGGCTGATTATATTTCGTGGAAACTGAAGATCTTGGCAGCAAGATGTTGGGAAAATGGGCTTCTATTGGGCCGCTTGTTGCAATAGTAATCCAGCCCAAGAACCGAGCATATTGAATATGCATTTATTACGACGTCGTTTGATTTGGACAGTGCGGCTGATTTTGTTGATTGATATTAGCGATATTGAGGTAATAAAGTTGTTGCTAATTGGTTCATGTTCCGTATCTAATCGTCGCCAGAATGTGTAGTGCCATGTGAACCACTTCAATTAAGACACATGTGTTTTATCACTTCACTTTACAGTTGTAGTTTGTAACTGGGCTTTTATACTCGGCCCAATTCACGCTGCAGGTTACGTGGCTGGTAGACCAGTGGCTAACCAGCTGTTCGATCAAATTCAAATCAAATGCCTCACTGAGTCGCCAACCTCAACCAACAGCTGTAAGCAGACTGCAGTTAAAGCTAATCTTCATGCATGCTGCGAGTGCCACGTGTCACACGTCATCACGCCATGAAATTTTCCAGGAATGTCGAAGAGCAACAGCTAGCAGGCAGGCAGGCAGGCAAGGTGGAGGATGAGGCAGAGGTGCATAGTTGAGGCAGGACTGTCATACCGGTTGATGATTAATAAAGCTGTGAAGTAGAACAACCTCGTTGGCAGGATAATGTCCATATGGGAGACAATGACAACTAGTAGGAGGCCAGAGTGAGGATGTTTTGTAAACTCTCTTAAATAAATAAGTATGGATAACTCAATTTGTACTTGAAATTGATAATTTATTCATCAAGCAAAAACGTTGAAAGAGTTTTAAATTATCACTTCTTCCGGTCTGAATTATATTAAAAAAATATAATAATTTTGAATGTAGGTTAAAATTAATTGATTTTATTAATTAAATATAATTAATTTTATCAAATTTGTTACAGACTATTGTTGATTGGGGATGAAAAACACTGTTTTATTGGAATATAATTTCAAGCAGTCAAACAATTTACTGCGAGGGTGGTTATTGAGTTCTTAACCAATACATAATTGACATTCTCGCGGTAAATTATTCGGTTGCTTGAGATATGATTTCACTTTGTCTATGTGACAAACTAATATCGATAAACTGTCATAATTTTTGTGTTAAGATTTACATGATAGTAATAGTTTAGTTAATTTTATTTAAAAAATCAGACCAAATTTCTATTTTTTTGCACTTCTCTAACAATTCACGGACTTCGGATTGTAACAAAGTAAAGAAAATGGAGGAAATTTTATAGATTTTTTTTGTTTTGTTTGTAGAAAGTTGAAGAAAAATAAAATAAAAATAAAAATTAAAAGGAGTGTTTAGTTGAGTTATGATATGTTTTGATACTTTTATTTGGTGTTTTCATTCCGACCAGTAGGCTAATAACAATTCATATGATTTTTTTCCTCTATTTTTAATGAAATTAATAATCTATTAATTTTATTCTAAAATTCTAATTCATGTCGACTCAAATTAACCAGCATTTTGTTGACGAGAATGTAAAGGAGAGTATGCATTCACATCTGACATCGAAATAAACAGACAGTCAAACATAAAGAGATTGTGTTGTGATAGTCAACATGTCGAATATATTTCACGCCCTAACCACCGACAACTTGTACAAAAGTAATCATCAATCGTTTTCTACTTTTTTCTGTGGGCTGATCTGACATTTTCATATGGATGTATTCATTTTGTTGGCGGTCGACATAAACCTAAAATCACAAAATTCTATTTAATTCAAAACTTTATTTTAGTATGAAAATAATAATTTCATAATATATTGAATGAACCGAATTTATCGTTGCAAACAAACATTAATTTCAGCTACGTGTCATGATTTTACCAATTTATCATGCTAGTATGAAAATTTCAAGATGTCTCATGTCAGTTTTTTTTTTTTTCCTTTTTAAAAAGGTTTAGTGGATAAATCCCTCATAACGGTTAAAATAATGCTATTTTAGATAATTTTTTGAAATTTTAGAGTTCTGAGATTTTTTAAATTTTTAATGATTTAGAGTTTTTAAAATTGTTTGGTTTCAAAATTTCATCTTTTCATTGTTTTCAGGAGGCATTCCAAAAATCCATAAAAAACACGTAGTTTCATAACCCTAAATTCTAAATTACAAAACCCTAAGGCTGTGTTTGGTTTAGGGAAATGTTAGTTGAAAGGAAAATGTGGAAGAAAATTGGTAAAATTCAATGTTTGGTTTAGATGGAAAATATGAGGGGAAAAAATTGTGTGGAAAGTTAGAAGGAAAGTTAATGTAAATTAAAACGGATTTTGAAACTTTCCACATAATTTTCCATTCTAAACCAAACAAAGGAAAATAAAATGGAATCCATAATGTATTTCACTTTCCATCAAATTTTCTTTTGCCTACAATTTTTCCTAAACCAAACACAGCCAGGGGCGGTACCAAGGGGTGGACAGCGGGGACAGCTGTCCACCCAAATTCCGACCAAACGTTCATATTTTAGTGTAAAAATAATATATTTTTAGTTTTTGTACCCCCAATTAAGTCTAAAAATATGATATTTCTTATTTTTGTACCCCCAATCAGCTTAAAAAACATTTTACACCCTCAATTAAACTTAAAAATATTATATTTTTTATTTTTATACCTCATTCAATTTAAAAAAAAAATTCGTACCCCCAAATTAAAATTTCTAGTTCCGCCACTAAACACAGCCTAAGGCTATGTTTGGTTTAGGGAAAATTTGATGGAAAAGAAAATTTGATGGAAAATGAATTCCTTATGAAAATCATCATATTTTCTTTTATTTGGTTATGAGTGGAAAATTTACAGAAAAATAGTAAAACACTATTTGTTTTGTTAAAATTTTCCAACTAATTTTCCCTCATTACTTTCTCTAAACCAAATAATGGATTCCTTCCCATTTTTCTCCAAATTTTCCTTTCCACCAAATTTTTCCTAAACCAACCACAACCTAAAAAAACTATAAAAAAAAAACTCGAAAACCCCAAAAAAAACCTTTAGAAACCCATAAACCCTAAAATATAAAATCAAAACCCTAACGACAATTTAAAACGATGTCATATTGATAGTTCAAATATATAAATTGTATACTGTGGCATGGTATATCATTTTTTTTATAAAAAATAAATTAAGAATTAAGATGATTGTAATAGATGTTCTCTAAAAAATAATTTTAATTTTTTCGACCAGGGCTAGCATGGGATCGGATTTAAAAGTATTAACTATAAAAAAATAATATATGCATAATGTATATATGCAGTTCGAATAGATGAATATCATGGATAGAATAAAATAATTATTTTGACTTATAAAAAAACGAGAGATTAATAGTCGTTTGTTTATATTTTTTGTTGAGAAACCTAAAAATCATGCTAGCTAATAGTTTTGTGGGGTCAAGCCTCGGTTGATCTGGTCCTCTTCTTAGCTAGCTTGGGTCAAATATAGGTTTCTTTTTTCTTTTCTTGTGTCAAAATTGAAATTAAGTTAAAACTGAAATTAGAGATGTTAAGGATTTCAGAACACAATTCATTTGATTTTATTATTTTAATAACATTTGTAAGCTTGATTATTTTTTAAATATTGCATTATTATTACAAAGGTAAAGCTTTTTTACCAATAAAAATAATTGAATTTAACTGAAATTCAGTAAATAAAATACGACATATAAAAAAATAACCAGTCTCTAAATTAATGAATGCACACAAATCCTGGTCACTAGGGACACTAAACACAACACTTAAATTAAACCCAATCATAGAAGAGTTTCCAATAATGGAAAGCCTTAATCAGAGATTAGTCGTGATTAATCAAGCTTTGATACCAATAGTAGACCATGATCTTATCGACTTTGGACAGCCACGAACACTTAATTAATCTTAAAAAAATCAGTAGCTAGTGAAGAAAGAGTTTAGAATAAAATATATTAGCATCAGCTAGCCTACCATTTGTCACTTGCAAGTGGAGGATGGAAAAATTAGGGTTACAGAGGTCACCAATAGACATCTCATGATTAACAGCTAATCTCTCTTAGTCTTACCGTGCCTAAGCCGTGTTCAAGCACCCCGACCACACGCTTTTTATATAAGAATGTTGTGTGCTATTTTGAATCGAAAATGAGATCGATGCAGATGAATAATCCTCAACGTAAGTAGACTGAAGCTTTTTGCAAATAAAGAATTAAAAAGAGAGAGATAGAGATATGAGTATCTAATTCATATTGTAAGCATTTTTTAATTATAGCTTTACACAACTTCTTCTTCTCATTAATCATTATTCTATAAGAATCCGCTTGTAATGCTATGGACTGACGTGAACCTCTTGTGTCGGCCATTTATGCATTGCTGCAACACTTGTAGCTTTAATTACATGAATCCGTTTGTACGTAATGTCGTGAACTGACATGATGAGTTTCAATCACATAGGTGCTATTTCTTTTGTAATTTTACATTTACTCTTTATAATATAATAATGAATCGAACCAGTGATGTAGATGTTACTGGAGTCAAACGACCCTCGGATCCAACTTTCACTCCTATCTAATATAATTTTTTTTTTCAAAAAAAAAGGGGAAATGAGCTGAAAGCTCATAATATCGCGACTATAGCTTTATATAGACTTTATTTCATTTCATTTCAATTCAAATTAAATTTCTAACACACCCTAAGAAGAATTTTAATCAAGCTAGAGTCAAATTAACCCTAATCAACAATACATTCATATCACATTTGAACTTTCATCAAAGTGTCAATATATATATATAGAGGGTTGATCAGTTGAGAACCTCCTTAAGTTGAGAACCTTGTGGACAAACGTGGATCAATCATTTTGTTCACAAAACAACCGTGTTTTGATTATAATATCTCATTTTTTGATTTTATTTATTATGCTTTATAAACTTTTATTTAGTAACATATATTACATAAATTTCACTTGATTAATTAGGAGCATTTATATAATTTTTATTCACAAATCACTCCATCATATGTTCACCATATATAAATTATTTGATTCCACGTTAATCCACTATGTTCACTGTTACTATACATTTTTGAATAGTGAACATGTTCAAAACTTTGATATTATTAAATTTTTGGTATTTTATGTGAGTTTTTAATTAAATAATTTTTCTAACAGTGAACATATGTTTATAATGTAAAGAGTGATCGGAGCTTCGATAGTGAACATGTTCACTATTGATGTTCACTACCAAAATAAAAAAATGTTTATACAAAATCAGAAAAAAATGTTCACTAGAAAAAAACTAAAAAAATTGAGAAAGTTATAACTCAAAAACATAAATCCAGAAATCAAGGAAAAAAAATCTATCAATCAAATATTTAAGCACGATTAAAGAAAAATAAATTTTTCTTAATTGGCACTAACGCCCCTCTCACTTCAATATACCAAATGAATTAATTATGTGTTACATGCATTCAATAATATTGTTGTTTTTATTTGTGTTTAATTTGGAAACAAATAGATGAATATGATTGGTTCACAAGATTCTCAATATAAGGAGATTCTCAACGGATCTCTCCCTATATATATATATATATATTAACCCTACTTATCAAAACCCTAATTTGCAATAATTTTCATCCACGAAATCCCCACGCATTCAATTTTTTGAGACATTTCTCTACATAACAAAACTATAATATCCATGTGAACACAATCTCTATATAATTTCAAATTCATGTCACACCAATGTCTGCCAGGACATGTTTGGTATCACCTCAATCTTATGATTGCTGATGTCTCATACGCCTTCATCCTCTTCCTCCTCCTCTTCCTCCTCGATTCATTCTACGATCACATATCGCGGCATTCGGAGCCGGAGCGGGAAATGGGTGTCCGAGATTCGGGAGCCACGAAAGGCCTCGCGAATCTGGCTGGGGACATTCCCCACGCCAGAGATGGCTGCAGCCGCGTACGACGCTGCTGCACTTGCTCTGAAGGGGAGGGAGGCGGTGTTGAACTTCCCAGCCTCAGTAGGGACGTACCCAGTCCCCACCACCTCGTCCGCGGCCGATATCAGAGCCTGCGCGGCGGCTGCGGCCAAGCAGAAGAAGGCGGAGATTTCCAGCGTGGACCATAAACAAGGCTCCGTTATTGATGATGAAGATGATAATGATGATGATGATAAGAATGGTGTAAATGTCGGAGGTAAGGGTCTGAGTGAGTTTTGGGATGAGGACGAAATTTTTCGGATGCCGAATCTGCTGGCGGACATGGCGGAGGGGATGATGGTCAGCCCGCCGAGGATGGTGCCGGAGCCATCACCGGAGTCGCCGGTCAACTACGAGAGACTGTGGAGCTACTTCTAAGCACATGACAGCAGTCGTAATTAACAGAATAATCTCGTCCTTAATGCTATAACCTCGTTGTAAAATGTAACATTTGCGTCGCTAATTGTAAACTTCGTTGGTAAAAAGTAAAAAATTTTGTATATACCTGTACGATCATTATTGATTATGGGGGAGTAATTAGAATATTGAGGAGGGATTAGAATATTTGTAAAATGGACGTGGAGGCTCGACATGCAGCCAATGTGGGGAACCCTAGTTGGATTTTAATAAAAAGGGTTGGTTGAGCCAACAAAAGGTATCTCCATAGTGCAAATTAATCATCGTTAAACCATCCTGCCTGGCTTGTTTAATGAGTGTATAATCCTGTTTGATTGTGTTTACCGCATATTAAGCTCTTCAATTATGATGAGTGTGTGATTGGGTGGTAAATAAGATGAGAGATAATTCTTCATAACTGCCCTAATGTAAAAAAGCTCTGTCAGCGTTCATTGAAAAGTTAAAGTGTCACTGAAAATTAAATTTTTATGAATTTTTAACGTGACATGCGATAGTTACTTATCATTTATGGTTTAAAATATGGGTTCAGGGATTCTACTTGTCATAGTAGAAAATTTATCTACATTAGCGGGTGAAAAAACAGTAATATCATCATGTATTTAGCTTAGTGTTTTTAATATACATGGGCAATTTAGTCATTTACATAAGAAAGAAAAAAAAACATCTTATTTATCTATTCTCACGTTACTTTTTTTTTCATTTTTTTCTCTTTCATATATTAATTATCAAATTACTCATAGGTATTAAACATACCACAACTTATTATTGAGGGTATTATTGTAATTTCACCCGCTAATGTAGATAAATTTTCTACGGTGCCAAGCGGAATCCCTTTTCGCTTAAAGTATTTTAGCTATTTTTTATTGGTAAAACAATTGAAAAAATAATTATTTAAAAAAATTATATTTTGAATATATGATAAAGTGTGTTTTATTTTCAACAATGCAAAATGATAAAACATTGTGTTCTAAATTTTGGTATATGCTTCAAAAAAAAAGCCTTATATATTAGAGAAAAATATTAAAAGGTTCTAAAAAATCACCACTCATTAATTACAATTCAAACTACTCTAATTAAAAGAGTGTGATGAAAAAAATTCACATTAATTTAGGATGTTATTTAAGGTCAATTAGTTTGATTAATTAAATATAATTCATCTCATTTAATTTGTCCAGTGTTATAGTAACATTATTTTGTTTATGTGAACTAATATCATTCAAACTGATGATCAATGATGTAGCTTTCACGCATAAATATGTTTGACATAATAATATTAGCTAATGTTATAAACTTTATTTACAATACAATATTTTTTTCTTGCACTTATTTGATAATAATTTAAATCGTAATTGAAAAAATAATAATAATTATACTTGATTTATTAATCATACTCGTTATAGATAGATGTTTGGATTTAAGAAATGTTATTCATGTCATGCAAACGAGTGATTCAAAGACATGCACTCACGCTTTGCTAGCCAGCTACTTGCTTGCTTTTTGATTCTTGTCCTCTCAATTTTTAAACCATATCGCATCCCCACAGACGTGTGTGTGGTGCAAAAATTACAAATATCTTGCAGATCGGGTCCAAAATAAGGACTTTTTATTTATTTAATTTTTTGTTTTATTTACATGGCCTCTTTTGATAGGCTTTGAAAAAACTTTATTGACTAAAATTAAATAATTAATTAACGCCCCAAAGATGGCCGACCTCAACTTCCAGTATCCCTTTTCCTATCACAGATTAAATTTATCCAACTTTTAATTAACAATGACAGTTGGTGGCATGGTATGATAATTCCGTCACTAGTTAGTCATTCTTGAGTGAGAATGTGGTCTATCCTTTGATGGTGAATGTCACGTAATTTTTTTTACAATAAATAAATATTTGACATGTATCATTTTGAATTTTCAACACGACATCTGACAGCTCTACAAATGACACCCAAGAATAACTTGTTCAATAAGTATCATTTCATCATTTTAAAATTATTCTATCTATCTATTATATGATTAATAATTACAACACATACTCTTTCTTTTCATGGCTTATTTTCTGTGTGATCATCTACTTGACATTATTATTCATACACAATATTATAATTAAGTATGAATGTATAAATTAAATCATGGTTATATAGTTGGTTCAAGATTAAATTATGCATGGTTAGTGATTAATTAATTAATTAAATATATTTGAATGTGCCAAAAAAGTATAGCAAAACAATTAAATACTGAATCTTATAATGAATTCAATACTTTCTAAAATACATCCATCTCTAAAATTTAGTAATTATAATTAATTAAAAACAATTTTAAAGATCGAATGGATTATTTGAATGTGTAAATACAAATTTATAAAACGAGCGAATTAAGTGGTGACTTTCAATTATGACCTTTTTATATGAATTATTGTCATTATTCTTGGATCAAATGTTTCCAAAATTGGATTATGAGTGTCCTAATCAGCATGATCAAGTGTTCGTTTTAGGAAAGTTAAGCAAGATTAGTTCTAATACACATGCTTAATTAGCCCCACTAAGAGCTGTATAAAGCCCTTTTTTATTTTAATAGTGGCTATTACAAAAAGCTGCTGGTAGCCCCCATGGCATATAATTATTCTCAATGAATCAAGTCTAGAAGAAGACTTGACATTATTATTATTATTGCATATGATTTTGTTTTGTTATGGTCGACATCAATAGTTAAAAAATAGATTTGATTATTGATCTCACCAATAAACAAGCTTTGTGTGGCAATCATCACTAATTAATTGTGTCATTGTGGATGATGGTATCATAATCCATTGATCTTTTACTCCTTTGAAAAGTGGATGCATATATACCTAAGAAAAATAGTAGCATCTGCCTATATGATTAATGAATCCATGAATGTGGATCAAATGAAAATCACTTTGCATTTGTAAACTGTGAACCATCTTGGATCGTTGATCCATATTTCATCCAACGATTATGATTTTTTCTATATTTGTTATCTATTTTTTTAAAAGATAATAAAATCTCTATTTTATGGATGGTTGGATTCCCTTCCGTAATTGACTCCTTAAAATAAGGAATTAAGCGTCTGATTTTTTTTTCTTCTGTTAGATTTGTTGCAAAAATTTTCTCTTTCTTCTATTTTTAAGACTTAATTTCGTTATCATATATTTTCCCTTTTTATTTTAACGTACATCGTCAATAGTTTACATATTGGTGCACTAATTCAATTTTGGTGCACTGATGCACAATTTAACATCAGTCCATGGTTTGATTTTTGGTGCACAATTCAAATCTTCGATACACAAATTTACTGATAATTTATACATTGCATTAATGATGCACACACTGTCCACCACTAGGAAAATTAACAGATCTAAATGTGCACCATAAACTCAGAAATTGTGCACCAAGCCATGGACTGATGTTAAATTGTGCACCAGTGCACCAAGATTGAACTGGTGCACCAACATGTAAAATATTGACGATGTACTTAAAATAAAAAGGAAAAATATATGATAATGAAATTAAGTCTTAAAAATAGAAGAAAGAGAACAATCTTGCAAGAAATCTAACAGGGGAGTTAGAAAAAATCAGACGTTTAATTGATTATTTTAAGGAGTCAATTATGGAAGGGAATCCAACCATCATAAAATATGAATTTAATTTTCTTTTAGAAAATAGATAATAAATCTATAAAAATTATAACCGTTGGATGAAATATGGATCAACGATCTAGGATGATTCACAATTTATCCAAAGTGGTTTTCACCTGATCCACCCTCATAAATCCATAACCTTATGTTTATCAATTACTTAACTAGACCGATTTGACCTGGAAAACTTCAAGTTTAAAATATATTGTTTTTATAAAAACTTGAAAAAAGATTGAAATTAAGTTAATTATATTAAATATAATATGTCTAATGATTATAAATTACAAGCTGCCAGCACTCCAGCACAATTGAATTTTGTTTGTATGGCTTTTGGCCCATCTATCTTGAAGGTAAAACTTTGTCCCTTTTCATATTTCTTAGAGCTTAATTAACATCATCCTTAATCATATGTATCATCCAGCGTCGATTGTTTAAGAAATGAGTTATAATATACCATGTACTCACTCCACAATAAAATAGTAGACAGTTTAATGTTAAATTGAATTAATTAAATCATAATTATCAGAACCGGATCTGGTATAGTTTGATTTTAAATTAATATTAAGCTGCATTATGAATCAGAAAAAAAATGGACCAGTTTATTACAAATTACAACTGATTTATTATAATTTATAGCTTAATTAAAGCTTAATTACTTATTATTAATATCTAAAAATTTAATCAAAATATTGGAGTTGGGAGTCGAACCAATCCATTAGGATGCTTAAGCAAATGTCCTAACCAACAGAGTGTCAATTAATTTTGTCATTATTTAGACAACAAGTTGAATTAATTTAATTCATTATAATAATTACATGGATCGATAGTCGAATCGGTTTGAATCACCGGTTCAATCGAAAAACTAAAAATCGGAGCCGAGATCGGTCGACCTTCGGACCATTTCTGATAACTATGAATTAAAGTGATATAAACACTAGTTATTGATCAAATTTAATAGGTATGTATTTAATCTATTTATTGACATTTTATGTAAAATGTTGAATGTGATGTATTATTATTGGTGTTAAATGATTTCTTGATAGATTATGCAGATGAAATAATTAATTTCTGATTTTTTAAGATTGGTTCCATGATTAAATGTGCATTGTAATTACTTATTAACAAATAAAAATGACAAAAAGTAAGAGACATACAAGTTCACTTAAAATTGAATAATTAAATTACATAAATGCGCGCGATTTTCGTTAATAATCTACTTTTTCAATTTACAAATTTTCTCCGAAAAAAAGTTGATGATATTTAGTAGGTATTTAATTTCACCGATTACTTCTTCACTGGGCTGGGCCAACCAAAGCGTGACAATGTCGGCCCAATAAGAGGATGGACATCCATGGTCTCCTGCCCGTTCGTCACGCAGGGCAAATACGTCATTTCGACAGCCAGATGTCCCAATCGGACGAGCCCTAATTCCCAAATTGAATCCCCGGCTCCAGAAATCGGCTCCCGCGCTCAATCTCATACACGATGCGGTGAACGAAGTGGTTCTCGGTGACCGAACCGAATGATGTAGCGGTAAGCGCTGTTTTGGAGAATTGTTGCCCGCTTGCTGGTTCTAGTAAACTGATCTTGTTGGTTATTTGGGCGCGTGAAATTTTCGATTTTGGGGAAATATGTGGGTTTTCTGCTTCTGGTGCGTTAATCGGAGTTAATATCGTTTGCAGTTGTGTATTGACGCAGCTCAGAGACCATTCTGATGGGCTATGGGAGGCTGGTGTCCGTTGTTATCTATCTCATGCTGTGAGCATTTTTGTATGGTCCAAGTGATTCTCATACGAATGCGTCTTGCAGAGACTTTTTGATCTAAGGAAAATATATTTCAGTACACTTACTAAACCAGGCGAACTCGGAGTCTACTTGATTCATCTGATCTTTAATACATTGCACTTATGTCGGAAATGGTGACTTATGTTCATGAGGTGTGGATTTGTGTTGAATTTGCCGGAAAAGCTCTGTGATGGCGAGTCATCGCCAGGTGCCTCAAGGCATACAAGGAAGTGGGGGGAATCTGATCAATGGACGGATTCCACGATTTGCCAGACGCCTGTTTTCAAGAATGCCAATACCATGTCCAACACAGCAAGTCCTGGAATTTTTCTGGGAACTGGTTTGGCCACTCCGCTTGTGATGCCTACATTTACGGGAAAAGAGACAAGGCCAAATTCCCACAATACGGGTTTTTTTTTTTCAAGGAATCTCGGTCATTAGCTCTTTCAGTACAAAATTGATACCGGATTTCTGTAGTAAAGAGTCAAAACAAAATACAAGTGGTACTGGCTTTTTCGCAGGCAATTACCATCTTAGTTTTGGTGCTATGAAAGCGATGCCTGGTTTTGGGAGTGAGGAGGCAATTTCAAATACGAGTGGTTCTGGAATTTTTACAGGCAGTATCACTACAAGCTTTGGCTCTTCAAAAGCAATGCCTAATTTTGGTAGGTGCTGATGCAAATTTCAAGCTCAAGCTTTGGCTCTTCGAAAGATATGCCTGATTTTGGGAATAAAGTGGCAATTTCAAATATGAGTGGTACTAAAATTTTCACAGGCAGTACCACTACGTTTGGGAGTGAAGAAACAAATCCAAACACAACCAGTACTGGTCCTTCCACTGGCAGTGCTTCCCTAAGCTTTTGCATTTCATCACCGATGTCTGATTTGGGAGCTACAACTACAACACATCTAAACAACAGTGGTACTGGGATTTTTCACTGGCAGTTCTGCTCCCCGTTTTGGCATCTGAATACCGATGCCTGACTTTGTAAGTAAGAATAAGACTTTTGTTCAAACTGGAGGACGCAGGAGCTCCACAGCTTCAGCCCCTCCTGGTGCTCTGGCCCGTTCACATTCGGTAGGTTAAATTGCTTACACACTTCATACATTATTTCACAACAACACTAATTTGAATACTGTGGTTAATTCGAAGCTCCATTTAAACTGTGTCAGGAAATAAGAGCTTTGCTCCTCTTAATACTTAAATACCAACTCTTGACGTAGAAGAGCATATGATTCAAATGACCGTAGGAAGTAGAATGCATTACTTGAGGTGCAAGCTGTACTTGGAGGTATTCTCCGTGTGTGCTGCACAATCTGAAAACAGAGCTTGCATGCTCTTATCTTTCAGGTTTCTTATTACAACTGCTCGTCTGACCGATAGAACCTGATTGCCAGTGTTTTATTTTACTGATGTAGCTGGGTAATTGGGTGTCCTGCCAATCAGCTGTTTTAAATCTTTCTATTCAGGCTGATGTCGATTTATCAAAAAGCCTGCCATTTCCAGGTTCTATAGACACCAGCCAGTTAAAGCATCCAGGTTCACCAACAGGGAGGTCAGCATGTACTCTGATCACTGAGATCGCTGGCTCTTGCCATTCAATGCTGAGTCTACAGCTGTTATCTATCTTCATCTAGCTTAACCAGCAGCATCAGCCGCCCTGTTATTATCCTCATCCTCCTTGTGATAAATAGTCTTCCCAAATCCGGCCTGCTCCGCGGCTTCTCCATTCATTCACACAATGAATTCCTCGCCATTTTTAGCCATAATCATCACCTGCAAACCTGCTCGCCAGTCAGAGTCACTAGCATACTAAAAATGCAAGTTCCGGGAGCTTTCAAGTCTTACCAAGCCATCCTCGTAAACCCATTTTTATCGCCTCATGAATGCCTCCATCTACCTCAGTTGAATGCCTTCTTTGTCTCCACCAGCTCCATCCTCCTCTATTTGAGCCTTCACAGCTTTCACAACTCCTCTCAAAACCCTCCTGCACTTTCACAGGTCCAAGATTGTTAGATCAGTTACTGGTCAGATCGATATATCAAACCTTCAAAATCACTCGCATTTCTCATTTCGCAACTCTCTTTGCTCCCGCCGCCATAATCTACAACCTCACTCCGTTTTGCTTATATATATAAGCCGCTCCATCTTCTCCAGTGAGTCAAGCTGCATCAAGCTGCGACGAGTCCAATGGCTGCTGCAAGGCTTTGGATATCACTTCTCACTGCTACTGTCCTCTGTTACGGCCTCTGCGTTTCTGAAAATGGTATGAAAGCTGACATGAATATATGATATATGTCCACTTCTGATTCTGCATGCATGCAGGAATCCAAGAACAGAGCATTAACAACGTTGTTTGATGTTTTTTTGTATTTGTTTCTCAGCTCCGAACTACAGCTTCATGAAAGAAGCTACGGCGGCGCCGCGCTCTTCAACCTACGACTATATAGTTATCGGTGGCGGCACTGCCGGGTGCCCACTCGCCGCGACGCTATCTCAAAACGCCACTGTTTTACTCCTGGAGCGGGGCGGCTCCCCCTATGGCAATCCCAACATCACCAACCTTGGCGCCTTCGGCGCCGCCCTGGCCGACCTCTCCCCCAACTCTCCCTCCCAGCGCTTCGTCTCCGAGGACGGCGTGGCGAACGCCCGAGCGCGCGTGCTCGGCGGCGGGAGCTGCCTCAACGCCGGGTTCTACACTCGGGCCGCGCCATACTACGTCCGCCAGGTGGGGTGGGACGGGAGGCTGGTGAACGAGAGCTACGCGTGGGTTGAGGAGAAGGTGGCGTTCCGGCCGCCGATGCGGCAGTGGCAGACGGCGGTCAGAGACGCGCTGCTGGAGGCTGGCGTGGAGCCGTTCAATGGGTTTACTTATGATCACGTGTATGGGACGAAGATCGGCGGTTCGATTTTCGATCGGGAGGGGCGGAGGCACACGGCGGCGGACCTTCTGGAGTATGCTGATCCGGCGGGTGTCACTGTTCTGCTCCATGCAACTGTCCACAGAATCTTCTTCTCCAGCAAAGGTAACGCTTCGCACATTTAGTATTTGCGACGACATTTTGCCTAATAGCGACGACGTTGTAACTTATATCAACGGAACGTATTGTTTCAACTGTATAGCATATTTTCTGGGTTATAGCGCCGAGGTTGTCGGTAATAGCAACGAGGTTTTTATGCTGTAGATAATGGTCGGAGGAGGGCTAACGGAGTGGCGTTCAAGGACGCGTCAGGGGGAGAGCACAGAGCGTATCTCAAGAGAGGATCGAAGAATGAGATTGTGGTGTCAGCAGGGGCTCTGGGGAGCCCACAGCTGCTGATGCTTAGTGGGGTGGGCCCTGCGGCCCAACTCCGGGCTCATAACATCCCGTTGGTGTTGGACATGCCTATGGTCGGGCAGTACATGGCTGATAACCCCATGAACGCCATCTACGTGCCGTCCCCGGTCCCGGTCGAGGTTTCGCTCATCCAGGTCGTCGGGATCACCCGATTCGGGAGCTACATCGAGGCTGCTAGCGGCGAGAGCTTCACCGGCAGCAGCGCCCCTAGACGGTTCGGGTTGTTTGTGTCTCAAGTAAGTTCAAAATGGAATTTCATGTTTTCACTTTGTCCAAATTTTCGACATTTTGGGGCCAATAGTGATTGATGCTTGGTGTCTGATCATGCAGAATGCACTTGTGAGCATCAACACTACAATGGATGCTCCGCTGAGAGGAGGATACCTTCTAGAGAAGATCATGGGGCCGGTCTCGACCGGCCACCTGGCCCTCCGCTCCCGAAACCCTGACGATAACCCCTCGGTGACCTTCAACTACTTCAAGTCCCCCGAGGACCTACGCCGATGCGTCCAAGGCATACGAACCATCGAGAAACTCATCCAGTCCAAGGCGTTTTCGCCCTTCAAGTTCAACTACCTCACCGTCCCGCTGCTGATCAACATGACTCTCCGCTTCCCCGTCAACGACCTGCCCAAGCATGACAACGCATCGACCTCCCTTGAACAGTTCTGTAGGGACACCGTGATGACCATCTGGCACTACCACGGAGGTTGCCTCGTGGGGAAAGTCGTTGACCGGGACTATAAGGTGCTCGGCGTGGATGCTCTTAGGGTCATTGACGGATCCACGTTTAACTACTCCCCGGGGACTAATCCGCAGGCCACGGTTATGATGCTCGGGCGGTACATGGGCGTGAAGATGCTGTCGGAGAGGCTAGCGTAGCAAATCGCTTATGAAACGCGAACATCCAAATCCTAAATCCATGAACATTTTCATGTCTGAGCTTTTCTGTCACATTGGCGTAGATCCATAGGTTACACTTTCAATCAGTATGTTGTTAATAACTGAATAATGTCGTCAGGAATAGGGTAATTTCGTTGCTAAATAATTCAATTTCGTTGCCTAAAACTAGTGATCCTAGAACGAGAATAATATTGCGGATATACCTTTGAGACTTACATCTAGAGGCAGCACCAGAGCCCCATTTCGCCAAAAGTCGAGCATATTTGCCCCACGCCATCCACTCCCGGTGCTGCGCTTATTCCCGATGGCCATAAATATCGAGACATGGAGATGAATAATATCAGCAAATATATCGATCAGAGGAGAAGCTTTTTCAGAAATGGTGTTGTTGGAAAATTGATAGGAAATAATATAAAAGTATATCCAATGGCATATGAAGCTGGTTTTACCGGTTTTGACTCAGCATATGCTGATGGCTTATTCCATTGGATGGGATTATTTAAGCGCAGCTGGAACAGGAGAATGAGGAGGGTATAAGGGGGTTTGGAAAACGCGGGGTGAGTAGTCGTAGGGCTACTCTCCGTTTGGCAGGCGTTCGGATAGATGGAGGGTAGGGTTCGATTGCTCTGCCAAAGGAGAGTTGCCCTGCGACTACCTCAACCCGAAGGAGGATCGGTTTGTTGTTTAGCAAGTTAGGAGAGGTAAAAGTTGTTATCAAGGTGAGATCTGAGATAATTATTTTTTTGTTCTTTACGCACACATCACTGACTATTAATTGGATATTTGACTGTTGGCAACCGATTTGTTGAAGGAGGAAAAGTGAGGATTTGGAGTCCAGATTTTAGCCTTGATTTCGGATGTCTTGGACCACAAGGCATTGAATGTTGTAGAAGTGTCTTTCGATTTAGAGCTTCCCTTTGACCTTTCCTATATATGTTGGTACACCATAATCTCATCACTTTCTGGTTTTGGTTTTAAAAATCTTCTTGCCATTTATGTCATCTTGTGGACACTCTTGTGAGTATGTGAGGCATTGTATTCTTGGATGACGTGAGTGTTAGGGTGTACTCTCCCACCTTAAGGGTGTGTTTGGTTTAGGAAAAATTGGTTGAAAAATAAAATTTTCTTCCTATTTTCCATCTGATTTTTCCACAAACTTTCCTTCTCACTTTTTTCACAAATTTACCTTTCTATTTTCCACCAAATATTCGTTTCTACCATTTTTTTCTAAACTAAACACAGCTAAATTTTTATTAAGTAAAATCTCATGTAAATATCTTTGTATATGATATATAAACACACGGTAAATTCTTGCGTGCTCCGGGAGCACCTACTCCCTCTGACGACGTCGTTTTGAACACCATTACCCATAATTCATAAAATTTAAAAATAATTTAAAAAAATTGTAAAAAAATAAAAAAAATAAAAAAAAAAAAAATACCAGTTTAATTTATAAAAATTAAAAAAATGAAAAATACTATAAATTCATATTTTATCTATTTATGATATATATTCATTATTTTTGCTTCCATATTCATCAGAAATGCCTCGATATTCACCAAAATTGCTTATATATTCATCAAAATTGCTCCTATATTTATCAGATTATTTTATGGTCTATATTCATTATTTTTGCTTCCATATTCATCAAAAATACCTCGATATTCACCAGAATTGCTTATATATTCATCAGAATTGCTCCTATATTTATCAGATTATTTTATGGTATATATTCATTATTTTTGCTTCCATAATCGTCAAAATTGCTTCGATATTCGTCAAAATTGCTTATATATTCATCAGAATTGCTTCTATAATTTATCATATTATTTTATGGTCTATATTCATTATTTTTGCTTTTATATTCATCAGAAATGCCTTGATATTCATCAGAATTGCTACTATATTTATCAGATTAGTTTATGGTCTATATTCATTATTTTTGCTTCAATATTCATCAGAAATGTCTCAATATTCACTAAAATTTTTTATATATTCATCAAAATTGCTACTATATTTATCAGATTATTTTATGGTATATATTCATTATTTTTGCTTCCATATTTATCAGAAATGCTTCTATATTTTAATGTATATAAATTAGAAAAAATGTGAATTTATAATTTTTTATTATTTTAATATTTATAAATCAAATTGGTATTTTTATTAAAAAATTTCTGATTTTTATACAACTTTTTTGAATTTATTTTCTATATGGACAATAAGTATTAGGATTTAAAACAAGTTTTGAACTGAATCAGAACGATGTCGTTATGGAGAGCACCTGCTCCCAGTACAGTACACGCAAGAGTTATTGATATAACACGTAGTGAGATCAGAAACATTTAGCAATGGGACATCAGTCAGTTTCACCTTAACTAGACATCCAGACCAATTCGTTTCAGTTCAATGATCAGATGAAGCAGTTGGCCTTGCCAAGGGGTCCCCTTTTCCCACCATGGCTTTGGCCCCTTGCAAATGTAACTTTCTAGGATTCACATCTTCCATGGGATAACATCTCAACGTCGCCAACAAGTGACCCCCAACTTTAGACCTTTCCCAACCCTGTCGTCAATAATTTGAGTGAGGAGGAAACACCTTTAGCCAAAAGCCGACGATGCCTTTAGAAAAAGCGTCGGACCACTTGCAAAGACAATTATTTCGTTGCTAAAGACAATAACTTGGTCGCCAGTGTCGCCTTCGTTGCTAAAGAAAATAAATTCCTCCTCCTTGCATTACAATCAATGTCTCGTTATTTACAAACTAGTAGGATTTATGGCCTCGTGTCATACTATTTTGTTGGAATTGTCAACATTCCATTCTATCTGGCGCCGTTGACTCATGTTGACTTTGATGCTTCTGTGCTGAAACAAAGCAACAAACCAAACAGAACATAACAAAAACAGAACAGGGAAAGGCTCACCTCAGAACACAGGAAAACAGGACGCGCAACAGGATAGAAGAAAAGTAGGAGAGGAAGGAGGAGAATGAACTCGCCTTGCATCAGAGAAGCCGCGGAAGCCCTCCCTTGCCGCGGATGCTTCCCGGCTTCGCTACTGGCCTCACCGGGCGCCTCCACCCCCGACCGGGCGGCCGGCGTGTTCTCGTCCTACTGGCACGACGCGCTGGCCTCGACCCTGCATCCCCGGTTCGACTTCACTAATCATGAGTCGCTCCCTTCCTTGGAGGCCTCGTTCGGCAAGTTCCTGGCCGCCTTTCCGCAGTACTCGCAGACAGAGGCGGCCGATGTTATCAGAGCCGAAGAGTATCACCACCTGGCGGATAGGCGGCGGGTTTGCCTTGATTATATCGGGTTTGGATTGTATTCGTATCATCAGATGCGGACATGCCTCCAGGCCGGCGCTGCTCTCTCTTCATCATCGTTCCCTCCATTTCCGCTGTTTGAGGTTTCATACAAGGACGGCTGCGGAGGGTCAGAGTCTGAGTCCATGATCAGAACGAGGCTGATGGAGTTCATGAACGTGTCGGAGAGCGAATACTCGATGGCGTTCACCGCCAATCACTCGTCCGCGCTCGAGGCCCTCGCCGAGCGCTACCCGTTTAAGGGTCACCGCACACTCCTCACCGCTTACGACTGCGAGCACGAAGCGGTGGACAGGATGGTGGAGCGCGCGATGAGGCGAGGGGCGAAGATCCGGGCCGCCAAGTTCACGTGGCCCAATTTGGGCGTCGTGCACGAAGCGGTGGACAGGATGGTGGAGCGCGCGATGAGGCGAGGGGCGAAGATCCGGACCGCCAAGTTCACGTGGCCCAATTTGGGCGTCGTGTCGGCCAGGTTCCGGAAAGCGCTTGAGCGGAAGAGGCGAGGGCTGCTCGTCTTTCCGCTTCAGTCTCAGATGTCCGGAACCCGATACTCGTATCAATGGATGAGCCTGGCTCAGGAGCGCGGGTGGCACGTCGCTCTAGACGCGTCCGCGCTCGGGGCTAAGGAGATGGACACTTTAGGCCTCTCGATCTTCCGCCCGGATTTTTTGATTTGCTCGGCTTACGCGGTCTTCGGGGACAACCCGTCGGGGTTCGGATGCTTGTTCGTCAAGAAATCCACAGCTCCGATACTAAGCGACTCGTCGACAGCGACCATAACCCTCGAGGGCTCGAGTTCATCGTCTTCATCAGCGAAGCTCGAGTCCAAATCTAAATTAGCAAGCCCTCTGGAATTCAGAGGACTGGACCATGCGGACACGCTGGGCCTGATAAGGATCAGCAGCCGGACGCGTTACCTAGCCAACTGGCTAGTTAACGCGCTGCTGAGCCTGGTGCACCCCAGCACGGAAGCCAGGCTGCCCCTGGTGAGAATCTACGGGCCCGGGATCCTCTTCGACCGAGGGTCGTCCGTGGCTTTCAACGTGTTCGACTGGAAGGGGGAGAAGATCAGCCCGGCCCTGGTGCAGAAGCTGGCGGACAGGAACAACATCTCCCTCAGCTGCGGCGTGCTGAAGCAGATTAGTTTCGCGGACAAATCGGAGGAAGCAAGGGTGAGGCGGGCCGAGAAGATGCCTGAGGGCCAACCACGCGTGTCGGTGGTCAGCGCGGTCGTCGGGTTCCTGACGGATTTCGCGGATGTTTATGCCCTTTGGGTGTTTGTTTCGAGGTTCCTGGATGCTGATTTCGTCGAGAAGGAAAGGTGGAGGTACGTAGCACTCAATCAGAAAACGATCGAAGTTTGATGATACGAGGAGCGCGAAAGATGGAGGTGGAAGAAAACGACAGAAGCTGGAGATTGACCGATGTTGACCTTCGAGGCTTCGACTGGTTCGTAGTTAAATGGAGCCAGTGAGAGGGTGGTGGTGGAGGACTGAAGACATGACAAGCCAAGGTCTTCCTGTCATTAGTAATCATTTTTTTAAAAAAACAATATTTTACATATTGATTTGGATTAAAATAAAGATTGAAAAAAAATCATATTTTAGATCTAATTTTATATAATAAAACTTACAATTTTACTTATAAACTAATTTTAATATAAAAATTTGATTTGTGGGTCCAGACCTTGTTTTATTTAGGTTTTTTCACATTTAATTAACTATAATTATACATGAATTTAATAAATTAAATAAAATTATTCTGAAACTTTGTACTGCAATGCTTCTATTTTTATTTTTATTTTAGACAATTCAGATTATTGAGTCTGCTCTAAATTTTAAATTCCAAATGCTAATTGCTGACTCTATGTGGTAATGATTGATAATTCAAAGACTCTTATAGTATTTTTCATTTGCAAATAAAAGAACAACTTTACTTATTAAATATATGGATTAATATCCGAGGATACTATGATGCAATACAAATTCAATGGGACCGCAGGGTTGCCTTGGACATAGACATGCATTGGGCTACAGCGGCGAGTGCCAGAAACCATTGGGGTTTCAAGTGTATTGCCAGAACCTGTAATGCGGCAGCCAAAAGTTGTCATCATAGTCTGGCTGATGATTCCTGGATTGGATGCCGAACGAATTCATGTTACTCATTCTCCAAGACCAGCCCATGAGCTAGCTGAGGGATCCCCAAGCGGGATTAGCTGTGTATAGGGCACCTCTTCGTCCATCCTTTTGTTGTGAGGTTGAGAGGGCTGTTTGTTGGTCTTGCCTTGCCTAATTTAATGTCTGGTTATAGGTATTTGACGCCATCTTTGATTTCAAATAATATTTTCTGGTTAAAAAATGTTAAATAAAAAATAGCCGACTACTAACTTAATATGAAACTAGCAGAATGTGGCGGACTTGAAGGAGATGGGGAACATGAAGGTGCTGTAGTAGTCGAATCTGATGGTCGAGAGGGGCCTGCCGCCATTGACGAGGCAGTCGTCGGTCGAGAGGCGCTTGAAGGTGATGGGGTTGACCAGCCTGGCCGAGGTGAAATCCCCGCAGTGGACGTGGATGTTCGATGGTGGGCAGCCCGAGACGCACGTGTTCACTATCTGCACCGTATAGCCCGGGATTCCGGAGGATGAGGTTTGGGCTTGCGATACGCTGATGTCCCTCGCCGTGCACGCAGCTGGAAGAAAAATAGTCAACATTTCAGTATAAGAATTTTTAGAAAAAACCTTCAAAAAGTCATCGTTTCACAGATCACAACAATACAAAAAAACTTAAAAAAACAAAATTTTAAAACCCAAAAATCATTAAAAAAAACCCTCAAAATATTGAAAATCTGAAACACTTTGAAACCCTAAAATTACTAATCATCATTCAAAAACAGTATTATTTTAAATATAACTAACAACGTATATCCGAAAATTTAAACTGTAATCAGATAATTTGAACTCGCAATTCAAAGAATCACAAAACAATATGTGTAAGTGGTGGTCAAGTGATAAAGAGTTCTGTCTGTGTTCCGTAAGATCAAGAATTCATTTGTTTGGTTTGAAAAAATTAGGGATGAAAAATTAAATGGAAAACTAGATGAAAAATTTGAAAGAAAATTTGTTTAATTTAAAAAATGTTTAGTACTTTATATAAAATTTTCCACTCCAAACCAAACAAGATGAAAACAATATGAATTCGAAGAGGAATTCATTTTACTTCGTATTTTCTTTTCCCTCTAACTTTCCTCAAACCAAACATAGCCTTAAACTTTACACCAGCGGCAAAAATATTGCTATAAAAATTTTAAATTTTTATTTAAGAATTTCTAGTGTTTTAGGGCTTTTTATTTTAACAATATCATGTTTTTAGTATTTTTAAGATGATTCAAAATCTTTCCAAATTTCATACTACCCCTAAAAAAACTTACACCCTTAAACTCTAAAAGTACTAAAAACCAAAATTCTAAAACTCAAAAATCTCGAAAACTCTATATTCCTTAAAGAAACAAACTTTGAATCCTAAAACTGTAAAATACTAAAATATTTTAACAGCATTCAAAACCGGAATCATTTTAATCATTCAACTATATAACTTGTATATACAGAATGATAAAGTATATAACTTGCAAATCAGAGATTTTTCACTAGAAATCAAAATGCTCTAACAATGGATCGTGCTCCATGGAAAGAATGAAGATACCACAGAAAGCAACAAGGAAAAAAAAAGTATAAAATGAATATACAAAAAAATTTGAGCGTTATTATGGATAGGTGTATTATAATATTATATTAAAATAATTTTTTTTTTTAAAAAAAATTTGAACGTACCAAAGGCTTGAAACTTGGTGTGGCCTGAGATTGTAATGAGGAAGAAGCCCATGACAGCGGCGAGCGCGGCGGATCTCCTCATCATCTTGACAAGTTGACGGCAACACGAAGAGAGCTTGAACGTACGGAGCAGCCTTTCAAGGGTACTTACTGTAAAAGTTGAAGAGAAGAGAAGCGAAGAGAGTCAATATATATATACAAGGACAATAAATAAATAAAAATACTTATTGTTTGTTTCTATATTATTTGTTATGTGTAATTTGTTGTTTCCTAAATAGTGTTTACTAGGTTTATTATGGTTAGTCAATCATATTTCTTAACTGGTTCTTCCATGTCCATTATATCTATATTTATGAGGTTAGTTACTTTCATATTCATGATCGTTAGATTTCTACTATCATATCATAGTTATTAAAATTGAATTTGAGATTGTACTTGTATGACTTTGGATCAATTGATAATCTTCAGAATCTTGTGAATAAATATGGATTAATCATTTTTGTAACAAAACGATTGTGTTTTGATCATTGCATAACCTTATGTCGTAGCTTCATTCATTATGTTACGTTAATTAATTACTTAGTAACGTACAGATTAGCAACAAATTACTCAATAAATTCTAATTGACTAATTAGCAACAAATCACTCTAATTATATATTTAATATATATATTTCTTCCTCAATTATGTACTTGTTTATTCAAACTAACACACCCATCCACCCTCCTCAAGTAGATGTGCGAGATTGGAGATGCAGAGACTCCCGATCTGCTCGCCCACTCCTTCACTCGGCAATCTATCCCCTCCTCTCGATCTCCTTTTTCCGGAGTAAATCCTACCTCTCCGTCAATGAGTGAGATTCCAATCTTCATCATCTTCTTTGTTTTATTGAACTTGTATTTTGAGAGTGCACATGGGTTTCGGTGAACATGTTTAATTAGTGCACATGTTTTAAAAATTAAAAATCATTGAATTTATGATTTTTACTATGAATTTGAATAATTTAAATTAAATAGTGCACATATTTTTTAAAAATCTGAAATCACTGAATTTATGATATTTTGAACATGTTCACTATCAATGTTCACATATTTTGGTGAACATATTTAAATAGTGCATATATTTTTAAAATTAGAAATCAATGAATTTATGATATTTACTATGAGTTTGAGTAATTTACATTTAAATGGTGCAGATGTTTTTAAAATTTGGAAATCATTGAATTTATGATATTAATTATGAGGTTAAGTAATTTTTTTACAGTGAACATGTTCATTATAAATTTTCACTAAGATGTTCATAAAAATTCAGAAAAAAAATATTCACCACCAAAAACTAAAAAAAAAATATTCATTATCAATTCGTTATTTTGAAAAAATCAGTATTAAAAAATATAAAAAATTATAAATAAGAAAACATAATTTAAATAAAATGGTGTGTGACTCAGCACAAAATGTCCACAAGGTTCTCAACTTAAGAAGGTTCTGAACGGATACTTCCTCATACTTGTATTTTATAATACTATATATTTAATTTTGAAACTTTAGAAACTAATAATCGACAGCTTAATTACTAATTGAGACTACGACGAATTAGGGAATTGGTCTAGGTTCAAGACTTGCCGTATGGATTTTAATATCACATTAATTATTTAAGTTAGTATTTCATGGTTAATCAAGTCTATATTAGTAAATAATCGGTTCATCATAAAGCATATCTAATTCGATCAACAATCAGTTTTTTTTAATCAAATTAATCGGTTTGATTCGGTTCGATCCAATTCAAACTTGTAACCCTATAAACATGTATGAACCGATCCAGACTAGCTTCTGGTTTAACAGGTCGAATCGGTCAGTTCGATCCATTTTAATAACTAAGGTTACAATTAGTATCTTTATAAATATGTAATGTACTTTTTAAATTGGACTTGTAGAAATTTTATTTATAATTTGTTATATCGAATTTACAACTCATGTAACTGCACGAATTTGAATTAATTTTAAGATCATTAGCCCAAGCTACAAAGTCACACTAATGACACCTAAAACCAGACAGTTTCAAATAAAATCAGATAGTTATAAGTAGCAACTCCAATCAAATAATTTTACATATGAACTCCAATTTAATTTATATTATTAATAAATGTAAGCTACACATAGCTTACCTGAACTGATCATTTAAAGTTAAAAATACGTAATTTTTAAAAATGATTATTTTTCACTTATCATTACCTCGTACATCTTGATCAGATTGCATATTTGTACTTGACAATGTTCGAAATGTCAGTTAATGGGTACCTTTATAACTCTTTCATCATTCCTCCTTTTCAAAAAGGGGTTTAAAATACAAAGACATCATAAACAGACCTCAAAGCACAAGCCTGAGTAAAATCCAACATGGCCCCTTCTGAGCATTAATTTACAACAACATAAGCAACACAAAACATCATGTCAGAATGAATCGATCATCATCAGATTTATTAATCTCGATCAGTTGAAATTGACACTGGATGAGTAAGTCATGCCGGTCTGCCAGTTGGCGGGCGCGACGTTGTAAGCCGTGACGGTCTCGTGAGTAGTGTAGGAGGTCACCATGAAGGAAAGAGATTGGCCGCCGAGCGTGGCGAAGGCCTGGTAGGACGCGCCCCAGTTGTGGCTCATTTTGATCCACTGGGTCTTGCTGCCCTTGACTGACATGGACGCGATGTCTCCCGCCCCCGACACATTCATCACGTACACCAGCAGCCAGTACCCGTTCCCCTCGAATCGGAACTTCAGCCCTCCCGCCTTCGCGCAAGGCACCCTACAACATGTCCGACCACATCGTCAGTTACTAAACAACGTACAACCGATCGACAATTTGAAATTAAGTTTATGTTTTTCTATCAGGATACTGCTGGAATATAATTCTGATAATATCAAAATAGAAACTGATCTATCTCAGCACCTGCGGTACATGACTGGGACGATGCCGGCCTTCCAGTTGGCGATCTGCATGAAAGCGGGCTTGGACATGTCGAAATGTTGTCTGGGAGGGTTGCACCAGCCTCCGTTGTTGGAGTCCTGGCTCCAGTTGGGCGGGCAGAGGTTCGTAGCTGTGATTTTCGTGAAAGGATATCCCTTGTAGCAGTTGGGCGATCCGTAGCACTTTATCTGAAAGCACTCCCCGCACGCGTATCCATTGTTGAACAGCACCGAGCTCAGCGCCGCCGTAGCTGTCCCGTACCCGTTCTGGAACAGGTTCCCATATCCGCAAGCCCCCCCTAAAAATCCAACAATAAAAAATAAGTCAGAAACTCAAACGAGAATTCTATTCACTGTCATGAATAATTAGTTGAAAATTCTTCAAGACAGAAAATGAAAGGTCTGTAACATACCCATGGTTTCGGAAGCGGTCTCGTCGCCGTAAAATGTAGCGTGGGCCATCTGCCAAGGCTGGGCGTAGAAGGTACCGTTGACTCCCCGCGTGAAGAGCGCCGCGACGAGCCCCATTAGCGGCAAGACGAGGCCGAGAAGAGAAGCCATTTTCTTGGTGCGCAAGGAAGCTGTCCAAGCCTTGAATGCTGTTCTGAGAAGGCGATAGCTTGGCTCCAATGTGGTGATTCTGGCTGGTTATATACTACATGGTTTGAAAAGCACATCTACGTGATGTACACTAAGTGCGATGTTGAATACATGTTTGATTGACTATTTTTATCCCAGTCAAATGGGTTTGTGTGCGTTTTTGTATGATTGAATATTTGAATTGGGCGGGTGACGTGCGTGCAGGTCTGGTTTCTGTTTTAGCGACGGAGACGTGGATCTCATTGGTATTGATGATAGATTAGTCTACGACATTTCAGTCTAGAGCGACGATAAAGTTCGACATCGTCGCGGTGATTTATGGGCCTGATAATGAGCCCAATTATGTATAACCGGGCTGCTGTGGGCAGGGAGGAGGCCCGATAAGCAGTTCAGGCTCAGTCCACGAGAGGATGGATGGCTCGGTATCTGAAGCAGCTTCGACGCGAAAGCGCAGAAAACGAAGAGAGACAGAGAGGAGAAGATGAGCGGAGCACCTGGGAGACCTTCTGGCCGGCCGCTTCCTCCGCCGCCGCAGAACCGAGGCCCTCCGCCGCCCGTCCGGCCTCGCCTCGAGCCTATCGACCGCGAAAAGGTTCATTCCCCATTTTGATACCTCTTTCGTCGCTTCTATCTACTTTTGGGATTTAGGGTTATGTAAATGTTGTCCAGTCGATGTATCGTATTTTTAGGTTGAAGATTAGCTTCACTAAGTATCATTCAGTTAGCAGATAAGTTGCTTCTTTGAGTTTGTCTGATCAGTTTAATTTGGAGTCCTGGGTTTGTTTGCGGTGTGATCAGCCTCTGGATAGTGTGTAAGTGGAGTCGGTAACGATTTTGAATTGGAGTCCATTTACTGGTTTTACTTCAGTTAACAAGTTTCTGTTCACGATTCAAGCTAAATCTATTCAATGCTGTACTTAATTGTTAGTTGTGTTTTGCAGACTTGCCCGTTGCTGCTACGAGTGTTTACAAAGGTACGGATACATGCGTCGATGTTGGGGGATTTACTTCTGTGAAACTGAAGCTTCGGATATGATCGGCTTATCATTTTTTTGTGTAGGTTGGAGGACACCATACCACGGAGGACTTCGCAGTGAGAGGCAAGGAACCGAAAGATGAAGTTCAGATATATACATGGAAGGATGCAACTCTTCGGGAGTTAACGGATCTTGTAAGATGCGCTGAAGTTTCTTTGTACAACTATCAAGATGTGTGATTGTTATGTTGCTAACTGTTGTACTTATGTGATCCTCAGGTTAAAGAGGTTTCTCCTGCGGCGAGGAGGAGAGATGCCAAATTGTCATTTGCATTCGTGTACCCTGATAAGCGTGGTCGCTTTGTAGTCAGAGAGGTGAGTTGGGGTCATGTCATGTGTCTCATGGATGTATTTATTCTAGGAACTGTGTATTGAATTCACACTTTTTTAGTTTTCTCCTTAAATATGTTACTATGGATCATCAATAATGTCAAGGAATATATAAATACAATAAACTCTTCTTACATAAAGAATGTGTCTCGTCCGTCCAGCATAGATTTTTTATGTTTTATGTGCACTTTCAGAGTTTCACTAAGCTAGTGATATCACTCACAGGTTTTCTTACATCAGTATTGATTTACTCTGGTATTTTATAGGTGGGGCAAACCCTTTCTTATTCCAATGGAAAGCGGATGCTTGATGATGGCAAGGCACTAGCCGACCTTAGCTTCATGGTAATAGTGTTACCTTTTATAAAATTTTGTTGCAGTGTATGGCCTATTAGCTGTGAAATTGGCTTTAATATATTACATCTCTTTGCGCAGATTGGAGATTACTTAGATGTAGCAATCTTGTAAAAAGAGGACAGCTGTGCTCTCACTTGCTGATGAACTGACCGCTGTTCTATTATCAGGACTATCAATGAAGCTCTAGTGCTTGAGCATTGTATGACAGACTGTCTCTTTATCAGGACTATCATATAAGCTCCTGTGCTTGAGCATTGTATGACAGATTGTTTAAGGTTCAGCTGCTTAACTACCTTTTCTATCGCTTTTTAAATAGATCATTCTTGGCTATAAAATGATTCTTGACCCCCGTGTTTTATTGCTTCTCAAGTTGAGTAGAAGCTAGTGACAGCTTTTATCCTTCTGGAAGGAGAAAACATAGTCATAGGATTCCGAGTACAATGAAATTTAGTGTATGTAAGAGCGCATATATACATAAATACACAGTTTCGTAGGGCTGTAACAACATGGTAAAAATGACGACTTGCATGTTTTACAACTTCAGCCAACATTTTCCCTTCTGCCGTCTTTCTGCATCTGCAAAGCCTTGAATGAAATCGACTCAAACTAGTCCTAACCTTCCTAGAAGGAAGAATTGAGGTTAGAGTGCTAACTTTCTAGTCCTAACCTTCCTAGCAGACGGAATTGAGGTTAGAGTGCTACCTTTCTTAAGGGTCAGCTTAGCTTCCTTCCGGCAAGGTTATCAACCGTGTCACCGAATCGAACTCCATGTCCGTTCCACAGCTGAGACGAAAAAACTTAGCCATCAAGCAATCTTACATTGCACTTATTAAGGGCCAGACACTTTTTAGCCTGTTCACTTACTTCGAGCATTTGACCTTGTTGGTCTTGCCACCGTTGTCTATAGACAGTATGGTGCCGAAGAACGACACGTTCTCCGTTCCGCAGTTCGGACAAGGGCCCTGGCACGGAAGCGGGAAAGACCTCACTAACAGGTTCTGAGAAATTGAGAGAGATTTTTTTCTTTTAATATATATATATATTTACCTTCAAGATCAAGAAATCCTTCACAAACAGGTTTGTGAATGATATGGAGAGCCAGACGATGAGGGGGATGGCTGCGAACCACGTGAATATGAAACTGAATGGCTCCGGGAGCTGCCAAATTTTTCGGCTCATAAATTTGGATGAAATCATTATAAAGCAAATAATCAGAATAAAATTTCAAACTTGCTTTCATTTACCTCCAACAGGTATGTGATCTCGAATCCAGTTATATCATCGAGGAAGAAGAACCTGTCTCAGACCAATTTAAGGTAAGACATCGGCAACAACTTTGACATAGCATATAACGGCGTATATGAACTGAGAAGCAAGCTGAGTGACTTACAAGCCGAGGGCAACTACAGTGGCGGGCACGTTCAAGAGAAGCATCTTGAAGTAGTCGACTTGTAAGTCACTGTAAACCTGCATAGAATCGTAAGACACAAGTCAACGTTGACTCATCTCTAACGTAGCCCGCCGGTTAGGAGATTGGAGAGTGATGCAAACCTTTCTGCTGCGGAGACTGCATCTCGGGCCCTCAACCACAATCTCACTTCCTTCAGCCTGAGACAAGAATTTAACAGAAATGAATAATACTAACTTACTTCAAACGAAGAGATTTACAGTTTCACACACCTTGAGCCTGTTTTTGAGCTGATCGAACTCTTCGTTGGACATGATCGGATTGCCAGACGTATAGGCCATCGAAGCCTCCAAGAACTTCTGCTCATCAGAGCCTGTGTAAGCACCGCAGAACAAAACAGTTCCATTAAGACACATTTCGGACTCTAAAGGTAAATAAGTAATCGGAAAGCGGAAAGGCTTCGGTTTATATGAGATACGTACTCAGCATTACGACGCTGCTTCCCTCCCACATCAATTCTTCCTTCAGATTATCAAATTCCTCGTTTGACATGATCGCCTTCCCCTCATAATAGAACGCCTGAAAACATCAAAAATACGAAAACAAGAATAAATCGCCAAAGAAGTTCCTACACAAGCACCAGAATTTAACAAGCTTAAACAAATCCCATTAAACTTGAAGATTATAATCTGCAGGAAATGGAGTTAGAATGGAGAAAGAATGTACTTGTAGTGCTTGCAGAAAGTCCTGTTCGAGCTCCCCCAGCGACTTCTTCTGCTTCTTGTCAATGTTGCAATACGGCAAGACATTGCTGTCGACTACGACGTCTTCCTCCACCTGGCCTGAACCCAAAATCACAGCCATTCACCACCCTCAAAACCATCACTCAAAATCTAAGCTTTCAAATATAATGGTACAAAAAACCCTAATCTGATAACAATCAAATTCAGACAGACCCAGTCTGGAAACCCTAATCTTAGGTTGATTTCTGTGCACAAATTGAGCAACCAACGCCACAAGGACTAATCCAATTTATCCAAAGCCTGAAACTTTACATCTGCAAACACTGACCTGACTGATCAGCAGAAGCCCTAGGGACGATGATGAGCAGCAATCTCCGATCGACACAGATTCCACGCCCAGGGGCCCGAGCGGCCTGAACCCTAGCAGGCCCCGACGGTCTCGACAGCATCGATGACGGCTTCCGCGAAGGGGCTCTGCAGAGGCGCGGCAGAGTCAAAGCCATCCCCAGCTTGCTACTCGCCATGGCAACACAGGAGCAAAAACCCCAGAGACGCAACGAATCGGTGACTCAATCTCCAGCTGGGGTTGCGCACGGTCGCATTGTCAGTGGTTTTGAGGTTCGATGCTTGAAGAATCAAGTGGAAATTGGGACGTGGAGTCGGAGATAAGGTAGAGGGAGCAACGTGTGGAGGGAAATCCAAACGCCCAAATCAAAAACGATCGTCAGTGTTTCGATCTTTATCGTGTTCTGCCATGTCAGCTTCATGGCTTCTCGTGTCGAGTTGTCGTTGGACACGTGGCGCCTTCCCACCTGTCCCGTCCGCACGTGACTCTCACGTGGAGAAGCGTCACTAGAAGAAACGGTCTTGCTGTCTTGCATGCGCAAATGAAACCCTAGAAAATCATGCGCTACGTTCGATTCCGGTATTCGAAAATCTCGTATTTTTTTCAATAGTAATGATTTCGACATTTCGCAGGTTTCAGATTTTGTTGGCTTGATGATTAGGCGGAGCTGCATGAGTGATGGAGATAGCGATGGCTTTGATGAAGATAGTAAAAAACGATGCCCACAAACTGTTTGATGAAATGTCTCAGTGAAGTTTTGATTTATTGATAATTGAAAACAGAACAAGTCTCAGCCAGGTTGTGTTTGATCTGTGGAAGCTTTCAGTCAAATTTGACGCTGATGGGGCTCCTGACGGAGTACCCGTCGTCGGAAACCCACGTCAGAGACCCCTGGGCGTACGACTTGGAGCCGCCGCCAGTGCGAGTGAACTTCACCGTGTAAGTCAGGGTCTCTCCCAGAGCTGAAAACTTCACGCCTTGAATGTCAGTTGACACGTCGACTCCTGGAGGTGGGACAATCTGGATGTTGTAGAACGAAGCGGGCTTTCCGACATTGGTGAATGTCCGCGAGAAGGTTACTGGGGTGGAACCGAGCTCGACCGAGAAGGAAGGGTAGTTGAGCTCGCCTTGCGGGATCGGGGTGAGTGTTGAGCAGTTGATTGTTTTCTTGGCTATGACGGCGATTTCGGAGTCGGTGTAGCCCAGGCCGCAGAGGAAGGGGATGTAGTCGTCGGGCTGGATGTCGTAGATGAGGCCGGGGTCGTTGGCTTTGGTTGGGTTGACGTGGCCGGCCCCGGTGGCGAAGAGGTCGGCTGGGGAGAGTGTCTGGTCGACGATGATGTTCTTTCCTAGGTTGTGGGTGTCGGCGGAGGTCATGATGGCAGAGCGGATGGCGGCCGGGGTCCAGTCGGGGTGGGAGCTTCTGAGCAGAGCGGAGATGCCGCTGAGGTGGGGGCAGGACATGGAGGTGCCGGAGATCATGTTGAATGTGGCGGTGGTCGGGGCTGAGCTGTTGTCGACCTGGAACGGCCAGGCGGCCAGGATGCTCACGCCCGGGCCGATGATGTCCGGTTTGAGGATGCCGGGGGTTTGGACAGAAGGGCCTCTGGATGAGAAAGATGTAACGGCTGGAGCGGTTTTGACTCCCAAAATGGTGCCTTTGAACTCGAGCGCGGCCGTGGGCACCGTGCTCGAGTTTATGTAGGCTAGAATGGCGTCTCCGTCAGCAAAGGGGACGTGCGAGGCTGGAAGGACGTGGGCGTCAGCCAGTGTGCTGTAGCCGTCAATTTCCTGGTTCATGAGGATCATCGCGGTGCCTCCAGCGTCTTTGACGGCCTGGCCTTTCGCGACTCGTCCGATGCCTCCTCCCCTCTGACAGAGGACGATCTTTCCTGCGACTTCGGAGCTGTTCAAAGAGCCCGGTCCGCAGAGCGATGCTTCGGAATTGGAACTGCCCTGCTGACCGGGGAAGATCAAAGGAATTTGCGTGGCGGGGAAATCCTTGGGCTGGAAAAGGGACTCCCCGTCGTACTCCGCTCCGTTCCCGAGCTTGACCGTGGACTTTATGCTTCTGTCGACGGTGCTGGCGCCGACGGTGAGGATCCAAGGAGCTTCATTCGACAGCGAGCTGCTGTAGGGTCCGGAGTTTCCAGCTGAGCAGCTGACTACAATGCCCTTTTGAATGGCTGTGAACGCCGCGACGGCTATGGGATCGTCGTAGAATGGGGACGAGGGGCCTCCGAGGGACAGCGAAAGGATATCGACACCGTCCTCGATGGCTGCGTCCATTCCTGCTAAGATATCACTGTACGAGCATCCCGCCTCGGAACAAACTTTATACATGGCCAAGTGGGCGTAAGGCGCCATTCCGGAAGCGGTGCCTTGGGCATTTCCGAAAACATTCGCACCCTTGACGAAGGCACCGCCAGCTGTGCTGGCAGTGTGCGTCCCATGGCCCTCGTCATCCACAGGCGGCTGGCCTTGGCTCGAGCTGTCGAAGTTTCTCGCACCGATGAGCTTCTTGTTGCAGGAGGCGAATTCGCACTTGCCCTTCCACTTGGCCGGGGGAGACGGCATATCCTCGTCGCTGAACGACGGATGGGTGGGTAAAATCCCGGTGTCAAGCAGGCCGATGATCACGCCTTTCCCGTAGCTTGAGTTCTTCCAGGTCCCCAAGTTCTGCTGCAGCCCCAGGAAGCTGGGGGTGTGAGTGGTGTGCAGGCTCAGCATCCGGTCCGCATTAACGGCTACCACTCCTTCCTTGAGCAGCAAGTCTTCGGCTTCCTTTTTCGTCAGCCTCGCCGCGAATCCAGACGCGACGTGCTGGTACGAGTACACTAGCCGCTCGCCCCGGCCCAAACTCGCTGTCGAGGCAGGCAAGAAGGACTTGTAGAAGCCCTCCAGTTCGGCTCCCGTCATGGCAAAGGTCTCAGGCTTTGTGACATGGGCAATGTAGGTCTGCAAGCTGCTGCTGCTGCTGGCGAGCTGCCTCTTCATGAACCCCAGTCTGGCTTTCGAAGCAGCCACGCAGCTGAAGATGCAGAAGATGGCCAAGAGCGCGACGCTTGCGGCCGTTTTGGGCGACATCTCTACTCAGGCAGAGAGAAGTCGAGAATGAGATCAAGTGTGGTGTGTTAGTGTGATTTGTATGACGCATTTTCGAAGCTTATATATGCAGCAAGATAGACGGAGTCTTCTCAGCTGCCGTTCATGGACGGCTTTCCTGTGAAGGATACAATGCTGCAGAGCTCCAGTTGGGGTTTGCACGAGGCGATTAAGCTTAGGCAGGTTGATGTCTGGTTTAAGGAAGATGACAACGTTTGTGGATGTCGATCAAATGTGGCCATTTGCTTATCATAGGATCTTGTTGAGGTTCATGGACAATGTACTTTGGAAAGCTTGTTTGGAGCTTGGTAAAGATGCAACCACATGCTGCCACTGCCCAACTTCTCATTTTATTTAGTTTAGTATCAAATCTTGCCATTTTCACCCTTTACAATTCAACTCATTTCAATATATATCAAGTAAATTTAACTCCATTTTTTCTTAAATTCTTTCAATTTTTATTTGATCTATTATACATTTCTGTTCAAATCAATTTACTCTATATCAATATACTTCTCTACTAAAGAGTGATCATAGTATTGGCCATTGATTTTTTTGAGACACAGTGGCCATTTAATGTAGTAGGGTTATATGACCACACTAAACTTTCTTTTGTTTGTTTTATTAAATTTACAAATAACAAACGGTCATCATTAATCATCTAAAAATAAAAATGAACCATCCCAAATTTAAAATATACAATATATATACATAAATTACCTTTGAGAAATAATTCGATCTTAATAATCTTTTTCTGAAACTTTGTTTTTCTAAATTCCACTCTTCTTGTCACCTTTTCAAAGTTTCAATTTGATCATGTTCAATTTAACTCAACCATCCAAATGTCACACACACAAGAAAACTCCATCTAATGCAATTTATTTTCTTAACTATTCACGCGCTTAATTCTAATTTCTATAATCTGTTAAGTCAGCCGCTAAGTTGACCTTGTGGGAAGCAGGCCTTCTTTCAGGGCCATTTCGTACAGAGCAACAGCCATCAGGACCTTGGCGTCTGCCGTCGCTCTCCAGAGCTTCTTGTAGGGAACTACATGGACGTTGATCAGCTCACCATGCTCGCGCAGACCCATTTGCCTGCCTTGCAGCTCTGAGATGACCCGTCGATCCACTTTGCCTCTGTACAAGAATATGCTGATCTCCTCATCGCACCCGCCCTGGAGATGGAAAGAAATCGCAGATCAGTTCCGGCGATTGATAAGCACAGGAAGCTCCGCGTTATTAAAAGGGCATTTGAATTTTTTAGCAACGAGATTATTATCTTTTGCTACGAAAACATGACGATTAGCGACAAAACTGTTCTATGCCTAAGCTTACTATAGTTCCCTGTAGAGTGAACAAAATAGGGACATACAGGAGAAGGGAACACTCGGCTTCCAGTTGATGGATCCAAGAAGGCCGTAAGGTCAACCATATCGTCTTTACTCAAACAAATGCCGGTCTCCTCTTCCACCTGTCATCACCAGTCACAAACTTTTTCATAATTTTAAAAAAGTGATTACGAGCGCTTTGGCATAGATAAGGAGAGGGACCTCACGGACTGCAGTGCCCACAAAGTCGCCCTTATCACCGTCCAGCATTCCCGCCGGAAGCTCTAAAATCACCTTTCCGACAGGGACCCTCGCCTGGACAAAAAGGCATAAATAGCATCTATTTAACTACAAAGACGTCATAGCCCAGAAACTTCAAAAGCTTACATAAATAAGCGACGGAAAGAAGGTGCATTAGGCCCTGGAAATTCGCAATACCTGCTCGGTTAGTACAGCGAAAGTCTCGTCGCCCGAATCCAACAGGACTAACACGGCCACAGCCGCTCCCCTCGCAAATACAATACCTGGAACCTACAAGAACCTCTGAATGGTTTCAACGGAGCTCAACGATTTGAAGTTGTTTTTTTTTGAAAAAAAAAATATTACTTGAAATGGAGAAGGCATAAACGGCGGAATGAACTATATATGATTTGAACAAAATACCTTCTGCCCGGTTTCCTTGTCAGTGACATCGGCTTTGAACTTGAGAAAGCCAATCCTCTTCCCAAACATATCAACGCCCTGAATTAGAACGCGTTCCAGAGACATGGATTTACCAGCAAGTATCCCGCTTTCGCATTGCATGTTTGCCAGCCATTGCTTGAACAACGATGACTCAATTGCATTCCTACATCAGTGAATCCACTACTTTAATGACCATTTCCACATTTGATAATTAATTTGACTGATCATATCAATGTGATCCAATCCACATAAACTCTAGAACAATTGAAGAAAGCTGCAAATCAGAACCAAAAAATATTTTAAAAAAAACTTGTAAATTACTTTTACCAATTTTACAGATTTATTTTGAAAAATAAGAATGAATAAAAATCTGAAACAGCTATATAATTCAGCTCCCATAAAACACAAAAAGGTAAAAATAATCAATTAGATTAAAAATTGAAGTACATAATTCTTGCACTGATTTTGCAAAAACCAAAACAACAATGTTTCTGCATAAAAATTACAGTGCCAAAAATACTCAAAAAAAAGGTAACAATATAAATCACTGAATAAAACACAAATGCTAAATACAAAATTCGTGCCTGAATTCAGTGTGGGTGACACCAGGAGCGGCGACGACATGGACGGGATGCTGACCGCTCCGAGTCGTAAGAGTGACTGTGTCTGAAAGCGGAGACGACGACTGAGCCATTGATGACATTCTGGCGCAGAGTGATCGACTAGGGCTCGTCAGTTTTCTGGAAATGGAGGTGAGAGAGAGTGACGTCATCGGGCCGAATTGAACCGAGTTGAGGGCACGATGAACTGAAGTCTGTTTCGTTCGGTGATTGGGCCGGGCCTCGAGGATTTTTGGGCTATCAAGTTGGGCTTTTTAGTCAAATTGGACCATGTCTCGAGCCCGAGCTGCCGCTGTAGTGCAAATATGACTTGATTTGATACTTGGATAAGAATGGGTTGAAAACTTCAAATGTCAACTTTAATGATAAATAATCATGTTTTTTCACATTGATTTTTTTCAGTTTGACTAAATGGTTCAAACTATACTCATAGGCAGCCATTATCATTATTAGCTTAGAGGGAAACTAAATTAATGACAACCCTACTTGGCCACTTGTAAACAAAACCTATAAATGGATATAAATTATAATTAATATAAATTAATAAATAAAATTTTGTATATGGATTGAATTTGATGTGTACTTAGTGATATAATGTGTTCAAGTATCTTTATTAAAAAGGTTTATCAGTTAGATTTAGTTTTATTGATATGAATTGAAAAATAATTTAATAACATGATACAATCAAATTTTGTATGTATCAAACAAATCATACACGTATTAAAAAACCAAACGTATTCTTGACACTTAATGTTGCAATAAAAAAATGAAATCAAAGATTCTCATTCTGGTCAGACATGGAGTGCTTAATTAATTGCTACGTATTTTGTTATGCTTTTTAAAACTACAAAAAATAAAATGTAAAATTCCATCTATAAATTTGAGCATAGGAATCTCCACTCAACTTCACACCACATTTTTTCAAAAAAATGGATGTCTTGCCCAACTCCCTATTCTGCCTTCTCCTAGCCTTGACTTCGATCTTCATTATTGCCGCAAAGATCAGCAGAGGAGGCAGGAGCAAATCCAAGCGGCTCCCACCGGGGCCGCGGCCGCTTCCGCTCATCGGCAACCTCCACCAGCTCGGCCCCAAGCCCCACCGATCCCTCTCCGCCCTGGCCCGGACCCACGGCCCCATAATGAGCCTCAGACTGGGCCAAGTCCCAGCGATCATCATCTCCTCCGCCCCGGCCGCCAAGCAAGTGCTGCAAAAGTTGGACCAGTCCTTCGCCCACCGGGCCGTGCCCGAGTGCCTCCACGCCTGCGGCCACGCCGAGGTCTCTGTCGGGTGGGGCGCACCGGTGCCCAAATGGCGAGAGCTGAGGAAAATATGCAGCACTTACATTTTCAGCCATCAGAGGATTCAAGACATGGAAGAGCTCAGAAACCGGAAGGTGCGAGAGCTGGTTGAAGATGTTGGGGCATCGGCTTCGCTTGGGGACGCGGTGGCGGTAGGCGAGGCGACGTTCAAGGCCTCGTTGAACGTCCTGTCGACCGCGCTTCTGTCGGTAAATTTGGCGGAGGCGGGATCGGACATCGGGAGGGAGTTCAAGGAGTCTTTTATGAGCATCATGAAGCTGGCGGGCGTGCCGAACTTGGTGGATTACTATCCGTGGCTCAGTAGGGTGGATCCTCAGCGGATTCGGGCTCGGATGGGGTCTCATGTTTCGAAGCTCCTGGCTCAAGTCGATGGGATAATCGGCGAGAGGCTGGCAAAGAGGGAAGAGCTCGGGGCTGGGTTTGAAAATGGAGATGTGCTGGACACCCTTTTGGACATCGTCCGAGACAGCCCGGATGAGATGATCACCAGAAATGATATCAACCATCTCTTGCTGGTAAAAACCGTTGCCCACATTATTATTGGACATAACGTCCCACGTTGGCTCTTCATCTCTTAAATCAAACATATACGCATAATTTCGTGTTTTGATGGAGTGCAGGACTTGTTTGTAGGAGGGACGGACACGACGGCGAGCACCATCGAATGGGCCATGTCGGAAATGCTCAAGAACCCGAAGAGCCTATCCAAGGCGAAGGCTGAGATGGAGGAGGTCGTCGCCTCGTCGGGAAGGGGAGGCATGTCGAGGACACGGACATACCTCGGTTACCCTACTTGCAAGCAATCGTCAAAGAGACATTGAGGCTCCACCCGCCGCTCCCGCTGATTCCACGGAGGGCAGTGGACGATGTGGAGCTTTGCGGCTTTCTGGTCCCTAAGGACACCAAAGTCTTGATCAGTACTTGGGCCATAGGAAGGGACGGGGACGCGTGGGAGAGCCCCGAGTGTTTCAATCCTGAGAGGTTTCTTGGGAGCCAAGTCGATGTCAAAGGCGTTGACTTCGATCTTATACCGTTCGGCAGCGGCCGGAGGATATGCCCGGGGCTGCCTCTGGCTTATAAGATGATACACTTGCTGTTGGGGTCCCTTGTGAACTGTTTTGAGTGGAGGTTTGAGGGTGGGGTGGAGGATGAGGATACGGATGAGGTGTTTGGGTTCAGCCTGCAGAAGGCTCGGCCCTTGCGCCTCGTAGCCTCCCCGATCTGAGGCTGAAACTCGCTTGATTCGGCCGGCCTGGATATGAAGTCAACTCCCCGCTCCTTGTCCCAGATCTTTGATTGTTGTTAAGGATGAACGATAAAGATTATCATGTCAAGATCCCAAAACCGGGATCCATGTATAAGAAAGGCAATAAAGCACCAAATAAAAAAGTCAGCTCTGTGAAGTTTGACTTCTTTGAAATAAATGATATGAAGACGTGAATTTGGTGATTTAGGTTTAAAAAAAATGAAAATCACAGTAACTAAGTTTAAAATATTACATTTTATAAAATTTCAGATCAAGTTTTGTGTAATTCAAACACGTTTTATTTGTCTATTTAAGTGATTTATTCTTAAAAAAATGTGTTCGAAGAGTAAACTCTAAAAGCTTGATATGAGTAGGAATGGGAAATGGATTGAGACGAAGTAAGTTGCACGCTCACTTTTCACTTTGTTTTTTTAAAATATGTGAATTCTTTGCATGTGGATTCACTGTCTAGACCACCAAATTCCAAAAGTCTCCAAATTTAGAAGCCCACTTCCATATGTGATATAATTCTCGATTTCTCGTATGAGAATATATACCAAAAACATATAAGAAATTTTATTAAATCTGAGCAAGAAGCTCTTGATAAATTCATGATAAAGAAATAACGTATTTCTTTTGAAAATAAACATAATAATATAAAGTTATATTAAAATTGTGACGGTGTGAAAAATATATTTTCCAGTGCCGAAAGATGATTATTCATAATCAAATAATGTTTGTTTTGTAGATAATGAGTCTTTGTTTTTTGAATATTACTTTTATTTTCTAACTCTTTCCAACTTGTGTAACTAACAGGATGCAGATATTTTTGGTGGGGACAGAGATGGAAGAAATCGGAATGGATGACAAGTTTAAACTTTCGTTGCCCAACACTCGGCTTGCGAGTTGTCTGTCCCACTGGCTGGCTGTCGAGACCTTATCCTCGCGTTGCCCCGACAGTGTTAAATAAGCCATATGAGGTGGAGCCTTAATAAGCTGAGCAAATGGATATCCAGGCAGTTTACCTTCTCCTGCCGCTGGCTCTGGGGATCATTTTCATAGCCAGAACCATCGAAAGAAGAGCCTCCAAGCTCCCCCCTGGTCCGTGGGGGCTTCCGGTCATCGGAAGCCTCCACCGCCTCGGTGCCAAACCCCACCAGTCGCTCGCTCAGCTGGCGGGAAGGCACGGCCCGATAATGAGCCTCAAACTCGGGCAAGTCACCGCCGTAGTAATCTCATCCGCCCCAGCAGCTAGGCTGGTGTTGCAAAAGCAGGATCACTCCTTCGCCAACCGGGCCATACCTGACTCCATCAGCGCCTGCGGGCATGATGAGGTGTCGGTGGTGTGGAGGCCTGTGTCGCCGAGGTGGAGGGAGCTGAGGAGGATATGCGTCTCGGAGATCTTCAGCTGTCATAAAATGGAGGCTTGCGGAGGCCTCAGGCGAGATAAGGTCCACCAAATGGTGAGAGATGTTTCCAGGATCGCTGCGCTCGGTGAACCGGTGTTGATCGGAGAGGCTGCGTTCAGGACGATGCTGAGTCTGATATCATGCATGGTCTTGTCGGTCGATGTAGCCGATGGGAACTCGAAAGCCGCTGCGGAGTTCAAGAAAAGCTTTTCGGGTATTCTGGAGCTGGCTGGAGTGCCTAATTCGGTCGACTACTTTCCGTGGCTGAGGATGATCGATCCTCAACGGATTCGGGCGCGGATGGCGGCCCATTTCGAGAAGATCCTGAGGTTCACCGACTCCATGATCGACGAGAGAATGAGGCAGAAGAAGTTAGATCAAGAGCAAGGCTCTGTTTCTGAAAACAGAGATGTGTTGGACACTCTCGTCGACATCTTGCTCCACGAGCACTCGCTTACCAAAAAGGAAGCCAACCATCTGATGCTGGAGCTGTTCGTAGCGGGAACCGATACGACGTCAAGCACGGTCGAATGGGCCATGTCCGAAGCTCTGAGAAGCCCTCGAATCCTGTCTCGAGCCAAGGCCGAGTTGGTACAAGTCACCGGGAAAGGCGGACGAGTGGAAGAGAAGGACATACCGCGCTTGCCCTACTTGCAAGCAATCGTCAAGGAGACGATGAGGATGCACCCACCAGCGCCACTGCTCGTCCCGCGAACGACGCTCGCGCAGGTAGACCTGGGCGGGTTCACCATCCCTAAGGGAGCTCAAATCATGGTCAATGTTTGGGCGATAGGGAGAGACCCGGGGACATGGGACAGCCCGGAGCGGTTCGAGCCAGAGAGATTTCTGGGGTCGGATGTGGACATGAGAGGAGGAGGGGGGAGGTTCGAGCTGGTCCCGTTTGGGGGAGGGCGGAGGATGTGCCCCGGGATACCGCTGGCATCCAGAATGATCCATTTGATGCTGGGCTCCCTCATCCACTCTTTCGACTGGAAGCTGGAAGGTGGGGCCAAAATGGAAGACATCGACATGGACGATAAGTTTGGACTTTCCCTGCAAAAGGCTCGACCCCTGCGAGCCGTCCCTCTCGCTCCTCTTTGAGGGCACTTATCATCGCATCGCATTCATTTCCCTAACGGATTACAAGTAGTATTTTGCTAGCTTTGTGGGTCTGAAACCAAATGATTGTTCGCAGTACCATTCATCATTAAATAAAACCGGATTGGGTTCCGGTCTGATAACATTTGATTGCATGTTTGATCGGGTTGAACCGGACAAATCGAAAGATCCAATTAAAACCGGTTTGAGAACTGGTGAATAATTATTGTATACTAATTTATACTTATCTCTTTAGATTCAAATCTAACTAATCGTTCTCTATTTACTCACTACGTAGCATCTAACTAACTAATCAATCTCGTTTATAATAAATAAGCATTAACTGGGACTCGGAACTGTCATAAGCCTGAGCATTACTGTATTAGCTAGGCATTCGGATTAGAATGATGGAAGACTTCCTTTTAAACCTACTCCCTCCGTCCTCTATTACATGTCGTTTAAGATTAATTTGAGTAGATTAAGGTGAAGTTAATGCTAACGGTTGAACAAATTTAATGAATGAGTGGTTGATGTTTTTATAAAAAAGTTCGTGCAAAAAATAAAATTGGTAGATGATTACTGGTGGAGAATGTATTTTTTATTGAATGTGATAATGAAGTGATTAATGTTTGACATTTTAAGGTAGTTGTTGACATTAAATACGCATTGAAAATTGTTAAGCGACAAGTAAAAGTGGACAAAAAAATTCGGTTAAGTGACATGTAAAAGAGGAAAGAGGGAGTATTAATTTAGAATGTTAGAAGACTTTTGTTTTAAGACTCTCTTTTCTCTCCTTTTACAACAACTGTACTGTCACACACCAGCCCATACCACCCTCTGCCATTTTTGTTGAAAGGAGGTTGTAAATATTGTTTGGGTCATTTAGACTTTTTCAAAAGGAATTGGAATTGCTGA
>NQLW01000101.1:690431-705415 GCA_002312845.1 Kalanchoe fedtschenkoi
TACTAATTCATTCATTTAACTAGATGGGTAAACAAGCTGGTTTGACCAGTCCATTTGGAGTGGGGTTGTACGTACTTGAGAGAATAAGACAAGTTAATTAATATAGGCAACAAGCACAAACTCTGTTTAAAACTGAAGCAGCCCGGAACGGTCAAAATTGAGTTCACCTTTTTGTGACAATTTATTACTTGCTTAATACTGAGAATTTATGTGTTTTAATAATAATTGTACTGTCGGAAATAAGCTCCAACTCTTCTCTTAATTTGTCATTGTAGTTCACAAGATAGATTACTGACTCAATTACATTGAGATGTAGTTCAACGAGATGAATAAACATCCAAAACAATGCACAATAGTGGATCAATGCCTTTCATTGTTATTAGTAAATTGTAATTTTACAATTTTGTGTATTGATGATTCACATAGTTAAGGATAAACGTGAATTGATTTTTCATCATCGCATTCGCAGAAGCAAGTATCTTCTCTGGTTGTGACAGTCTGGACAAAACGGAGCGCAATCCAAGTCTCTATTGCAAAATTTGTCTGCTTCGACAACTTTGATGTTCTCTGATTTCGTCATAGCCAAAAAACAGCATAAATAATTTTACAACATACAAACAATAATAATACCAATAATCGGCAAGTAAACTAGCAAATAAAATAAAACTCATCAACAAGTAAAGGCCTGGTCGAATAATCACATGTTGATCTGGCATCCCTAAAATCTTGATTTAGAGCATCCAACAGATAGAGTGATTGCTATGTTAATATTGATATTCATGTGAATAATAGAGCTATATCATTTGAACTGCACTTTTATTCAACCGCATACTCTGAAGTTTATCTTGTTCACTATTGATATTTAATTTCTTTCTATGCATGGTTTGTGTTCATCCTTTTTATATGTATCAGGCTACTGATAAATATAAATTTAAGTTTTACTTTTTTTCAACTTACCCTTAATTTATTTCTGATTACATTTTTAGCAATATACCTTCTATATGGTATCAAAAGACCTCATATAAACTCATAGCGTACTGGACAAAAAAAATATTTTAAGACTTGCTAGTTATAACTCCTCTCAAATGAGGCGCTCACCCACTGAACTACCCCTCATCCCTTACAGACTTGCTAGTTAATGTATAAATTATGGGGAACGGGACTCTAACAAAAAGAAAGGGGAAAAACCCAAAAGGGGCCCTGAACCACCACCGTTTACCCAATTGCGATCAGAACTACCACGATTTTCAAAAAGAGTGCGATGAAAAAAAAATTGGACTGATTTTCTAAAATAAAATTTATCATTACATTCTCAAACTAATATATTATAAGATTTAGATTTGTATGTGAAAATTACGTCGTTTGGTTATCAAAATAAATTATATCATTTTGCGCACATAAAAAAACAATGTCTTTTGATAACCAAACGATGTAATTTTCACAAACAAATCTAAGTCTTATACTAATATTAGTTTTGAAATGTAATAGTGAATTTTATTTTAGAAAATCAGTCTAATTTTTTCTCATCGCACATTTTTTAAAAATTATGATAGTTCTGACCGCAATTGGATAAACGGTGGTAGTTAAGGGCTCGTTTTGGATTTTATCGGAAAAAAAATATAAAAAATAGCGTCCACCTTAATTAGCTTCAGCTACTCCTAAACCCCATCATGTAGATAAATTTTTATTATTATGTCTCTAAGCCCAATTTATATTTAATAATTATTGTTTTAATTTAATGGTATTCGAGTTTCTCTCTTCCCTTTTTTATTTGTGGAGATCTTTGTCCACGGGATTAAAAAAAAAAAAAGTGTGATCTTACGCGAAATTACATCAACATGACATATTTGTGAACGAAGAATGTTTTTGTACTTATAAAAATTAATTTATCAAATTTAATTACTATGCAGACTTTTCAAATTAAATTTAGTAATGGTATTATAAATTGGAATAATAACGCATGTAAACTTAGATATAGTACAGTACATATTTACAGCATAGTAACAGTCAACACCAGGTACGAATTGAATGAAATGTGATACAAGGAAAATACGAGATAAAAAAAGATGGAAGTTTTAATGTTTATTATTTAATCACCGCTCCATGATTGACATGTGTCTTTTAAATTAATTAATAATATAATTTATTATTTACTTAGTTAATAGGTGGCTAATTTTTTCTCTCTTTTTTTCACAACTAGGACATGGACATGGATGATTAAGTTCGGAATCACCTTGCAGAAAACTCAGCCCTTGTGCGCCCGTTCCTTCGGCCATTTGAGGCTTCGTCAGCCTCTGCAAAAAAAGAAGAAAAAAAAAAACACAATTCTAAAAGCATTTCGATAAAAGAAATCCGCATGAGGCCACAATAAGCTGGTTTCCGAACCGTAAAAATCTATGGAATACAAAAATAAATTATCGAATCAATTAATCAAATCAAATGTAACTCGACAAGCATGTGATCTGAAATACGGAAAATCCTTACTTGTGCAGTTCCTTGTATCAATATGGATTTGGGAACTAAAGGCGTGCGCTGAGTGAGTCTCGGCTTTCAGGGTCAGATGTCAAAATTTTCAAGCTTCCCTGCCGCTTCGAAGGTGGAATTTTGCTGGCATCCTGGGAGCAAATATAGGACAATGACTGCAGCCACGACACCAGCACTGGCTTGCGTACCACATCATCAGATTCAGCCACTTGTGCGAACAATTCATTCATTGTCGCGGTGCGGCCGTCCCTTGGGAGCTGGACGATGGTTTGAGCCAACTGTTTCATCAAGTCAGGTAACACCTGCGAAATACTGAGTTATTAGAGGTAAAAGCGGAAAATTCCTCAGATGTGAAAACTCGTCAAAATGCCCAGGCATCTAATGTCATAGAGTATAGGTGAAAAGGACTGGCACCGGTTTACCTGTATATCGACCACGAAGATGAGCCGTAAAAGTAAATCCATGATTTTCCGGCCAGGCCCTGATTCTTCAAGCGAGTTTCCCAGAACTGCGTCCTGAGATGACGGATCAAAACACAGCTCGTTGGCTTTAAGGACAAGGGAGTGAATAGCGTAAAATATGGCCGGACTGCCAGCAGGAAGAAATCGAACTAACGCCACTACTCCCGAGGCTAATCCGTCAAAAGGGGTGAGCCCCGGATAAGCCTGCATTTCACATATGAGTCTATCAGCGGAAAAACTTAAAGCAGAAGGATGAAAAAGTTAGAACCCGCAAGTACCTCCAAGGATCTCTGAATGTAATAGAAAACGAGCTGTTCCTTGAGCGACTCTTTATCTTCCGTTTCGGAGTCCTTTCTGGAAGACATGAAAGCCACAAACACAGAATGCGACGCGCGAGCCACTTTCTCACTCGGGTGCTTTAAATATCTGAGTGTTGTAGATTAAGGAATTCATGCGACAATCACACAAGGAGATCATGAAGTCGCCAAAAAGGAGAATTTGTTTAAGCGTAGGATACAAGAACATGGTCGGAGCTATAGTCTTCTTGAATACTTGAGCCGGCAACTGTTCAACGCAAGTCGGGACAACCCGCATGTAAAATAAGATTCGGGCAGTTTGAACCTCATCGTCAGACCACGCGTATCGCTTGTCACGCAAAAAGGTAAAATCTTCGGACATAAAAAAATAAAAATATTATCAGAATTTGTAGGCCTATTCGATTAAGTTGAAACATTTAACAGTGAAATGAAATGTTTTATAAAAACTCTCAAAGCAGTGTTGTACCTTGTGGACGAGTTAAGTCGGCGTAAGGAGGCATGGACTCTAGAAAACGAACGCACGCAGCCTCGTTTTCCTGAACACTGATGATGACAGCTCGGATGGTCTCCATATATTCAGGTAAGCGAATGCGACGAAAATACTCCAGACAAGATAAAGAAACTAGAATTTCCACTGACGTATCCATTCGAGTATTTGCAGAGATATTTGAATTTACCCACTGCTTTGTCACTGTTAGAGAGAAAACTACGACCATAAGAAAGTTGGATTCCGCAATTTTCTCCAAGTCCCCGAGTAAATCCTTCATCTCCCCTCGAAGAAACAAAGCTACTCTCCTATGTCCCGAGTAGATGTCGTGACAGTAAGACCAGACAAGATTTTCGACCAACTGCTTGCTCTCATGATCTGCTGAGATGTACTGATGGCAAAAGACACCGGTTACCGCCCCCGCTTCCTTGAATAGAACACTGGCTAGATGTTCCTTCACCAACTCGTGAACTGAGGACCCCACAGATCCGACAATTAGACTCTTGAACACGATTGAGTACAAACGTCTTAGAGGAAAGATCTCCATCAACAACGCTGAGGCGAGGCATATGAGAAGCGTGGGTCTAGATGAAACTGTCCCGCTTCGAGCCAAAGCCAAAGCGATACACTGTAAGAGAAGGCGACTGCTCAAATCATTTTCTGCACCAGTTCTAGTAGCGCACCCACCATTGACTCGCCTGGCTATAGCTTCAATCCCGTTCTCCGCTAACATCCTCAGTTTGGAAGTAACTTCCAGCCTCAGCCCAATAGCCAATGCCTTATGACACGCCCTCAACACCCCAGCGTAGGCCATGACCGACGAAAACTCAGCGCGAATTCGCTTCCCACCGTCGAACACCTCTCTTCCAAACATGTTAACTTTCTCCAAATATGAAGACGAGAAGAAACCGAACAGCAACCATTCCACCAAATGGAGAATCATCAGCCCAAAGGCAGCGTTCCCAGCTGGCCAACCGCAACCTGCCTTCCCCCAAACACCCAGTGCGAAATCCAACAATCTACCGAAATGAGACATCGCGTCCGCCGAAGCCAGACAATACCCAACCCCGGCAAGCACAATAGGAACAACGTCTTCCACACACTTCACCACCTCAAAACCATCCAGCAGTTTGCAAGCCATATCCAAACAGACTGCTCTACTCTCATTTCCTAAAGAAGGTATGTAACAAACAGCTCCTAACACAAGCATAAACTCAGCGGAAAGCAAGGGGCTTTGAGACCCCAATTTCTCAAACTGAACCCTAAAAGCCTCAACAGCCAACCCCACCACTTCGGCCGAGGGCCTGGACGATTTCCTCGCCCAGACATACAACAGCTTGAGAATAAAAAGGTGACCTGCCTCGCCAAGCTCCGAACTTTGGGACCCCAGGATGGAGATGAGGAGCCGGGCTTGCGGATCCGAGACGAAAAGCGACGCTCTTGATTCCACCAACGCGTTCAGAGCCTGGAGGTGGTGCGGCTTGAAGGACTGGGTTTGGCTGCACTCACGGAGCTCGGACCAGGCTTGGATGATTGCTCGGGCGGAGGTTAAAGGAGACTGATTCGAGCTCACGCTGCTGCTGCTGCCGGGGCTGCCACTGTTCCCGATGATACTTGCTCTCAGCCATTCTTCGAGAAAAAACGTCTGGCCTTGATACGACATGTCAGGTTTCCGCAACTCAGAATCGAAGAAAATTATCAGGAAAAAAAAATACCCAACTCCAGAAATTCAACCAGAAGATACAGCAGCCGCGGATTATTGGAGAGTGAAGAATACAAGATCCTTCTCAGGCAAATCCTTAATTGCACGGAAAATCTAAAATTATTAGTAAAATTGAAAGTTGAAGACATCTGGTTTCGTGGTGTAGTTGGTTATCACGTCAGTCTAACACACTGAAGGTCTCCGGTTCGAACCCGGGCGAAGCCAAAAAAAGTATTTTTTTTACATGTTGACATCAGAATTCAGATCCTGAAGCAATGCATATCCAAAAGACTTAAATTCAAATGACACAAGACATTTCCCATGCCCACCTGGTTTGGCCGCTATCTATCAGGCATGCTGTGGATGAGAGCTAGCACGACGAGAAACGAGGATGGGCGAGATGAAGAGCTGACCTAGCGTGGCTTGTGGCTTGCGAATGGAAGAGTGGAAAGGCTTACTTGAGCAGTGGAAGGTTATCATCCTGTGTTAGGGTGAGGAGCTTTTTCTTGGCGTACATTGTGATGACAGTAGTGCTTGCAGCAGTGACGCAGAAGCCAGCTACGTTGAGAATGATCTGGGAGGGTGAGAGGAATTGGCTATGGCGCGAAGCAACTGCTAACGTTCTTAACAGGTTTCCCCTGCAAATAAAGAACGTTCAAGTCAGTCAAAACCTAGCAGAACCATAGCTTAACAGTAGAAGATATATGCGAAGCATACGTGTAGATTGAAACAAAGATATCTGGGACCACTCCAACTAATGAGCCCATGATGTATGGGACATATTCCACACTTGTTGCAACAGCACAGTAATTGTATAAGATGTAAGGGAATGGAGATATCCTAATCAATGCGACAGCCCGAAACTGATCAAACCAGCCGCCTTCGCCAGCTGACTTAATGATGGCAGCTTGCTTGGGATATTTTTCATACCACAACTGTGAAAAGAACAAGCTTGTTATCAGAAATGCATTTGGGAACATAATTCAAATCATTAAATGCAGATGGTTGGAAATAATTAGGTTAGATAAAATACAGACCTGAATCTTATGATGGAACAAGGAGCCAATCAAGAACGGAAGTGATACACCAATGACAGATGCAACAAAGATCAGCAGAAAGCCGAATCCATACCCGAAAGTTAGGCCGGCCACCCACATGGAAGGCGAGGATGGCAGTAAGAATGTGGGGAATAATGCTACAGAAGCGAAGAGTATCACTGCCAGTTGCCTGGCAGTGAATGTTGAAGTTAGCCAATTTATAATTGGAATTACCACCTGCACAATCATCGAATCAGCCACAAATATCAGCAAGATTCCAAAACCACTGAAATGGTTATATAGCTGTCACTCAATTAACTCAAACAGTGCGCTCATGGCAAGATGAAATCGGGCAATGGCACATTGAACCCCCAAATAAGCCAATCTTTCTTCAAAATGTAAACAATTCTACAGCAACTTATCTTTCCAGAACAATACATAAAACTTAATTCAACTCACAGACGTCACTTATAATCCACTACTGGCATTGATGTTCTTACAATACAATTAATCTTACAGACGTCAAACTATTTACAAAAATGCATCAAAGGACCCAACTGTCAACTGCATGATCCAACTGTCAACTTATATTGACATTTTTACGCGCTATTTCAAATTGAGTTGAAACGCGCAACGAGTTCAAACATGCAATGAGCTCAAATACGCAGCGAATTACCTCATTCAATCCAAGTTGATACGAATACAAAAAATCAAAATATTCAACTAGCAACCTACATTACTTTCGAAAAACCAAAAACCACATAAGGCAGCTACATAAGATCATCTCACTCGAGATATCACATTGATACTAAATATCTCTACTGATGGAATATATACAGCCAGAAGCTCCTCAACAGAGTCAGCCTGCAAATGACACCAAAAACAACGGAACTGCAGACACGAAAAATGTCAAATAACAACTCAATCATTTTATCAGAATTTACCTTATCCATGCAAAAAGGACCAACCCATTTCCCGATCACAGCAGCCAAAAGCCCTAAACATGCAGACCACAAAACAATTCTCATCCACCACCAGAACCTCCTCCCCTTTCCAGCAGGAGATGACGTCGGCGGCTCCGCATCCGCTCCAGCTTCCCCCAATTTCACATATGCCCCATACTCCTCGCCCGCCCCCATCCCTACCTCCGGCTCCACCTTCCCTCCATCAAAAGTCATCGAGCGATCACACAGCTCGCCGATCCACCCAAAAATAGCGCGAACTGCAGCAGAAATTTCAACAAATCGATGCGAGCTCGGGAAATCGAAAGCTGGCGAATCAGACCCCAATTTCGCCCAACAAGATCAACAACGCAGCCATAAAATCAAAATCCTGGAAACTTTAAACTCTCAGAATCCAAACTCTAACGCGAATTGAAGACGAAATTCCTGCAAATCGCTTCGAAATGGGGAAATCCGAAGCCTGGTTTTCGACGTCGAGATCATGCGGGTCGAAGAGCTCGGCTGCTGAGAGGATATTTTGAATCGCTTTATAGCCGGTAGATTTGATATGCCATCTCGCAGCGGATTGTAGCGTAATCTCAGCCGTTGATTTGAGAGTGGTCGGCGAATAGCGCAATTTGGACGATTAATTTGTTGCTTAGCGTTTCGAATTGGGATGAGATTTGAAGTTATTCACTGTATTGCACTGAGTGTTTGAATAAAAATCCCACGCGTGCCGTTAAGCTCAAATATTTGGGCTTTCAACGTTGGGCCTACATTTTAGCTGTTCAGGTGAAATTGGGGTTCAGATCCATTAGGTTAGATTCGTAATAACCCAGTTGAGGATGATTGGGCCGGGCTGGGCCGGGCCGGTACTCGTTGGTCGGAGGAGCTTGTAAGATTCAAGAAATGATTATCAATTCATTACGAAATATTATCAAGTTTATTAATAAAATTATAGTTTTCAAAATAAACATGACTAGCATAAATAGAGTAATATTAAGTATTCATTATAAACTCAAATTTAAAACGAAAAGAATTGAAGCGTAATCGAACTCGGCTAACTTAAAATTAACAAATACGACAAAAAAATACCCTTATTACTTTCTTGTGGGTGAATTTGTCTTTGAATTTCAATTTTTAACTGGCGGGAGCGCGAGCTGTAACCACGTGGCATCTCCTCGCACAATGTGCCAGGCAAGTGTACAAGTGGGCTTGGCGGGATCGCCGCCGGTTCCCGCCAATTTCGAACCCGTCAAAGAAATAAAGTTGCGGCTTTGTCTTTTGCATGCACCCTTTTCGCAATAAAAACCGAACCAAAAGAAATAATTAAAGAATTAAACCAACAAACCGCTGACGAGCCAAGTAAATTCAACAGGTCCAATTTGAACGGTTCAGCGTATTTTACCGATGGATACTGCGGTTCGGAATTCAGCTTTTGCACTTCAAAGTTGATTTTAAGGGTTTTTTTTTTTAATCAACGAGTTTGTGAGATGTACTGGAGTGCACGTCTGAGGAGGAAACTTGGAAACGTGCTGCCGGGTCCCACCGGGTCGAACCGGATCTGGCTTCTTGAGCTGCTGAAGCAATGCATAACCGCTGCTTGGCTGATTTAAATGCGGGTGGTGACCCCAATTAATTAATTAATTCAATGATGATTATGAGATTAGAAGGAGTATGTTGCCTATCTTAATTGCAATATTAATGAGCCATTATGATCTTATATCACACGTTTCATCTACTACTTTACAGTACTTAGTAGTAATGTAGTACTAATAACTGAGTCAAGTACAACATGGATATGTACTATCTAACACCTTTTTAAAAATAAAGTTTATTATTTACAATTGAAACAAGTATAATTAACAATTACAAATTATAATCCAAATCTTAGGATAAATTATGTTGTTTTATTATATTTTTCATTTATTTCTCTTTTAACCAAAGCAAACTTTTTTTTAATTAGATAGGGTCAATCTGATATTCAATTGAAGCAATTTCCATCTATATTAAAAATTACGCTCATTATTTACAATTGAAACCTATAAATATTAGTTACAAATTATAATCCAATTCTTACAATAAATTATGTTGCTTTAGTACATTTTTCATTTATTTATTTTTTAACCAAATCATACTATTTTTTTAACTAGATACAGCTGATCCAATATTCAATTGAAACAACTTTGATCGCTGAAATTACACTAACCAGTCACCACCACTCATAAACACTTCATTCAAATTCTTTGATCCGTCTCAAAAAAAAGTAGCATCGAGACCCGAACTTAGCATCGACTACTTGTGTAGACTCCACATTCTCTTCATTAGCAAAACGTGCTTGGTTTAGATTTAGTAATTGAATTGAATTAATTTTATTGCATTGGTTAAAAAAACAAATAAAGTGTTGTTAAATCGACTTAGTTTGTGCGCAAGGATTGAATTGTATTTTATAATTGCTAAATAAAGTTTTAATTATAAATATCATAATCACATAATAAATCTCGAAATATAAAAAAAGTAAAATTGAAAATTAAACAGTAATGGAGATGGAGATTTTTTTTTTAAAAAAAGAAGGGAATATAGAGATATACAAATATTGTGTATTTTCCCCCCTAATTAATTATTATTACAACATGGAAGGAATAGGAACCATGTCGTGGCGGGATTCGGATCTTACGAACATGGTACTAAGGATAGTATTCATTGCCGCACGAACAAAGCATTATAGAATGCTGCTGCGGCGCACGACCTCGCCATTGCAAGATCTCAATCCAGCTGCCTGCATTCTTTAATGAATCCGCACCCTTTAGATCAGGCGCGGAGCCTCTAAGGTCAATGAGATTGGCCGCTTTTTGAATCTCATATAAAACATTTATTTTGATGTAAAATATAAAATAATATATATATAATAAATTTACATGTTTAATTTCAATTAAAATTTTAATTTTTCTCCCAAAATTTTATCAAAATTCTGATTATATAATTTTATCCCCTAAAAAAAACCCTGAAAACCGCCACTGCTTTAGATCACCGGATACGCTCCATACTTTCATCGCTATTTTAATGTTGTTTTCAGCGCTTGGGCGCCCTGAAACGAGACACAAGCCGCTTTTTCAAATTCTCTATGCGCAATATTATGTTTGTTAAATTGTGTGCTTACTAAAAAAAAGTTGGGCCATTTCATTTGGTTCTTATGTGAATTGACATGGACCGGTTGCTTCAACCGAGTTAATTGAGTACTGAGTCGAGCAATAGTTCACTTAATTCGCTGTACCATCTTGTCTCAAGTGTCGATCGATAAAATTAAGTGTGGAATTACATATGATAATTTGACTAATCAGAGGACTCTATTCTGATTGTGAAATGATTAAATTTCATATGTTAAATGTTATATATTTATGTGAGATTAAATTTCCAAATCACTTTAGTGTATTTTGTTCTTATGATTTATTGAATTACTTCAGCTCAATCTAATTATATTATGAAAAATATTATATATTTTTTTTAAAAAAAAAGAGAGGATTAATAGTGGTTCCCACTTTCCCATGGGATTCAAACTCGAGAGTTATAACCTCTCTCAAGTGAGACACTCACCAACTGAGCTACCTTTCATCCGCAAGAGACGAAAATTAATCAGATGACTATATGACTAGACGAAAATTAATTTGAAAAATTAATCAGATGACTAGACAAAGTTACATATATTAACAAATTATATTAAAAAAATACGTATATCAAATCAAATATTTTAACAAAAAATATAACAATCAATCAAATAAACCTTAAGCAAGGTATTTTAATAACAACTAATCTTCGGATGCTTTTTTGAATAGTATCTACTATATGTATGTCACACCCCTAAAGGCTGAAGGCCTTGGAGCCCCGCATGTTTGGCTCGTTGAGCATGCAAGGGGGCTGAATATGAGTCATTCGAGAGGATGGTGAGGATTAGCAACAAGCATATCGGGACAGACTTCAAGCGTAAGGCTGAAAGGGGGAACCGAGTCATTTGTCCAAGGAGGGATCAAAGAGGACCAAGGCGAAGCTTGCGAGAAAGGTTGTCCAGTGAAAGGCAGCAGCAGTGGGCGTGATTTTGGGCATTTCGAGGACCTTATAATGGATCAAAGAAGGTATTCGGAGAATGGGAATGCGGAGGCGCAGACCCGGATCAAAGGAGAACTCAATGGGGGTATCGGGTAAGGCGCGGGGTCTTATCCGGACAGATTTAGTTTCGTTGGAGCTGAGGGCCGAGGCGAGGAATCTAGGCGCATTGAGGACCTGAATTGGAGCTTAATGCAGTGCACAAGAGGGCTAGGAGGTCAAGGTGCAGGCTGGGTTCATCATCCGGACCGATCCAATGAACCTTCAATGAACCAGTTAGGCATATGCGTCGTATATGGGCGATAACTTTGATTATTGATGAATCTGACCAAGGGGAGTTGAGGCTGTATTAAAGTGTGACAAATGATGTATTAAATGTCTAAAGTTAAGTGAATATAGCCTAAGTCGTGGTGGTTAAAGTCGGTGTGGTGCCTTTTCGGACACTTTTCGTGCCTTTTCGGTTGTGAAATTGTGCGAGGGGTTTGACCTATATAAGGACCACGCCCCTGCCTCATTTCTGATCCACTTTCACTCAGAAAATCATTCCTAAATACTTGTGTTTCTTGTACTTTTGTATTGTGGGTGCCTTTAAGGCATCAAGAGGAGTTTTTTTTTTCGTTTGGCCTCCCTTTAACAAATTTTTTCGAAAATGGCCATGCATGAGAAAAGTTTTCGGAAATGACCTTCTTTTAGGGAGCCGCTGTTTGAAACGGCGGTTGAGTTGAGGCGAGCCGCTGTTTCAAACAGCGGTTCGACTGATCTGCTGACTGGGGCGGCTCGCCTCAACCCAACCGCTGTTTTAAACAGCGGCTGGAGTGGGCTCGCTCTCTGAACATTTTGGGCATTTCCAGCCGCTGTTTCAAACAGCGGCTGGCATGGAAAATTTCGTTAGATTTTCATAAGCGACGCGCTGATACGGCGTCGTTTAGGTTAAGTCCAACCGCTGTTTGAAACAGCGGTTGGATTAGCTCTAAAAAATGCACGAGTTTTCTTTTCTTCTTCTTCTTCTTTTCTCCCTCACCTAGCAAACCCTAGAGGCGGCAACGGCGATCCGACCAGGCGACGGCGGCGATCAGGCTAGGAGACGGCGATTGGATTGGCGGCTAAGGCGACCAGCACGAGAGGCAGCCCAATTGAGGGAGTTAACGAAGGGTACCGTTAACAAAGAGGTTAGTTTCTCTACACTTTAGATCCATCAAGTTGTAGGGTTAGCTAGGTCGTTTTTGATGCCATTGCTCAATATGATTATCAATAGGTTGACTTATGTTGCATGAATATGTTGAAATTAGGGGTTGGAGACGGTGGTTGTTTGTAGGCATGGATATGGTAGGTTTTTTGTGAATTTCCTTGTAAGTTGTTGTGTAGGGGTGTTATATATATTATTCTGATAAATGTGCGATGATGTTTGTGTATTTAGTTCTCATGGCGGCTAATAGTCCGAACTTTGACGCGGCTGTAATGGGAACATTAGATACTCTTGATAATCCGGTGGTAGATGAGTACAACAATGAACAGTTAGAAATCTTAGATGGAGATAGTGATGAGAATGAGGACGTTGCGGAAGATTTAGCGTATGATTTGTTTGGTGAGGATAATGTGGATGATGAACCTGTAGATGTCAGAAACGAATGTGCGTTTACTGGCGGAAACAGTGAATATTTCGAGGTCGGTGAATCTTCTCATACAGTGGAACATGACCTTGAGGGTGTTGTCCCGGAATATTTAAGCTATCCTGCCTTCAACGACACCTCATATTGGCTGAATGTCGGCTTGGAGATGCCCGTAATCAACCAGAGTTTCGATGAAGGTGATTTCTGCAAGGGCCAATTATTCGCAACAAAAGAAGATGCAATTCATGCAAGTCAAGTGTATTCCATACAAAATCGTGTGGAATACAGAGTTGGTAAGTCGAACCCCCGGTTGCTCAGTTTGAAGTGTCGACGGGATGGTGAGGAAGGCATAACCTGTAAATGGCATTTACGGGTATATTTGAAGAAGCGATCACTGATGTTTGTTGTGAGTGTATATAACGGACCTCACACATGTGAATCGGACATAATCCCAAATGACAATGTCCATCTGAACAAAAACTCCATAGGATTTGAGATGATGGATTCGGTGAAAGAAAATTTACGCATTTCTCCGGCTCAAATTGTCAATCACTTCAAGAAGAGTTACAGATACGAGATTTCGTATTTGAAAGCATGGAAGGGACGGCAGAAGGCAATGGAGAACTTGTTCGGCAATTGGGATGAGTCCTTCGAAATATTGCCGGTATACATGTAAATGCTCCAACGGTCTAATCCCGGGACAGTTGTTCGCTGGTGCACTACTCCAGTTGGGGGTGGAACTGTGACCATTGATAGAGTGTTTTGGTCATTCGCACCGGCAATAGAGGCCTTCAAAGATTGTCGTCCAGTATTATCGGTCGACGGAACACACCTTTACGGAAAGTGGAAGGGGACGTTGATAGTTGCGGTATCTTTAGATGCTCAAAATCAAGTGCTTCCAATAGCTTATGCTCTTGTAGAAAGTGAAAATAATGACAGTTGGGAGTGGTTTATGAGGCGGATTCGTATGGATGTCACCGACAGAGATCAACTCTGCATTATTTCTGAACCGCTGTTTGAAACAGCGGCTCGCCTCAACCCAACCGCCGTTTCAAACAGCGGCTCCCTAAAAGAAGGCCATTTCTGAAAACTTTTCTCATGCAGGGCCATTTTCGAAAAAATTTGTTGAAGGAAGGCCAAACGAAAAAAAAACTCCATCAAGAGTCAATAAAAATACCAAAATTCTCCTTACGCTCATTGTTATGCTAGTATTCTTTGATTGTTTCTATTTCGCTGCATTTTAACACTCTCGGTGTTGCTTACTGGAGCCTTTGAGTGGTGCCATTGCATCACGAGAGTCCTAAATATTCGATGAAAATTTGGGAGCCACATCCTACCCCGTGACAATCTACTACATCAACAAAATAATTTTTTTTGAATTGAGTAACCGTACCCTTTGGGCCAGATTAAACCTCAAATTTTTTTGAGTTGAGTTGTCACATGGCCGGATTCGAACTCGAGACCCTCAGCCTCAAGTACCGAATGATTTAAGTCTAACATTATGACCAACTCAACTACCCCTTGGGGGCCATCAACAAAATAGTTGAACCGGCTGGCTTTACAATAAATTATGAGCTGGTGGTTTATGCGGTTTAACCTAAAATGACGCGGTTTCAAAATATTCGCAAATTGCATAAAAATAATGGAACGTGGTCAGCGGGCAGGACATGTTGTCGGTCAGCCGTTTATGGCGCCATGTCCGGGCTTGTTTCTGTTGAATCAATATTATAATAATCACGTCAAGCTTTAATTAATTAATCAATTCCACTATAAATACAATTTACCAGCTTCTAACGATTTTAGAGAAAGAAAGAAACTGTTGAATGATTTGTCCTCTTTTAATG
>NQLW01000101.1:736848-757758 GCA_002312845.1 Kalanchoe fedtschenkoi
AGGAGTATGATATACCTATAACAGTAAGTGGCATTGGCCACATGAAATACTAGACTAAATATGATAAGTCTGATGCTACCTTGCATATCCGTCGTCAGAATTTCGAGGCCGAGCCCAAGTAGGAGTTCTCCTGGATCTCATTGAATGTGCACCAGAAGCTGGAGCTGATTGTACTGATGCAACGTGTGAGGTACCATGGAAAGTTGGACTAGGTTCATTCATACATGGATATTCATTTTTTGGTAATTCTCCCTTACTGAGTTGCTCAATAAGTTCCTGCATCAAAAAACAGTAAGCATCTATCCCATTAGAGATTAATTACATTTTTTTTTAAAGGGGACCAATAGTGGTTCCCCATTCCCCCGTGGGGATTCGAACTCGAGAGTTATAACTCCTCTCAAGTGAGGTGCTCAGCAACTGAGCTACCCCTCATCCCTAAATTAAATGCATTCATTGAACAAATGTTCAAAGAGCAGAATGTGCCAATGCAAACAATAGTTATATACCAGCAAAAGTTATATAATGACAGCAATGTCACTACTAACAGTTAAGGTAAATATTTTGCAATTGCAAACTCAAATTTCACCAGTTAATTTTATCTCAAATTCACACTGAATAGTTGCAGAATAGCGATTGTAAACCATCAAATCTTCAAAGTAACTCATAGGACTGAATGGCTGAAGTACAAATTTCATCTTCCTGGTCTATTAAATTTATTTCCAATCAAATTAACTTGAAGAATACAAACACAAATATCATACAAATCACGAAAAGTAATGAGCAACATAAACTAAGAAATAGTCAGATTCAAAATGATAATTCAAGCTGCAATAAAATATATCTTGTACAAGTATATCTAGCTCACGCCGACCAGATCTGTAAATGAACCGTAGGCATACCTCTATCATGGGGTAAAAGCGTGACAATTGCCATGTTTCTTCACCATTTGTGCGATCTTTTCTCACTGCATGTTTCTTCTGAAAATAACATATGAGAAGGTATCGGTGTCATTAACTCTTTAATGTGTTGGCTCACCTTCAAGGCTATATCACTAAATGTGAGAGGATAAAGGTGTCAGAAACTCTTTGACGTAGTTTCTCAACACCTAATTCACTTATTAGTTACCTTATGCAGGTCAAACTTAAGCGTGAAAGCCCCAGCCGAGTTTTTTTTAGTGCCTGATGATCCAACTAAAAACTTCATACTTATTACAGCATTCATATCATCTTCCGATAATCTGGCTAACTGGAAGGGGAATATAACAGTGTGAAGAAACAAATCATGTGGCTAGTCAACTAAGAAGAAGCTTTCGCTTTCTAACCAAACATACCAAGAAATAAATTTCCCTCGAAAAAATAAGAGGGGGTTTCATACCTGCATCAGTTTGAGACCTTTATCAAACTCAAACTTATCAGGGTTAATGGCAGCATAGATCATCAATAAGCGCAATTTAATTTCATTCGAAAGATCCTGCAACAGAATTATGCTTGCTTATATTGAATGATGTTCCTCAGCAACCAGCAATAATACATACTGCGAACACATCAGACTTACCGGTTTTGTCCTTAGGAAGTTGATAAAATCCTTTGTGTCTGCATCTCCAAACACTAGATCTTGTTCAAGTTGTCCAACTTCACGAAGTTCCATCTCCCTGATTATTTTGTTGATTTTGCCCGCTATCTACAAAATAAGGTCAATTTAGCATTGTTACTACCAAGATCCAAAGTAAGGTCAACTGACACCTTTGTTCATTAACATAGAAATTGAAGCTCGCATATTATACAGTTTCTTCAACTTCCTCACTGAAATAAAACAGAAGAATCTGAATAAAAGAGCTACCTCTACATGGAGGGAAAGCTTGTCAATTTGCTCACTATACTGAGGTAAGGCTTGAACCATCTTCTGCAAATCACGTGTGGAGAGTTCACCATCTCTGTAGAAGTAAAGATTGTAGCAGCGATGTAATTTTCATCCCATCAAAGTGGGTTAGCCATGAATCGCATAATAGAATTAATGATCTTGAACTTCGCAGAAGATATTTTTGGATTAAGACGACAATCAACCTCCCACCATGGTGAATTTGAGCAGCTTTGTTCTTGGAAATGAATCCAGTCATCTTCTCATGCAAACGTTCACTAGCCTGAAAAAATTTTGAATAAAAAGATAATCATTATTATACATATACCTTAGTCAAAATTCAGAATGAATATGCCCAAATGCGACGCACATCAGCTATGTGTGCATGGCGTAGCTCAAGCCAGACGGGATCATGATCCTCCAAAAGAACTTCCTTTTTATCAGGTGGACCACCAGTTTTGCTCGGCATCTAGTATATGAAAATCTATTTAGCTCAGGGTCAAACTGAGAGCACCAACAAACCACTGCACCCCTGGTTAATGAGAAGTGAGACTAACCTCGTGAACATATTTGTTTCCTTCCATGTTTAATAGATCATGGCACATTGCATCATAGGTCCATTCATGAATAACTGGGGCAATCTGTTGGACGAAGAAAAAGAGAGTAAATACCAAAAAAAAAAATTGAAAAACATAAAAAGAAAATTAATACATATCCCGTAAATGAATCTGTAAACCTGATCCACGGATCTATCCAAGATGAGAAGTTCACATGTTTCAGTCTGAGGAAAATTGGGGATGGATGATTTGTATTTCTCAAGACAGTTCCAGATTCCAGCAGCGAGCTTTGTAGGAATTAGGCCACGAAATGTTGTCATAGTATCCATGTCAAGAGATTTAGCAGCACGGTAGCGAACACTAGGAAATTCCTGAAACATTAGATATCTACCTTCAATATGCAAAATGTGCTAAGGGACCAACACTCACTAAGTACAGACAGCACAAAAAACACTATCAACCACAAACTTATATACTGCATACCCTTAAAGAAGCAAAAACTGTACTGATACGCGTTGCCATCACATTTAAACAAGCATCACCCTTTTGAGTGTTCTCCTCATCTCCAAATAGTTCCTCCAAAGCCCGCTCACTATCAGTAACAAATGCCTGAATGTAAAGTGAAAATACATAAGATACACTCCATATAGAGTGATGACACTGAAACCAGACTGAATGTAACTTATTGCATCAAACACGAGCTTGATTAAGGTATCAAATATCAATACCTGACTGTCAACGGCAAAGTACTCCAAGTTCATCTGTAGTGATATCCAAACAACTATTAAAATGATACCAATTGAGATGTAAAATCGCTCCAGCAAAAAAGGCAAGTAACAAGAAAATAAAAGCTGGGAAGTCAGCTAGTTCAAAATGTCCACTACGAATACCTCTCGCAGTGCACTAATGCGAGGTAACACAGTTGGATCTCTTTTTATCTGACCAACTAAATCTCTTGAGATAGGTGAACTGAAGAAGACGTATGCTCTGCAAAGAAAGATGTCAACTACGAAAATTTTATTCTGGAAAGTAAATTAAAAAGGTGTACAAATCATGTATAATTCATAGTCTGCTAAAAATCATTTGCTTACTTTTTGTACAATGGGGATTTCCCTGCCATGTCTGACAAAAACATTATTACACTGCATAGAGAAATGAGGAACAAATTTGAGTAGGAAATGGGGAGAGACTGGCAGCACTAAATAGTTCAGCTAATCAAATTCAAATTTCATAAGATTCTTAAACAAAACTAAATCCTACACCAAATATACATACCAAAGATGTATATTGCCAGATATTTACAAGAGATCAAAGTAACAATGCCAATTTACTATGTAGATACAAAACCGCATATGAATACAATTCAAACATATATTGAATAAATAAACTACTTCTCTCTGGTAGGCTGAACAAAATAAACTGCTTCCATAGTAGGTAGTGGCTGTCTCCGCCTGTATATGTCTTCCACCACAGAAACATGAGAGCGGTGTATTAATGATCTCAAAGACGTATGCTTGAGTTAGGATGCACCAATATTTCACTAATTGCATGCAGTGATACCCTTTTCTTAACTATACAATTTCTATTTCAAAAGAAAAAACAAAAATACTCTGTTCAGCTTATAAGTTTCAAATCCAAAAAGGTCATCGATATCTGACGAATTTCTGAGAAAATAATAAACTTATCAAATCATAAAAGTGTAATACAATGCCCAAATGTTGATTTTCTTACATGAAACTCCTTCTTCCGTGGTATCAGCCATCTTGCATGGATAAGAGATAATTTTGACCGTTACCTTGTCCATAATGAGTACCTAAGGAAAGAATGATAGAAATAAAGAAGGTTCAACAATAATGATGATGGAAATTGAAAACAATAAAGCTGTTCTTATACTGGAGATTATTTTTCTTACATAAAAAAATCTATTTAAATACGACTCCATGCGTATAAAGAGTATTCCCTTGTTATTCACAGAAATGAATGTGCTATACACGTCAAGCACTCGTAAATATATCTATTTTTTAAAGATTAATCACCAGAAAAGTCCAGTATGATATCTTATTTAAATTGATGACCATATAACTGCACAAGTACATAATATCAAAGAATACCTTCCATGCGGATCCAGCCTTGGTTGACCGAAGCATCTCATACAACAATCCTGATTGATATTTCATGGATGATAACAAATAGAATTATGATATAATCCAACAAGCAGCTTTCACATAATATCAGACAGTCATCAACTCAAGAGTCATTAAACCATGATTGCCCCATATAGCAACTGAGCCAATATCAAACACCAAATTCAAACACAAATACTTTACCTACCACATCAGTACTTCACTACAAACGCCACCTCATTATCCAGAGTGAAAAATGATACCAAATCTAATCAAGCAGAGAAGATGATACACTCAATTGTTTCCATTTCAAGTAGAGAAATGACAATAAAGAACTGGGACACTCCAACACACAGCAATTTTAGAAAATTTAACTCATTAATTCTTCAAACTTACCGTCACACTACATAACAACCTCATTCGTCAACTTGCTAATTAGTAATAGCTCTATTGCAGCCGCATAAACGCTCAGCAGGTGATCACCATCAACTAAGCAAACTACATCATCTGTGAAACACAACACCATCCAATTCAAGCACAGACCTTAAAACCTAGGTATACAATCTCCACCTAATTGCACCAACAAAATCTGCAAATTTTCCTACACATACAAAATATAAAAATACGAAAAGTAAAACTAAAACTCACGTCACGGGTGATCTGCTTGAAATTCTTATACTCCCCGCCGCGAGAAGACGAGTCGGAATCCGACATCGACATGGCGGAATCACCGATCCTCCCCGCGCTCCGACCCGCCCCGCCCCGCCCGATCGGTTCGGTTTCAGAAATCTGGCAAGTGCCGCGATCGATCACCAGACAAAGCTTCGAAGAGAGAGAAAATCGACGAAATGGAAAATTGGGGGGAAAATAAGTGCTGGAAAAATTGAAAACTGAAAAATCGAATTTGATTTTTTTTTGAGATCGAATTGAATTTTTATTATGAGAGAGAACATGAGCGAAGAGGTCGTCACTGGGTTTGGAATGCTTCGTCGATGAGAACGATCGGGCCAACGACGCGGGTAGAGAATGACTGTTTTGCCCCTTCTGGATGGCTTGATTAAACCGTCAGCACGGTTTGATTGTGTAGGTTGAACAATTCACCGGTTCGATTACTGGGTTTGTTGGCTAGGGTGAGATTATTCTAAACTTATTATTAATACGTTATAGTTAATTAAAGGTATCGTTTGTACTTTAGCGTTGATTTGTATATTTGTTGTCCTTATTAAGATCTACTAATGATGTTTACAGTGTACTCCGTATATTATTAGTGTGACACCTATGGAATCTTACTAATCATTGTTTGAAGGGTGGGTGAACTAAAAAACTAACGTTCTACTCGACAATAATAATTTAGCTTTCAAATAAAAGAATTTAAAATTTAAGTTGTATTCTTCTAACTAAAACTGAATAATTTAAATAAACGATAAATATGAAAGAAAAAGAAAAAAAATCACAATATCTCTTTATTTCAGATAGATTACAAGTCTAATATTTTATTTTTGGACACCATACTTAAAATTTTTTTCATTAACTAAATAATTATAACAGGCCCAAGACGAAGTCTAGTATTTTTTAATTTAAATAGGTTGCGATTAGATAAACTTTATTATGTTGAATCTAATTTCCCGTAATTTATTTATAATTTTAACTAATATCAATTCAAACTAAAAAAGAACACGTCCATAATAATAATTGAGACACAAAAAATATGAATATTGCTCAACTTTTTTTTCCGCCGATTGATTTTGACTCTCGACCGGTTCAATTTAACTTTCTGGTTCGATTCAGCCAAGAACCTACAGAAAACCTTTAGATTCAACGAGTGGATCAATTTGGCTGAAAGATGAACCAACCATGCGGTTAATCTGACCGACTCAAAACATTTTCACTTACTGTCCGGTTCAGCGACTTAATTAGACAAAACCTTACATTTAACGGGTGGACCGAGTAGGCCAAAAGCTGAAACAAGAGGACAATATTGAATTTTAGTACACAAAACCGATAGCCGGTTTAATTAACTTCATGGTTCGTTTCGGCCACGTACCTACACAAAACCTTACACTTAACCACATTCCCAAACACATAAAACCCAGGCGCCACCATGATCCGAACCACCGCCGGCATCAACTTCCTCGCGCGGTCCGCCCCGAGATCCGCCATATAAACCGCATCGAAACCCGAACCCGGTTCAACCCGAAAAACCGGTAAGCTCGGGTGGACCGAGTTCGCCAGCAGATGAACCAGCCAGACACTCTTCGACGCGCCGAAGAAGGCCTGCAGCAGCGGCTCGGGCCACGCCCTGTTCCACCCCAGCATCGTCACGACCTCGCTCATCTTCCGGTCGCAGAAGCGGCTGAACGCCTCGCTGAAGTGCTTCGTCCCCTTGTTCAGAACCTCCTCCCACGTCAGGTGCTGGAGCACCGCGAACGACGCGTAGTTCGACTCGCAGCGGTCGAGCGGATTGAGGACATGGTTCGGGGAGTTTTTCTCGAACCCGACGGTCTCGAAGTCTTCGAAGAAGGCCCGGTTGAGGAGCGCCTCGAGGTGGTGGAGGAAGGCCTTTGGGTTTTTGGAGAGCGGGGAGAGCTTGGCGACGTCGTACGGTTGGAGAAGGGTTGAGATTTTGTCGTTTAGCTTGCCGCCTGTTTGTCGGAGCTGCAGAGTCAACGCCTTGCTTAAAACCCTCACGTTTGACCTGGATTCTGAAATCGCGAGCAGGAAGTTCTCGACCACCTTCTCTTGATGTATCAGCTCGATCTGAGTCTCCACCTGTCGGATCGACTCTATTTTCTGCCTCTGAGGCGAGTTTCGAACGTTGTTGTTGTTGATGCTAACGTTGTTGGAGTTGAGGTTGTTGACATTGTTGTTGCGGCAGAGCACGAGGTCTGACTTCAAGCTGTGGCAGTAGATTTCGAGCTTGCTGAGCTTCTTTTCGAGCTCGGCCATGGAGTGCCTGAGTCTGGAAGCTTCTAACGCCGCCTCGTCGCGCTTTCTCGTGGTCTGAACCAGCTTCTGCGACAGCTCGGTCAACGCAATCCTCCACTGCTCTTCTCTCGCATCCGCGAACGGCGACGCGGGCTCGGTTCCTCTGGGGCTCTTCCGACTCAGAGACGAGCATATCGACTTGAAGATGAGATTGGGGCTAGCCATTGACGACGTCAGCGGGTGCTTGGAGTTGTTGTCGAGTGGGACGACTGAGATTTTTTCGCGTGGAGTCGGCCGGCATTTCATGCACGAAACGCCGCCTTCCTCGTCACCGGTGCTGCTGCTGTTCTTCTCTGACCTCTTTATGTCCGACTGCTTTGTGCTTGCATTTTTTGCCGAGTGGTGCAGCGGCGTCAGGTGGCGACCAGGGGTCGATCTGACTCTGACGCTTTCTTCATCTTCATCGTCAAGCTCGTCCCTTTCTCGAATCTGAACCCATCAATCACAAATACAACACCAACCCATCAATCAAAAGCTGCGAAAGATCCAAACTTGACTGACCCCAGTTAACGATACACGGCAAATCAACACCAACCCATCAATCAAAAACTGATGAAAAAAAAAATCAAACACAACTGACGGGCAAGAACTCAAAAAGACCCAACTTTTAGATTTAGATGACTACTTACAGGTGTGAACTTGGGAGACTGGCGGAGATGGCGCTGGAGGGGCGATTGACAGTGAGAAGGAGACTTGGAGGAGCAGGAGGAGGACGAAGATGGAGGAGCCATGGCCGTCGTCGTGTATCTCTATCCCTCGCTTCTTTATTTACTTCAGCTAGAGCTTCATCTGCTTACCTTCGCCATCATCTTTATCATGAAAAAAATGGTGCCTACATATTAAATGCTGTTCAGCGATTCTGCGCTGTAATTAAAATGTTGTTGTTGATAATGATGATGTTGCTCTGTTTTCCTAAATCCCACTCTGTGTACTATTTTGTCGCCTTGTGTTGCTAATCTGGTGATTATAATTTCCAAGTGTGGCTGGTCACGAGACGGGCTCGGGCTCTGCTGCTGCGGTGGGTTTGTCCGAGTCTGAGGCTCTGCGAGTCGGGGCTGATCGGGTAGAAGGCTACAGTGTTTTTGGCGCTGTCGGTTCGGCCAAGCGGGTCGCTTTCTGGACCGCTACGAGAATTTAATGTGCATGTGTGGCTAGGCCGACCAAGTAGACCTCGAGTCAACTGGTTGCGGTGCGTCGCAGTGCTTGAAATCGGTTGGTGTGGCTTGCTAGACCCACTTTAAACGGCATCGTTTGATTGTAGCCCAATCAAGTCAACTGGTTCGGGCCGACCAAATTCCCGGTTTATTTAATGTTACGAAACAATACACATCAAAGCATTCAATTCGACATGTACCACATTGACTCACAGATCTCAAACACATGGTAACCGCTATGCTATATCTCTTAGCTAGTTGTCCTATACATTAGGGTCTGAGTTGTGCATGAATGTTTCTTTAGATAATAATATTAAAATGAGTTAAGCTAGTTTTATTATTTACGGTGTCAACTATTTAAACTGTTAAAAATATGCAATGCAAAATTTTCAGATTAATTTAGAATGTTGAATATAATAATTTTTTAATATTTTGAAATTAAGATTGATTAAATATGAAAATACGTTTGTATATGTGAACAAAACATTATTATTTAATTTTATAACAAAGCAATTTAGTTTTGCATATGGGTCTAAATGGATCATATGATCCCACTCAATTTTTTTAGCTTGTATATATATATACACTATGTTAGGTCACAAAGTTATAAAAATCATAGGAAAACCCTCCTAAAATTAAAAATATCCCTCACAAAATAAAAGTATGCAGTATATATATATTCACAAAATATAATTTTTCAATAAATAAACTCGCTTAATATTTTTTCGGATCTGCTTCTGGTCTAATTCTTTTAATAATATTAGTTTATAGTGAAAGTATAAATTTTATTTTATAAAATGAGTACAAAGAAATTTTCTTACAACTTTTTGACAATTCAAACAGTTTGAAATATAGTTTAAAATGCTGGAGGAACACCCTTTTAATTAATTTCCTTTTTTTTATTTTTTTTTTGTTTGCCATTTTTTTCTAAAATGGCTTGTTTGCAGCCCACAGCTTGGTTACAGACAGAAGTGTCAACTTAGGACGACAATGAAACAAGACGTTAAAAACTCCATCTTTCCGATTCAGAAGGACGAGTTTATAAGCTAGCTACGTATCATGAACAGGTGCAATGTGGACACATAGCCGAAATAAGAGATCCAAAACAAAGCAGCATTTATGAGATAAATGATGAAGTGGATGTGAGTAGAATCCACATTTACTCCATTTCAACACGTCTGTTGCCCTGACGAGCCATCCATCCAACTACTTGTATTTAATATCATCTCCAATCCAAGACTTGGCAGGGAATGGAATAGTATAGATCCACACAATGAAGAAGATGCACCATGAAGAAGAGGACAACCTACAAGCAGCTTTTTTTTCTTTCCCTGAATTTTTTTTCTGAACCATACACGGCCTTAACGTTTTGGAGAGTGAAATGTTAGCCACTTAATTGTATGCCGCTTTCCGTCCGTCATCGAAAGTGGCCTCAACTCAGCAGCAGCTCTACATCATCTCATTTATAGCTGCTGAAAAGAATGGTCCTGTAACTGGGCCGGGCCCCATTCAGTTTGGATCCTCAAGCCCATATTGTGAATTTCTCTACCACAAAGCCAAGAATCCTCTTCCCCATACATACCAACTCAATAAGACGTTGCAACGAGTTGCGTTTCGTCGCTGTAGGCTGCTTTCCGCACAGAGGGGCTCAAAATCGCGCAGCTTATATTTCCGCAATCGACCCGACCGACCAACCAACCAACCAAGCGATCGGAATCCGATGGGGAGAGATCTGAGCGACGACCAAGTCTCCTCGATGCGCGAGGCCTTCACGCTCTTCGACACCGATGCCGACGGCAAGATCGCCCCGTCCGAACTCGGCATCCTGATGCGCTCCCTCGGCGGAAACCCTACCCAAGCCAAACTGAAAGAGATCGTCGCGGCCGAGAAACTCACCGCGCCGTTCGACTTCGACCGCTTCCTCGACCTGATGTCCAAGCACATGAAGCCGGAGCCGTTCGACCGCCAGCTGCGCGACGCGTTCAACGTGCTGGACAAGGAGGGGACCGGGTTCGTGCCGGTGTCGGATCTGAGACACATTCTGACCAGTATAGGGGAGAAGCTGGAGCCGGCGGAGTTCGACGAGTGGATCCGTGAGGTGGAGGTCGGGTCGGATGGGAAGATCCGGTATGATGATTTCGTCTCCCGTATGGTGGCCAAGTGAGTGTGCCTCTCGTTGCTTTCTGCTGCTGCTGTTGCTGGACTCCAAGGTTTAATCAATCTCCTTTTTAAAATAAGAAATTATTGTTTTTTTCTTCTCAATTTCTGGTTTTTGTTGTTGCCTGTGGTGTGATTTTGGAATGTATTAGTTCTTCAAGGCCAACATTCTATTAGAAATGTTGAGCTTTTGCGTATGCGGATATCAATATCAGTCTGTTTTCTTCTAATTTATGGTTCTTGAAACCATATAAAAAATGGCAGACGTCCATATGAGCCTGTTTCTGCTAATATTTTTGTTCTCGACCCGCTAGGAACAAGTTGCATGTTGCGATGGTAATATATATGTGTATGTATTGATGGAGAAGTTGGGATCACTAGGAGAACAATTTGGGTTCTTAGTTGATATGGTACATATCTGTGTGTATGCATTAGTAGAGAAGTTGGGATCACTAGGAGAACGATTTGGATTCTTAGTTTTGTGCGGGAGTGGTGTTATTGGTGGCTGGGAAGAGTAAATGTAGCTGATGGTGGCTTTAACTTTTTTTATGTTTCTTGTGGTGGCTAATTTGATTTTCAGGATATTGGCTTCTTCAGTTGGTCCCTGTTGTATGTATTTGGAGTTAGGAATGAATTAGTGTTTTATGAACAATTATCGACTAGAAATGGTGGGTTTTTTCTGTGTGGATATCAAGATCAACCTGTTTGTGCGTATATTTTCGTTCCTCAAAAACCTGTAGATGCCGGAATTCATTTGTTGGCAATTATCTATGTGTATATGCTAGTAGAGAGAGTTGCCGGCTCTATAAGAAGCATACTACTTTGTTAGATTTGTGGGTAGATTTATGTGCTGGCTGCTGAGTGGAGGGAACCAAGACGGAGGGTGTTGATCCTGTTTTCCAATGTGTGGTGGCTAATTTGATTTGAGATCTTGGTTCCTGAGTTTTGTTTGGAATGGGAACTCTTGCATTTTGTAGTTTTTACTTTATATCTGTCTTGAGCTTGGGGGTAAACAGTGAACAGATACGTATAGGTGGTATTTCCCTCATTTCTTGTCAAATTTTCGTATAAGTATATTCTGCGGATTCAATATCCTAATCAATGTCTGAGACAACCAAAGTACTTATTTGTATGAAATGCTTCTCCTTCAATGCCTTTTGATGCGTTGGAGGGGGTGGCACTTTGTCCTTAAATTACGCCCATGTTTTGCTAAAAGCTCTTTGCATTTCGGCTTAAGTATGGAAAAAAAGCGATAATCATTGCTTAGTGAACCTGTGCCTCCATTTCTAGTTGATCTTTGGTCTTTTTTTTAGCTCAAGAGAAGTTATTGGTCTTCGCATCAGTCGACAACTGAGAATAGGATAGATAAGTTCCCTTGACATTGCTTGAAGAGCCGCTCTCAGTTGTTCATCTGCAAGAACTGTAGGCTCCAAGCCTCACCATGTCTGAGTTTGATCTGGTTAAGTTAGGCTGTCTATGTTGAAACAGGTCTGTGACTGAACATCCATTCTTCTATGAACAATTCAGAAAATGAAGTTCCAAATACTGCTAGAACTTATATTGATATTTACAAAAAGCAAACATCATAGCCCAAAGCATTCAATTGACGCACAAAAGTTCGAGGAATGTTAAAGAATGGAATGGATTTTTCATGAGACTAAAAACAGTTCTTCAATGAATCTCCAGCTCCTTGGAAAAAGACATACGATAGTGCGAAATCCGCAATGAAAATCCCAACCAGGGAGATCACAACAGCTGAGGTTGTGGACTCGCCTACACCTTTGGCTCCGCCGCTAGTCGTGGCCCCCCAGGCGCAGCTCACAAGCGAGATGATCGCACCAAATACCTGTGACTTGATCATTGCACTCACCAAATCCCAGGGCCTAAGAGCCCTCCGCGCCGAGTCTAAGATGATGTTGATGCTCACACCGTACACGCTGTCAGCCAGGAGGGCGCTGGATGCCATGCCGATTGTGAAACACATCAGGCCGAGGAACGGGAGGGCGACACAGCATGCGATAACTCTCGGTGTGATGAGGTAGTCGACCGGGTTGGTGCCCAGGACCCGAAGTGTGTCGGTCTGTTCTGATACCTGCATAGTGGCTAGTTCAGCTGCGAAGGCGCTTCCTATTCGTCCTGCAACTACTATCGATGTGAGGACAGGACTGAGCTCTCTGGAGAAGGCCAGCGCCAAGACACCGCCAACGGACCTGTTAAGCCCTAGTCTGGTGAACTCCCGAACGAACTGGATCGTAAAGGCCATCCCGACGAAAGCAGACGTCAGGAATAAGACCCCGACGGATTTCGGACCAACCCGCTCCAGCTGTTGCAGAGTGTTCTTCCAGTGCACTTTGCCTTTTAGAATCCTGATAATCACCTGGCCGGCTACGACCAGGACTGTTAATCCTCTCCATAAATACGTAGGAGGAGACCATTTGCTCAAAAATGTAGAACCTAGTTCAGCTTCCGCTGTATCACTGGGTACTGGTCCGTCCTCCGGAAGCAACGCGGACAAGTGAGCGTCATTCGAATTGGGAACTGCACAAAACCTGCTTTTTCCATCAGGCATCGGAAAGTTGAGCGCACCGCTGTTTCGGCAGGAGAAGCTGACATCATTTCGAGGCCAAGTTCTTCTTTCTCCTATATTCACCACACTTTTAGGTGTTTTACAACTGCCCCTGCAATCAAGTGACACATGCGCTTGGTCAAGGCTTTGAAGGACTCAGACATGAAACTGAAAGAGAAGCTGCATGTTAAAGACGAACACAGGTAACATTGATGCATACCTGATCGAGAACAAGTATAGAGGATGAAAGTGAGTAGCTGATTGCATGATCAATCCCTCCAGCTTCAACAACATGTGGTCTAGCTCAGATAGCTTCCCTCAAGAGCTGCTTGAATCAGTCATGACATGCTACACACCTTGAAATACCGAATAGTCGAGTATGGTGTCAGTGGAGCAGCTAAGAATACAATACCACTAACGGAAGACCATAAACAAAAAAAACTGATATATTTTCTTCTACTGAGACTGAAACAAACTGAGAGAGTGGTTTTTGAGGATCTGGGGTTCAAATTTCAAACCCATTTCAACACACAATAAGCAATCGAAATTCGAAAACCTAAGAACAGTTGTAACCAGGGCTGCAATCGATTTCGAATCTACGATAAATTGAAGGACACCCACCTTCTGAATCGGACTGATGACGCTGAAACCGAGCTCAAGTTTCCGACTTGTCGTCCATTGATGACATAGGTGGTCCGTGCAACTCTTCTACGCGAAATGGCTTAGGGCGTGTTTGGGGGAGAGAATCAGAGAGACGAGTTCGGTTGTGGACTGGAGAAGTCAGTTTGGACCGGAAATGGGCTTCGGTTCACGTTTTATAACCCTGAACGAAAAACAAAAGCCCAAAAACCCTATGGCTGTGTTTCGTGTATATATGAAAAATGTGGACTGCTAATAGCTTAAATAAAAAAACATTAACTGAGAACTTCATAAGTTTGAAATCTAAATTTATTTTCATTCATTTATAAGTGTGACGGCCTGCTGAATAGTGACTTAATTTCAAATGATTCATTAAAATTCTATAGCTGATTCTAACATGTAATTGAATTTTTATTAATTTGATTTTGAATATGAATCTAACTAATTTGATATGATTGAACTAATTAACCTGTCAAATATAATAATATATATCGGTGGACATATTTTCGAGAAATTGTATTACTTTTGAATTAAGCTCATCAAACTTCAGCTCAAATTGAACACAAGTGGAAACATGCTGTGGTGTAGTGAGAAATCGAGCATAGCAATCCGAACGATCCGAATGTATGAAACTTCAATGGAGCAACAAAAGGCACTGCTTTCTTGCGCACAAGCCCAAACTTGGCCTCGAGCTCGATCTCCGTCCCACCAGGTGCTTCCCAGTGGAAACTACGCAGGAACGAGGCCAGTAGATATAACCCGAATCTCTCGGCCAAGGGGAGGCCCGGGCACATCCTCCTCCCGGACCCGAACGGCATGCATGCACTCAAAGCTGTTATCCAGCTTCGCCGATCCATCCAAGTGTACTCTCTCCAGCGGGCTCTCCCATATCTCCAGGTCTCGGTGGATTGCCCAGACGTGGATGAACGCCTCGCTTCCCTGGGGCACGGCGACGGTGGTGGCTTCGCTAGGCTTGCGCGGGAAGAAAGGCCGGATGCAGCCTGTGAGCCTCCTTTAGAGCGGCTCCTAGGTAGTGTAATTTGGGCAAGGGTGGCTCCTCGACGAGGTTGTTCAACCCAACCACCTCGTCGTATGCTCTTTTCAGGACTTCCCCGACAGCTCTCTGGACTTCTTATGTAGAGCAAAACTCGTTCACCAAGTATGCAGGAGCTCCATTATTATGCAATGATCATTTATTTATATAGTAGTTGACTAAACCAGACTTGACCTGCAACAACTGCCAATGAAAAAAGATACTGTAGAGACCTCCAAGTTGACGACCCAACAAACTGTTCTTCGAAAAATGAGTCACTGGAGACTTTTTGCTGCAACGCTTAAATGCTGACGGTTGTTCGGATTATGCGTAGAGCTTCAAGTCGGACAGTCTTGGAGTTGGGACAGCGACGAGGGGCACGGCTTTCTTCAGGACTATGCCGAACGTCTCAGAGAGCTCGATCTCTTCGCCTTTGGGAACTTCCCATTTGAAACAATGCAGGAAGGAAGCCAATGCGTACATCTGCATCCTCTCGGCAAGGGGCAGCCCTGCGCAGACCCTCCTCCCCGAGCCAAACGGCAGGTAGCGAAAGTCGTTCCCAGCGTAGTCCCATTTCGCCGCAGGATCCAAGAACCTCTCGGGCCTGAACTCGGAGGGCATGTCCCAGAGCTGAGCGTCGCGGTGAATGGCCCAGACGTTGATGAGTATCTTGGTTCCCTGGGGAATTGTGTATCCGCAGACGTCTGTGGTCTGGCTGGGGCGGCGAGGGACTAGTAAGGGGAGCGCCGGGTGCAGACGGTGAGTCTCCTTGAGTACGGCGTTCAGGTAGTGCAGTTGGGGCAGATGAGATTCTTCGACCATGGAGTCGAGCCCCACAACTTGATTCAGTTCTTGGTACACTTGTTCGAGTGTTTCAGGATGCTTCAGGAGTTTGGAGAGAGCCCACTCTGTTATGGTGGCGGTCGTGTCCGTTCCACCGATCACAATATCCTGTTAACATCAGATCATCAGCACGTTTTGGAATCAACAGTCAAAGTGTGTGATGCATCAGCTAGCAGAATGTTCGTACCTTTAGCAGGGCTTTGACCTGATTCATGCTCAGAGATGAAGCTGGATCTTCGCTGTCATTGAGATCCAACAGATACTGCAACATGTCCCTCCTTCGACTTCCGTTAACACCAGCTGTTGTGCGTTCATTTATGGCTTTGTCGAGTATGCTGTCAATCTGAGCGCATACCTTTCTCATTCTTCTCGCTACTCCTTGGAGATCCAGCCAGGCAAGTGCAGGGAAGAAGTCAGATATGTTGGGACATCCCAAGAGCGTTATAAATTCATTCAGCATCTGTTTCAGCTCCGGCCCTTTCACCGAGCTGTCCTTATGGTCCTCGAGGATGGAGCCGCCCCACAAGGTACGAACCACAGAATCAACCAGCGTCACCAGCAGAATCTGGCTGATGTTCACAGCCTCGCCAGTCTTCCCATAGACCTCTCTGATCCCCATTCGAACCCCTTCTCTCCTTTTATCATAACATGCATCGATGCTCGCTTTGCTGAGCATCTCCTGCACAAACAGCTTGCGCATCTTGCGCCACTCGGGGTCGTAGTCAGCGAAAGCTATGTCGTGGCCGCCATAAGTTGCTATTAGCGCTCCGACTGACGCATCCCTGTTAGCGAAAATGGCGTCTTTGTCTCGAACTATTTCTTTGACAGCTGCCGGCGAGCTGACCACCACGCATAGTTTTGTTCCGAGCCTTAGCTTGAAAACTGGTCCATACGAGCTCGCCAAGTTTGCGAGGGCTACGTGAAGGTCAGTCCCCAGGAATGGAAGGTAACCGATAATTGGAAGGCCTCGAGGACCCGGCGGCAGAGGGAAGGGCGGCTTTCTGAAACCTCTGGCTATCTTTGAAGCGAAGAAGATGGAGAAAGCTGCGATGAACACGGCAGTGAGCGCTTGAAGAGGCTTGTTGCTGCCCCAAGTGGCTGCAAAGCCATCCAAAATCTGGAAGAAGCTCATTTTTTTTCCTGCAACGAAGATAAAGCTTGGTCTCGCACCAGTGGATGGGTTATATAATAGAACTTATGATCAACAGCAGAAGACGCGAAGTTCTGATCCTAACCTCATACAGTTAATGTGTCACAAAATACAGACCGTATATTTGCCTCTAGATAGGATAATACAACCATATAAATATGAAAAAAAGTATCTAGAAGCTTTATCAGTGTCAAAATCAGACAAGAAATAAATGTTATTGGCGATTCATGTGGATGTGATAAGTCTGGATAACCAGTTTGCGACTTATTCACATGCAATGTCAAAATAGAATGTCGGTAGAAAAAGATCAAGTTGCCAACTTGGCAGGGGAGCTCATTTGCTGGCGGACTCTACGAGCACAATCAGCAAACCTTTCAGTCACACTTGCACATTTTAGAGGATTCTGAGCGTTCTCCTTGTAGCATTCTGCGCAAGCATTTTTTTCATCCAAGCAGGGAATGGTCTTCGGCTCAGGGAGCGTGAATTCCTTGTCGTGGAGGTCCTTCGCCTTTTTGGTTACTTCTTGCAACATCTCAGCTTCCTGCTTCTGCAATCGATCCAAAACTTTCTCGCTCTGCTCAAGAACAGCTCGAATTGCTTCTATCTCAGCAGATGCAGAATGTACAGGGTTCACTGGGACAAAAAATGGAGGCTGGAGCGGCCATCCTGCAGCTGGAGTCTCTTTCTGTTTTTCCGAGTCATCAGAAACCTTCTTTTGTTCCTTAACCTCTGGACGTCGAGGCTCATGAGGAATTTTTGGTTTGGGCTTCTTGGTCTTCTTCTTTAGCTTGTCAGCATCCTTAGCGAGTTGATCAACAAGCCTACTGCTGACCTGAATCCTGAACGACTCGTCCATGGACTGATCGACCCCGAAAAAAGTTCACTGAAGGAATTAGTAAAATTTACAATTGTTAGGAATACATACATAATTGAAAAAAATCTGACATGCATTTAAACACATTGCAAGGTTGCAGTCTCAAGTGGCAGTGTTAAAGTCAGTTATTACAAGGCATGTAACTAAGAAGCGCAAACAGTATGAACATTTTGCGCTTACGAATCTCCCACAATGATTATGGTATCAAGTGACCCAAAAGTCCAACCACAACCTAAATAATATCAATGCAATGATGCAAGCTAATGCTAAGCTAGGACACCACCCATACCCATACAGACACATTATAGGCTTTTGTAAATCTATCTCAACTGACATTTTCTTCTCAATGCGTTTTGTGAATTCCAACATAAGAGATAAATCGTCTGACTGAAATTTACCTTTTTAACTACAGGAACATGCACATTAGGAATGCATATCTTTAAGAAATCCGAGTTCCCTAAGACTAAATAAGAACACGTCGCACGACTAGAGTAACGAGTGCGAGTGGAGTCAAATTTTTAATGCACGTAGCTATCAAGGCAAAAAAATGCTGATTCACTTGACGAATACAAGTCTCTTCTAAATTCAAATTCTGGCCATAAGTCACCACTGAACCTTATATCTAATGTCCAACACATCCTAAAATTATATCAATGCAGTTCTGCAAATTAACACCTAATGTTACTAAAATCCTTACAGACAGGTTTATTAGCTTTTCAATACATTGCCGACATTTCAGCTGCAGTCACTCAGTTGTCATTGCCTTATGCAACTATCCATTTAACACACTCCTCTCACTGAGCTGTAAGCTCAAAAGTCAAAAGTACAAACCTATCAAGTCGCAAACCAGAACAACTTACAAGTTGTGAGCTCCATTCGAAACTTAAACACTGGAAAAAGGCAGGAAACCAAATCACCCTAGACTAAACCAGCTGCAAACTCAGCAACAAGCTGATCCTCTACTAAACCATTTCCATACGTTCACAATCCGATAGTCACCAGTGAACAAGACTTAACCAAATAACTCACTGTCACATAGTGAAACCCTAAATTCTACAGAACACCCTCAATCAAATCCGACCAACTTCATCAAACAGTCACCGATGAATCTAACAAAGCATTCGATTCGACGCCTTCATTCATTCCAAGCAATTTCACTCATCGCATCGATCATTCCAAAATCGACAGACACGAAAATGAATAGAACGAACTTTATACCGACAGTTAGAAGTGAAACGATTAAACTGAATGGAATAAATCACCTGGTGCTTTAATCCGGCGAGCAGCGGCTCCGAGCTTCAGACTGATATCGAGCGGCGCGGCGAGATTCGTCCTCTCGGCAACTTCAACGCGCAGCTAACGAACGAGAGGGATCAAAGCTGAAGGAAAGGGTGGTTCTTCGACTTATACGAAACTTTTGGCTCTGATTTTTGAAATACGGAACGTTGTGGTTCGTAGATGAATTTATGTAAGATATGCAGGCCTAGCCCAACACACAAATATGGGCTGCGCTTTGTAGTAGAAGTAGATGAAGCCCAACGTTTATTTTATCAAATTTTTAAGGATGTCATAATATATCAATTTTGTTATACACAGAATAAATAATAAAATCAAAACGATGTAAAGAATACTGTATTTGATTTTGCAGTCCTGAATCAGATTTCTCCTTTTAATTTTCTCTGAGAATAAACATCAGAACCATTTAAACCAACAAAGAAAGGCATAAAATTCATACATAGCTGTCTCAAACAAATCTTAAAACAGTTTACTTTTAAAACCCAAATTTTTATTTATCATTTTATATTATAAAAATTTTGATCGAGATTGTAAAAACTGTAATAGAGATAAAGATACCATTAATGTATTGAATGATAAAAATAGATATATTTTACTATCCTAATTCCTAACAGTCGAGATATAATCTAATGATGAAATTAGTAGTACATGAGTTGTTAGTCTTTTATTTTATTTAATTTTGCAGGTATATTTCTTTTTCATAATAAAATCGTCTGCCATAATTTAGGAGCCTTTGGCTAGAATGATGAAAGCATGTAATGATAACATGACCTCAAAAGACAAAGATGGGGCACCTTGATATTAAATTTAATTTATTTATTGGGATAATTATTATTTTATTTGATTTTTATGGAAAATGTTATACCATTCATAATGCATAGAACAAGCTAGACAAATCTAAGACGGTTTGTTATACAAATCAAATATTTATTTGGTTTAGGGAAAGTGAAGGGAGATAAAATTTGATGTAAAATAGAAAGATAAATTTAATAGAAATAAAGAGTGTTTTAATATTTTTCTGTGGATTTTTCATCTACAATCAAATAAAAAAATCAATATTTTAAAGAATTTATTTTTCTTCCCATTTTCAATTATTCACTATTCTCCTTAAACAAAACACAACAATAATGTAATTTACCTGCGGCCGTATGTTCTTGTTGATTAATGACTTGTGACACACTTCATTGTCACGAAATAATGTAGTTGACACACACGCTCATGTGATGAGGTTTGGTATATATACACCTCATCAACTCATAAGCATTATTTTTCAATATCAAATTCCTACCCATTACACTAACCTTGGTGTCACATTATACTACTTAATTATTTAAATATTTAAAGATGCAAGTGTGTTGAGCATGGTGGTATTATCTCACATCGCCCAGTGGAAGCTCTTAAGCGATCCTTATATAAAGTTGGGCTCCCCACTCATTGTCAATTGGTTTTGAGTGTGGATCCAACATATCTACATGGTATCAGAGCAGGTTTTGGCCGCACTCTTAGAACATGCCCGTGATGGTTAACTAGGTCTGCACGAGGTCCCACTTGTCGAGGTTAACGAAGGTCCTCGCAAGTGAGGGGGAGTGTTGAGCATGGTGGTATTATCCCACATCGCCCAGTGGAAGCTCTTAAGCGATCCTTATATAAAGTTGGGCTCCCCCACTCATTGCCAA
>NQLW01000101.1:766305-782829 GCA_002312845.1 Kalanchoe fedtschenkoi
TTGTCTCAAAAAACAATAATTTCCACTAAACTGAATTGAACTAAGCTTCTTTAAGTGAACTGAGCTAGATAGGCCACAAGCAAGAGAGGAAGAGGTGGATTAATTAATGGTGGAGAGTAAGAGTGTAGCAGCCAGCACTGCAGCTCAACAGAATGAGACACGTGCCTCTGTATCTGTCCGCGCTAGACGCCAAAAGAAGGCCAACAAACTTTATCATCCAGAAGAATGGCTGACGTGAAGAATAGCAGAGGAGAGAGACATTCTGTTACAAGCTACTATATAAGAATGTACTCACTGTATGAAAGGCATATATCAGAATACAATTCCCTTCCTTTAATTCCTCTCTGCCTTACGTGCTCCCCCTTCCTCTTCCTTCGTCTCTGCTCTTCCATTCCCAAGCTCTTCTCCTTTTGGTTGGCTACATTTGGTGCTTTCATTGAGAGATCAAGTAAGTATGCCAACCAACGCCGAATTAGCTGCCCAAATCACTGAACTCAAAGATGCTCTTCTGTCCCAAAACCAACTCATCAGCCTACTCCAGAACCAGATTGCTGAATCAAGAGTCCCTACCCCACCCCCAAACCCAGAAAAACAGCCACAAGACACCCCGTCTTCTTCACGAATACATCCTCCCTTGTTAGCTACCCCACCCATATCACCCCGTCAATACACTCATAACCCTCAATACAGCCACAACCCCACCTTTAACCACCTTCCCAAACTTACACTACCTATTTACACGGGGGACGATGAAGTGGAGGGCTGGATTTTTCAGGCCGAGCGCTATTTTGAGCTTCAACAAGTGTCCGACCAGCAACGACAAGTAGTGGCCTCGTTGCATTTGGCCGGGCCTGCGCTCCAGTGGTTCCGCTTCATGCAGACCACTTTCCGACTACCGGACTGGGGTAGTTTCACATTGGAGCTGCGGCGTCGATTCGGACCGTCCGATTACTGGGACGCCGAAATTGAGCTTAACCGACTCACACAAACAACCACTGTGCCAGCCCTCATTGTCGAGTTCGAAGCTCTTTCAACACACACACCTGGACTTTCTCTGGACTCCCTTCTCAAAAAGTTTTTAGCAGCTCTCAAACCTGAAGTAAGAAGAGAACTCATCCTCCTACGTCCCCGAGACTTGTACCAAGCCATGTCCATGGCAAGAATAGTGGAAGACAAAGCCCAAGTAGAGCATCGAAACTCTTCTAGGTATTTCAACCCCAACACATCACAGTCTTCTCCATACAACCGTCCGAGACCACCTCAAAATCAACACCTAAATTCCACCTCAGCAACCCACTGGCCAAAACCAAACCCAACATTACCAAAAACCAATCTCCCCTTCAAGCATCTCACACGAGCAGAAATGGCCGCTCGGAGAGAACGCGGATTGTGTTACAACTGTGACGAAAAGTTCACAGCTAATCATAACTGTCGTCCACAGTTCCAATGCCTACTAATGGACGAAGAACCAAGCCTTGGTGTTACCCTCGATGAAACGCAACACCTCCAACCCTATGCTTCAGACATAGAGGAACCCAATCATCATAATAATGACCCTCCAAACATTACATTCCACGCCTTACGTGGCCAAACTCATCCGAGTACACTTCGACTAGCCGCAAGTATTAAAGGAAGGCAGGTTACTATTCTCATAGACAGTGGGTCGACACATAACTTCCTTCGAGGAGAACTTGCTAAGAGCCTTGGGTTAGTTGTTGAAAAGTCTCAATACCTCAGCGTCACGATAGGTAATGGGGAGGAACTCCACTGCGACGGCATCTGTCACAACGTACCCATGCATTTTTCTGATGTCGACCTCACAGCCGACTTACACCTGCTACCCATCTACGGCGCGGATGTTGTTTTGGGAGCGCAGTGGCTTAGTGCCCGTGGACCAACATTATTCTGTTTTAAAGACCTATGGATCCAATTTGTTCATGCCGGCCACACCATCAGACTTCATGGCCTTAGGCCAACTAGTCACATGGCTCAAATGTCAATGTACCAACTCCAGAAGGCAACAAGACAGCAATCAGTTGGCACATTTTATCACATGCAAGCCATTTGGATACCTCGTCCTTTACAAGGTAACCAAGCTACACCAGATTTACCAATTTTATTGTTAAACAGGTCATGCTCTGAAACAGAGATTCTTCAACAGTTGTTGGAAAAATTTCAACATGTGTTTGCCACACTCAAGGGCCTTCCCCCGACACGCCACTGTGATCATCAGATTACTCTTCACCAGGGGGCTGCCCCGGTAAATGTTAGACCATACCGATACCCTCATTTTCAAAAAGGTGAGCTGGAAGAACTGATCAAAACTATGTTGGATGATGGAATTATCAGGCGAAGCAACAACCCCTTTTCATCGCCGGTCCTCCTTGTTAAGAAAAAGGATGGATCATGGCGCTTTTGCGTGGATTATCAAGCGCTCAATGCCATCACGGTTAAGAACCGTTTTCCGATCCCGACCGTCGATGAGTTGTTGGATGAGCTACATGGAGCTACATTGTTCTCTAAACTGGATCTCCGAGCAGGTTACCATCAAATACGGATCCATCCAAGCGACGTGTACAAGACAGCGTTTCGGACACACGATGGGCATTTCGAATTCTTGGTTATCATTAACTTATCCTCATTTCAACCTCGAGGACAAGGTTGATTCTCATGGGGGAGGCAATGTAGCAGCCAACACTGCAGCTCAACAGAATGAGACACGTGCCTCTGTACCTGTCCGCGCTAGACGCCAAAAGAAGGCCAACAAACTTTATCCTCCAGAAGAATGGCTGACGTGAAGAATAGCAAAGGAGAGAGACATTCTATTACAAGCTACTATATAAGAATGTACTCACTGTAGGAAAGGGATATATCATAATACAATTCCCTTCCTTTAATTCCTACCTGCTCCCCCTTCCTCTTCCTTCGTCTCTGCTCTTCCATTCCCAAGCTCTTCTCCTTTTGGTTGGCTACAAAGAGTGTGTTAGTGGCAGGCCCGCATGTTGAACTGGATGTATGTACGACACACAGTTTGGGACCATTGAGCATCAACTGCTGCTATAGAATAAAAAATGATGAGTAACAATCAGCAGCAGCTCAAGATTCATTCCTAATCATGATAGTCGTCATTCAGTTTTTCCGCCCATTGCGCGATCAAACTCAGTCTCGAGCGAACTCATTTTTCATTTTTTTTTTATATGGTTTCATGCGTTTTTGTTATCGATTCTGTGTAGGGATGACAATTCAACCGTAACCGAACCGTAACCGAACCGGTCAACGTGGATAATAACCGAGTTGACCACGCCCGCGGTTAAAACCGTAACTGAACCGAAAAAAATTGGACGGGTAGGTTAAGGGTATGGTATTTGCCATACCCGACCCGACCCGACTATTTAAATTAAGTAAGACATTTAATTATCACTACAAGAAAAATGCATATAATTAACAGATTAAAAATGACCAAAAAAGAATTTGTCACATTTATTAGTATATGTGATTATTTGTTGTGACGATTCATGATTCGTCAATTATATATTCTATATAATTGACGAATTCTTCGTTAAGTGTACCTTTCGTCACAAAAAAACCCCTTTTTTGCACCAACAGTTGAAGCTATTTACTAAAATTGACCAAAATATTCGTAAATTATTGTTCGTCATTTCTATTTTTATTATAATTGACGAATTATTCGTTAATTATAACGTTTGTCACAAAAGATTCTATCTTTTGGCGGCTTGGCGCCAATTCCCGCACGCTAGATAATTATTATAACCGATAAACAAGTTCGTATTTAATTTTTGTCAATTATGTGTTTTATAATTGACAATTTTTTTTGGAAAAAGTAATGTTCGTTACAAAAATTCTATGTTTGGCAACAATACATGCAGACTAATTATCATAATTGAACAAAGTGTTCATAATTTATTTTTCATAAAATATAAATGTGCAAAACTTATATAGTATTAGTCATATTAATTTTGTCGCCTATTAATTGATAAATAAACACAGTAGAACGTAGTTTTAGTGTTTTTGTAAATGACGAAAATTGAGTCTTATTTATGACAAACATTTATTATTTTTAATTGACTTATATATATAAAAGAAGTTGTGGCTGTTTATCATCATCTACTTGTAATGATTCGATTTTGTTCTATTTTACAAAAAAAAAAATGAACCGAACCACTTCATCAGTTTTATTTTCGTCAATTTGAATTGAGCCGTGTAAGTAGAGAAATCAAAGTAAACCATTATATCGATTTAATTTCAATTTAGTTTGATCATATATGAGAGTTTTTATGCAAAAAAATTAAAAATATATTCTATTAAAAATTGCAAGCTAAAGAGGCATTCAAATCTTGACAATCTATAAAAGTACACAAATTTTCAGTACTATTTTCTATGCAACTTTCCAGTTTAATAAAATTAAACACTAAGAGAAACATAAATAAAGACATAAGGTGTGTAACATTCATGAATACAAAACAAATACATTACATGCGAGACTGATTAAACACTAGACACAAACATGAAAATCTCACACAAACATAAATAGATTATAACCATTCATCTTCATCACATGTGAGACTCATTAAACCTAAGTTTTTAAAATTTACAAGTATAATACTTTGTATCTTAATTTAAACAGTTGGAGTTCATATGTATTTAATTAAATGGTTATACTATTATTATGATTTTATTCGGTTCGATTCAATTTATATCTAAAAATCTAAAATCGAACTGGAGTGTTTGATTTTTTCATTGCTTCAAAATGTAAACAATTGTTTATTCAACAAAAATTAATGATTCGGTTCGATTCAATTCAATTTATCATTTTGACCATACACCCTTACAATATGTAAAAGACATATTGATTTAGAATACACAAACAAAATTGCAGGACAACCTAAAACACAAGCAATGGCGGCAATATCCTATCTATCTTAAACACTTAAATAAATATTATAACGAAAATTTCATTATCCAGCCAACAATTTCATCGTCCCTCCAATGATTTTCTGCCCTCTCATTCGCCCACCCTCCTTCCCTCACCGTCCTCGATACCTAGTCTCTTCCACGCAGCCTCCTCTCTCATTCTCTCACCCTCCCGACTGCCTCGCCTGGTCTCGTTTCAACTCCAAAGCAATCAAAAGCCAAACCGAAGTAAACCAATAACATGTCCTCTCTATCTCCCTCGGTTTTCCTTTTCCAGTCCCTACCTATTTTTTATCTCCCTTTGCATAACTCGTCTGATTCTTGCACAGCAGCCGGAATGACGGATGACGACTCCAGATCAAGTTCCTCCGGGTACTCCTACATCTGCAGCTTGATTAGCCTTACGATCAATACCGAGATGCGCTATGAAGGCAACTTTGATTTCGATCTTACTGTAATATTATTTCGAGCTTGTAACTCTGACCTCAAAGCTTGAGTTAAGTTGAAGTTGCAGATAATGTGTTTGATGATTTGTCTCTTACATTTTGTTTTTGGGGTTTGTGTTTCTTTGATTTTGGTTTATAATATTTAGATGGGGGATTTGGAGATTAGATGAGATTTGAGCTGTGCATAATGTGCAGGTTTTGTTTCTGAGATTGAATTGTGTTGCTTTTGTGTGAAGTTATTTGTTTGATTTGTTTTTCATGTTCAGGGTTTGTTGGTATGGGTGGTTGAGTTCTGGTCTGGCTGCCAATACTTCAGATCTAAGGCAAATGTTGAATCCTTTTATCAATTTTAACGCTTGAAACTCATGGATTCTTTTTGTTGGTTGCATCAATTACTTAAAGAATTAGATGCTGTGACTATTCCTGACGTACAGATTGAATTGACAAGTCGATTATGCTAATATTAAGTCTTCTCATGAACATCATAAGCTGGCTAAGGAGTTTTCTATCCTTTATCTAATTGCTGCTGGTTTGTGTTTTGGCCCTTGGATATTAATTAGTATCATTGTCTTTTTAGAGATATAAAACTTAGTTTAGGTATTTCCAAACATTGTTATAAAGAAAAACTAAACGAGCGGGCTATTCTCCTCATTCGTGACCAATGATAATACTTTTGGTTTTTCATATGTGAGATCGACTGTTGGTTAAATGGTTAACCGTGGTTAAACCGAAATCTGACGGGGATGGGGATGGTTTTGAGTTTTCCATACCCGAGCGGTTATGGTGCGGGTATGGTTTTGATATGTCTCGAGACGGATAGGGTACGGTAATACCACTAACCGCCCCGAACCCGCCCCGTTGCCATCCCTAACTCTGCGCGCTCGCACATCCCCCGCACGATAAAAATAACGATCACTGCGCGCTCACTCAGGCTTGCGCGACCAAGTTGGGCCTGGCCCATTACCCAAACTGATGAAACAAAAGCCCGTATGATATCCGTCTTCATTTTGGTCAAGGATGGCGTGGTTGGCTTGAGCGGGGGAAATGGTTAGTCAAGTAAGTTTGTGACCTGAGTGGTGGTGTGTTATGCGTTGTACGAGAGTTTAGTATACGTGAACGCTTGATGGTCTTTGATTGATTAAAGAGAAATGTCTATGTATTGAGGAGTTACGTTCCATTAGGATTTCAGGTCAGTTGGATATGCTATAACAAGCAACCTTCGATTGATCTGGTTTCAAATGTGGACATATACTAATTACAAATGTCAATGGGTTCTCGTGGAGCTGAGCGAACATTTCTTGATTTGTGGTTTGAGAAGCTACTGCGCTAGCGACAGGGCGATTCTAGGCCGATGCTGAGAAACTGAGTGTCTCTTTTGGGTTGATTGGTTGCTTATGTGCACAATTGAATGTGCTGCGTTGTCCGCATGCATTGCTGAAGAAAAAAAAAAAAAAGAAAAAAAGCTGCTGCCCCTGTTTGTACACATGCTGAAAATTGCTGACACGGATCACCCAGTCGCTGATGCGGTTCTGTACAATTCAGACTCATGTTTATACACTGCCTTCATGATATAAACTATAAATGATTGCTGATATTTTTCACTTTGAAATAAAATCACAGAATAATTGTATATGACTGTCCTAATACTATATTTTTACACTGAATAAACCATAGGAATCGCTGAGTTTTTTTTGAAAAATCGAATGAAAGAGAAGCATAAGCAGATTTAATTAAAAACCAAATCAAATTATTTTTTTCTTTTTTTATATTTTATTTTTGCTAATTATGTTTGTTCTTTTAAGAGTCTCATTTTTTCTAGTTTGCCCTGGCACATGAGTTTTCGAAGCAAACACGCATATACTGGTTTTTTTTATTTCCAGTTTACTAGTCTGCAGAACGACGCCAGTTGAGCGCCAAATTCGTGAGGAGATAGTGTTGTTTCGCTATGTCAAGGTCTAACACATCTATACATGTAGGATGATTTTTTGACACGATTTTTGTGTGGTCAGTCTCGGGTGGTTCCTACTGAGCTGATAGTAGTTTCTGAATATTAAAGCGTAAGACATTGAGTTTGAGATTTCTCATTTGTGCACGAGGTGTGATATTGTTTCATAAGTTTTCAGTTAGTGGATCGGTGCTGGTATCAATCGGTTGGTTGTGGGTTCATAACTTGCAAGTTGAGATTGAGATTCATTAATATATATGATTAAAGCATTCAAATTACTGAATGAAGTAGTTTGTTGGTAGGAAGAGCTTAATCAGCTCACCATCATTTGCTCATCCTAAAAGTCAAGTTATGAAGAACTGTAACGGATGTGAATGGAAACAATAAGAGATCCATGAGAAAAAAAGTTATGTTTTGTTCTTTAACAAGTATGGGGCTCTCACAGAGGATTTTAGTTTCTATAATTCCAAACCGTGTACTGCTCATATCAACATGTGCATTGCCTTCATCATCTAAACTATAAATGATTGTCGATATTTGTTACTTGGAATAAAACCACAGAACGATTATATATGACTGTCTGTCGAGAAGAGTAGAGATACGACTTTGATTGAGAGGGAGAGAACCGCACATTCTAAATAACATTATCTGTATTTTATTAAGTAAAGCAGAATATATATTGCTAAGCGAGAGAAAGAAGTAAGACACCTAAGCAAGCCTTTCTTCACTTACAAAAACGACGACGTTAAGAGGTTAAATGAACCTCATTACACGACACTATTTCATTCTAATTCAATACACTCCACTGCTCCCGTGCTCACCCCTTTTATCTGATCGATTACAGAACAGAGAGCTAAGACCGACAGAACACTATATTTTTAGACTGAATAAAACCATAGATCTACAACCAAATAAAAGGTAAGTTAGACTATAGGGTGTTGGCAGATTGGACAAGACTGATGTCCTCTGCTGCTGGCCTCTCACTGATCCACACAAGAGCTGTGGAATTGGTGGTCATAGTGCATCTTTCTCAACTCCATGCTGTCTTCAAATACCTTTAAGCAAATGGAGCAATAAATGCCTTTTGCTCCTTCTGGTTCCTCCCGAAAAATCAGCACAGGATTTCCATTTGGAATTGCTGCAGGTTTGCACCGCTGCCACCTCCGCCTCCAAAAAATTACCATGAAACTCAATATGGTGAAGACGACAATGTCAATCATGATGGCGATCGTCATGATCACCGGCGTAATCAGGCTGTTGCCGTCGAAATGGTCGACCGACAGCTGGAGAAGATTCTGGCTCATTACTTGGGTTGTCGGAATTACAGAGGAAATGGAATGAGAGATGAGCTGTGACAGAATCACAGAACTCTGTGTGGGAAATGGAATGAGAGAGAAGTATGAGCAGATTCATTAAAAACCAAAACAAATTACTAGTTGAACAGATTCATTAAAAAACCAATCCAAATTACTGGTTTTGTTTATTTTTGCTAATTGTGTTTGTTTTTTAAGAGTCTCATTTGTTCTAGTCTGCATCGTTCTAAATATATTAGTTAGCATAACCTAACCTTGCACATGAAATCAACTTTACTATCTTTGAGGCAAACGAGTTTTTGAAGCCCTGGTTTTTTACGTCGTGTTTGGTGATGAATTATTAGGATGATTTTCTGACTTGATTTTGTGTGGTTCCTCACACTACTGCTGAGCTGATAGTGGTTAGCTTAAGACATTGAGTTTGAGATTGCTCGTTCGCAGTTTTCAGTTAATGGATCGATGCTGATATCGATCGATCAGTTGTGGCTTCATAACTTGTAAGTTGCGATTGGGATTAAACTAATATATATGATTAGAGCGTTCAAATTACTAAATGAGGTAGCTTTATTGATAGGAAGAGCTTAATTAACTCACCATCATTTGGTCATCCAAAAAATCAAAGTTATGAAGAACTTTAACGGATGTGAATGGAAAAGTTAAGAGATCCATGAGAAAAAAAAGTTATGTTTTGTTCTTTAAACAAGTACGGGGCTTTCACAGAAGAATTTTGGTTTCCATAATTCCAAATCTGTACTGCTCATATCAACATGTACATTGCCTTCATCATCTAAACTATAAATGATTGCCGATATTTTTTACTTGGAATAAAACCACAGGACGATTGAATATGACTGTCTGTCGAGATGAGTAGATATACGAATTTGAATGAGAGGGAGAGAGCCGCGCATTCTAAATAAAATTGTCTGTATTTCATTACTGAGGAAATACAGTAAAACTTAATATATATTGCTAAGCGAGAGGAAGAAGAAAGGCACCTGAACAAGCCTTTCTTCATATAAAAAAATGACAACATTAAGAGGTTAAATAAACCTCATTATACGACACAGTTTCATTTTAATTCAATACACTCCACTGCTCCCGTGCTCATCCCTCTTCTCCGGTCGATTACAGAACAAAGAGCTAAGACCGGCGTAACACTATATTTTTTCACTGAATAAATCATAGGCCTAAAACCTAATAAAAGGTAAGTTAGACTATGGGGTGTCGGCAGATTGGACAAGACTGATGTCCTCTGCTGCTGGCCACCCACTGATCCACACAGGAGCTGTGAAATTGGTGGTCGCAGTGCATCTTTCTCACCTCCTCGCCGTCTTCAAATTCCTCCAAGCAAATGGATAAATCACTGTCTTCTGGTTACTCCCGGAAAATCAGCATGGGATTTGGCATTTAGAACTGCTGCAGGTTTCCGCTGCTGCCGCCTCCACCTTCAGAAATTACCACGAAGCTCAATTTGGTGAAGACGACAATGCCAATCACGACGGCGATCTCATGATCACCGGCGTAACGAGGCTGTTGCTGTGGAAGTGGTCGACAGACAGCTAGAGAAGGTTCTAGCTCATGACTTGGGTTGCCGGATCCATAGAGGAAAGGGAATGGGAGATGAGCTGGTGGAATCGCAAAACTCTGTCAAGGAAATGGAATGAGAGAGAAGTATGAACAAATTTCATTAAAACCAAACCAAATTACTAGTTTTATTTATTTTTTCTAATTTTGTTTGTTCTTTTAAGAGTCTTATTTGTTATAGTCCGCACCGTTCTAAATATATTAGCTAGCATAACCTAACCTTGCACATGAAATCAACTTTACTATCTTTGAGGCAAACGAGTTTTTGAAGCCCTGGTTTTTCACGTCGTGTTTGGTGATGAATTATTAGGATGATTTTCTGACTTGATTTTATGTGGTTCCTACCACTATTGCTGACTGATGGTGGTTAGCTTAAGACATTGAGCTTGAGATTGCATGTTTGTTTTAGATAATGGATCGGTGCTCATATCGATCGGTTAGTTGTGGTTTCATAACTTGTAAGTTACAATTGGGATTGAACTAATATATATGATTAGAGTGTTCAAATTACTGAATGAGGTAGCTTTGTTGGTAGGAAGAGCTTAATTAACTCACCATCATTTGGTCATCCTAAAAGTCAAGTTATAAAGAATTGTAACGGATGTGAATGGAAACAATAAGAGATCCATGAGAAACAAAAAGTTTTTATTCTTTAAATTAAACAAGTACGGGGCTCTCACGGAGGATTTTGGTTTCTATAATTCCGAACCTTGTACTGCTCATATCAACATGGACTTTGCCTTCATCATCTAAACTATAGATGATTGCAGATATTTTTTACTTGGAATAAAACCATAGAACAATTGAATATGACTGTCTAGACGAGTAGATATAAGAATTTGACTGAGAGGGAGAGAGCCGCGCATTCTAAATAAAATTGTTTGTATTTCATTACTGAGGAAATATAGTAAAACTTAATATATATTGCTAAGCGAGAGGAAGAAGAAAGGCACCTGAACAAGCCATTCTTCATATACAAAAATGACAACATTAAGAGGTTAAATGAACCTCATTACACGACACAGTTTCTTTTTAATTCAATACACTCCACTGCTCCCGTGCTCATCCCTCTTCTCCAGTCGATTACAGAACAGAGAGCTGACCGGCGTAACACTATATTTTTTCACTGAATAAATCATAGGCCTAAAACCAAATAAAAGGTAAGTTAGACTATGGGGTGTCGGCAGATTGGACAAGACTGATGTCCTCTGCCGCTGGCCACCCACTGATCCACACAGGAGCTGTGAAATTGGTGGTCGCAGTGCATCTTTCTCACCTCCACGCCATCTTCAAATTCCTCCAAGCAAATGGATAAATCACTGCCTTCTGGTTACTCCCGGAAAATCAGCATGGGATTTGGCATTTAGAAATGCTGCAGGTTTCCACTGCTGCCGCCTCCACCTTCAGAAATTACCACGAAACTCAATATGGTGAAGATGGCAATGCCAATTACGATGGCGGCGATCATCATGATCACCGGCGTAAAATGATTTTGATTAATCTATTTAAGTGATTTTGATTCATATAATTATATGTGATACATATGCAATATAAATGCATATAATAATATTTTTGAAATATGTTGTATTTTTTAATAGTATGACGAGATGATTCGTAAATCAATCTCTAGTGCATTTATTTGTGATATCACAATTTTTATATTCAATTAAACCAATTTGTTAAAAAACATTAGAATAAATAACAAAAAAATTAAGCTTGACAAGTTAAATGTAAATGAGTAAATGTATGCAAAAACTTTTGTAATCAAGTTTGATAGAAATTTAGTAATGTAAACAAATTTTGTAAAAACTTAGTAATGTAATTAAGTGACGTAAAAATTTAGTAATAAAATCAAGTTTCATAAAAACTTATTAGTAATGTACGTAATCAAGTTTCATACATACAATAATTTAATCAAGTTTCATTTAAAGTTAGTAATGTAATCTTATTTCATAAAAAAAATTAATGTAATTAAATTTTATAAAAACTTAGCTATGAAAACTTACAAAAGAAGAAGAGACTCTTCATCACCATTGTTAAGTGATCACCATTGTTAAGTGAGGAAATGAAAAATCGGGGAAATGTGTGTGCCCGTGTTCTTTCTATCGATTGCGTTCTTGTTCTTGTAATATTTGGTATGTTGACGTCAGTGAATAGATTAACAATTTGAACGAAAAAATATTCATAAGACTTATTGAAAGAGTGTTAATTTTATTAATATGAATGTATCAATTTTATAAAATAACTTTAAATATGTAAACTATAAACTATTAAAATACCCCATTGTTTAAATTTTCTACTCTTGTAAGAGTTAAAATATATACGAGACCTTTTGTAATCAAGTTTCATAAATATTAGTAATGTAAATGTACATGTTTTTGTAAAAACTTAGTATTGTAATTAAGTTATGTAAAAATTTAGTAATAAAATCGAGTTTTATAGAAACAATAATGTAATCAAGTTTATTAGAAATTTAGTAATGAAATCATGTTTCATAAAAAAATTAGTAATGTAGTCAAGTTTTATAGAAATTTTGTAATGTAAACTTGTAAAAGATGAAGAAGCTCTTCAGGGCCATTTTGAGGTGCGGAAATGAGAGATCGAGGAAATGTGTGTGCCCAAAGTAAAGCACGAGAAAATGAGCATGCATGGGATTTTCCCTTGCAAACCGTTGTATAACGCGTTGCGAGTCCAAAAGAACACTGCGGTAAAGCACGAGACGGAGACCAGCCCGATTCTGATGAAGGCTGCAATGGACATTATCATTAGTGTGTCATTGTGGTTGTTGCCATTAGAAATGGCTGGCCGAAAACAGGAGGAACGACCTATCTGTCATTCTTCTTTGCGGCAAAGTAGAGAGTGTGGCGGTAGGTGAAGTTTGGGCACGTCGGGTGGTGGCAGAGACAAAACGGACATGCAAAGGGCGGTGAGCAGAAAGAGTGTGTGCCATTGTGGATTTAGGGAGCATGCATGAGATCAGGGTTTGTGCCATTATACTAAATTCCGAGAGACGTGAATGAAGTATTCATCTATTTCAAATGTAAAGAATAGTTCGAAATGTGGTACGCGTTCTTTCTATTCATCTATCGATCGCGTTATCGGTCTGCTATATCAAGCATGTCGTGGTTGAATAGAAGTGTTAATTTATCAGTGAGCCAAGGACAGACGGGAATCTGATAGTCAACCCTATATAGGGTTTAATATTTTTGAGAAAAATAATAAATAAAATCTTGTGTATATCTCTTCTTAGCCAAAGCAATTTACAAGACCGATATATATACAAAGATGCAGAGAAGATGAGATGAAGCTCAACTTAGGTGAGAAAGTAGAGGCATCATTCCAAAATATGAAAATGGTCCAAACTACAAGCGTCTCGCACGTGATACGATGGCATCTGTCAATGCTTCAAATGTGCCTTTCCTCTTGCTAACTACGACATCATGCCAATTATAACTAAATGAAGTGAGCTCAAGAAACTTAGAGAGCTAGGACAAAAGCAAGAAAGCTTATTAGGTACGTTTACTATACAAATTAGGCACTAGTCAAGACGATTTTCATTTTGGAAAAAAAAATTCTAAGGGAGCCTTGAACTGTCATTTTTTTTTTATTATGATATAAATTATCATAATTTTCAAATAAGATGCGTACCATTAAATTTTTAAGGGACATTTTAACTTCGTTAACCCAAAACAAACTATTGTTAATAATTTCTAACAACGTTAAAAAAGAAAAGACTAGACCCCCATATCCATCATCCCAAACCCATCTCCTCTCACCTTCTTCTCTGCCAAAACCCTCTCCTCTCACCTGTTCTACATCTCCATCTTCTTCCTTAATCCTGTCCTTGATCAATCAGACTGAAGGAAACGTCATCCTCGTCTAGATCGAGCAGACCACGAGGAAAACATCCCACAGGGAACCGCTCGTGTGTAAAAATCTACAGACTCCAAAAATCAGTTGACTCCTATCACCGTCCAAACCCTCTCAGCAATCAGAGAAGCCTCCAGACTATCATTACTAAACACAACTGGAGACTATTGTGGAAATTTATTATGGCTCAGACCCTCTTATCGCAGTCAAATTTATCGAATGAAACAAACGAGAGGGACTGCGGGCTGATCCCGATGAACAGAGGGTATTTCCTGAATTACCCACAGTCACAGGGATACTTCATGACAAACAAGTCGGGCAAGCACGCGGCAAAAGCTGCCTCCCTAAACATTCTTTATTTTGTTAATCAGTAATTATGCATATGCGTGTTGATGTCTTTGTAGCAAGTGTTTGTAGTGGCTTAATGGTCTAAGATTCATCTGCTAGTACAGTCTCGGTCATGAGTTTTGTTTTCATCATTGGATTTGATTTATGTATTTTGGTTGGAGGATGTTAAATGGGAGCGACTCCTGATTGTACTTACTAGTGATTTAATTGTTATGGGGTCTTACGTGCAATTGATCTATCAATGGGCATGATTCTGAAACAGAGCAGCAGAAGAAGTAGGAGCTCTCTACTTTTGTGGATGAGCTGTGTAGCAGTGTAAGTTGTTAGTAGGGCGTTACAATTGGTGGGTGTGGAACAAGTCAAAATGTTTCTGAGCTGAATGAAAATTTCGCGTCTCCTTTATTATACCCTTGAATAGAAGTTTACTGCATTCAAACTAGAAGTGCAAGCTGATGGATCTTACATCCTTCCATTTAATCTCTCTTACAAGAATGACTTCGCTTCTTCATCTACTTCTTTGGGAGGTTTTAATTTGGAATCATTAACTGACGAAAGTGTCCTGAATGGAGAAAAATAAGGTTGTAGCAAATGGTTAGTTGGTTCAAAGAATTAAAGAACCCAAGCTGGAGCATTAGATTGTTAGTGCCAAACTCTAGGCCTCATAAGAGGAAGATACCAAGTTCAATTTTAAGCTCGATGGATGAAAATGGGATTGTAGTTAAACAGCAACAAGCCATAGTTTGAATTATATTGGCAAGTGTAATAGTCCAAGAAAAAGACATGTCGGGATAGAGGGGATTGGAGTTTGATTTGATGCGTTGGGATAGAAGGGAGACGAGAGGGAAGAGCCGCACGCGAAGGCAAGTGGCACTACCACGATGGGCTGTTGATGAAGTCAGACAAAGAAGATAGAGTAGAAGATAAATGGAAGTTTGGTAGGGTCACAATTTATTTATTTTTATATTCTTTTAACATTAGATTGAAATCAATTAGTAGAGTTTATTGTTAATGAACGGTGTTTACTCTGTACTAATGGTATTTAGAAAAAGTAACGACATGTATCTAATTTGGAAATTGTGATAGTTCGGATCGGAATTGAGTAAAATATGATAGTTCGGGTTCTTTAGGGCTTCTCTCTCTTTCGTTTACCCTTCGCGCCAAGGTGAATGGTGATCAATTGAACCAGTTGAATCTTAATTTATAATTAGTTTATTGTTAATCATTAATTAATACTCTTTTAATTATAATTAATATATTTAAAATTCAAAAAAAGAGGTAAACGAGAAACTCATTCCACATATATATGAGTTCCTAGTTAGGACTTATACATCTAATCTGTGAATAATTATGTGGTAAGATTTATTCAACTAAAATTTTATGCTATTATATAATAGAATTAGTTAAATTAGACCGACAGTTCAATCGGTTCAATTGATTAATCGTAATTCAGAAAAATGATCAATTCAATTTTCAGTTCGGTTTTAATAATTATAGTTAACCTCAACTTTACATTCTTAAATAAAAAATAAATTTAATCACTAACTTTCCAATTTTTTTCACACAAGCACAACACCTTCTCATAAGTATTGAAATATACGTAACCGACTTATAAACTGCTTAGACTTATATCTAGGAACTTGTTTAGACTTATCTTTAAAAAGTTGTAATCATGTATATCCTCTATATATACATACGTAGCCTCCTGAGAGAGGTATCAATGCATCAATTATTTTCTTATACTGAGCTCCGAAAGTTGACTTTGTCAGAACTCCCTACAAAACTTAGAACCCGAATAATCCCGCTTCATTTCAGATCCTTCACCCAGACACAGTTGACGGTCGTATAACTGACGACAAACCGGGTCAGACAACGTCTCATACGCCCTACAAATCTCCATAAATGGCCGAGTGCATTCTTCCTTGGCTATCAAGTCATCCCTAGGGGCTAGGGAGGAGGTCCGGATGGTACTTCAAAGTGAAGCTTCGGTAGGCCCTCTTTATCTCATCGAAACCAGAATTTTGGGAGACGAGGGAGAGGAGATGGTGGTAGAGGTTTGGCTTTGGCTTTCGTGGCATTGATCTGTGGC
>NQLW01000101.1:800139-816255 GCA_002312845.1 Kalanchoe fedtschenkoi
GTTACATTCTTGTGTTGCTTCTCATGACTTCTTTCTACATCATAGACTGCACAAATTTTTGGGGGGTCCTCTTTGACTATATGTACGCATGCGCTTTTTTGGGGGTACTCAGATATGGACCACAAATCACCATTGCAGCCAGATTTAGATCAGAGGAGAAGGACGTAGAGCATAGAACACATAACACATTAGCTAGTGCACGTCGCAATGGATTAACTTGGAGCTGGACAAGACCAAAGTGGTCATCCTATCATCAACTTCAAACTACTTTTACTAGCTTTCCAGAAGGTGGTGAGCTCTACGACTCTGCAGATGGCACCTTTACTTTCAAGTGGGTCAGCAAGGCAGCCAGCCTCAGCCATGGCCTACAACTGGCTAGCTTGTCTTCCATCAACAGCAGGATGTGTATGCACGAACATGATCCTTCCAGGCCCTTTCAATCGTAACGGCTAGCTTGTCTTGCAGTTCTTCTGCAAATGAAACGACGTCGCTTCCACTTTAACAGTGAACTGGCCAACTGGGCCTGGAGACGCGCTGTGCGGTGCTACGACGCAGCACAGAGCGTCAAGCTGACGAATCAAGAACTGGGTTTTGGCGAAACGTAAGCAGTAAAAGGACAGAGTGCAGCAGGGTAAAAATCTGGGTAAACAACCGATCAAGACGCAGCAGTGAGCACATATCGAACTATTCTTTCATTTTTACTACAAAAATACTGTGTACTCGTTGCTTAGGGAGGCATACGCCATTTTTCAGAAAATTTTATCCTTACCGATAAGACTCTAACTGAAAAAACAACCCATCAAGGCAGGGTCACATGCAAAATGTCAAAACCATATTAACTATTACTCCCTTTGTCCTCTTTTTACATGACACTTAACTGAATTTTTTTGTCCACTTTTACTTGTCACTTACCAATTTTCAATGCGTATTTAATATCAACAACTACCTTAAAATGTCAAACATTAATCACTTCATTATCAAAATCAATAAAGAATACATTCTTCACCAATAATCATCTACCAATTTTACTTTTTGCACGAACTTTTTCAAAAAAATGTTAACCACCTACCTATTAAATTTGTTCAACCGTTAGCATTAACTTCACCTTAATCTATTCAAATTAACCGTAAACGACATGTATTAGAGGATGGAGATAGTAGTATTTATCGAGAACTGTGTGCTGGCACAGATAATACAAAAACGACCTCGTTTTTCATGGTTCTTAATTTCTTATCCCAGCTTCATCGTTTTGGTTCATTAGCCCTGCTCCCGTCCTTTTCCTACCTATCCTGTTTTTACTGCTCTGTTCTGCTTCTCTTCTCCATTTTTGGCCCACACGTTCTGTTTCCTCCACTGCATTTAGGACCAATATCATGAATGTGGTTGATTCACAATAAGTCGCAGAGTGAGATGAAGTAGAAGCAACTAATACTCTGTTGATCTGACAGGCTAATAATGTTAGTGATAATTTGACAGCATTTGACTTTTGTGAAGAATGATCCGAGAGGTATGAGAAAAAGTCAAATGGTCTCGGCCAGATGCCATTGGAGCACTGTTGCCGGAGAAGATCGGAGCAGGCGCCCAGCACTCGGAAGTCAGGAAGAAGAGATCTCCTACAAACGACATCGTTCATTTTGGAGGGAAATGTCTTTGCACTCAAGTGGACGACGTCGTTCACTGTAAAAGGGTGAAAGAGCCAAACGATGTCGTTTCTCAAAGCTGCGAAATGCAATCCGCGCGTTGAGTAAACGTCATCGTTTGGTGCTTCCCCTCTCTCTGTTTTTCAGTCGATCTCTTCCCTCTTCTTCCGTCTATATATATATATGTTCTTCCCATTGTAATCGATATATCGATTGTTCATCATCAATGAAGAAGAGCTTTATTTACGTCTTTGTCATGATATCAGAGCCGACGATCTAGTAAATCAAAGTTTTCTTCTCTGCAATTCTTCTCTGCAATTTGTTTAAGCACAGTCCAAATCGGCAGATTCTATTTGCATGAATAGATCTTGGAATTGTCTTGTTCTTGAGGTTTCTGGTTACTTCGGTAGCCTTGATTGTTGAAATTTTGTTGATTGATCATTTTTTCAGAAGTTGATTGACTAAAAGAACCATGACTAATGTTCTTGATGATTCTGTTAATGCATTTGAGGAATCTGTTGAGTCGAGACCAAAGTCTAGGGTTTCTGAGCAGTTTGGGAATAATTTTGAGATTCATACTCGTCATTCTCTCTACATAAGACCTGGTGAACACTCTGGAACCAAGATATCTGCGTTTGTTCTCACTGGCTTCACCAATTTTATTCAATGGAAACAAAGTATGATGGTTGCCTTATCAACTAGAAATAAATTTGGATTCATCTGTTGTACTGTTGAAATACCTAGCGCTGAGTCTATCTTATGGTTTGATTACAACTGTTGTAAACAAACTGTGGTAGCGTGGATAAATACTTCACTATCTAAAGAAATTGGCAGACTGTTATATATCTGACATAACCAAAGGAGCTGTGGGAGACTTTGATGACCAGAATTAGCGAAAGAAATGCCACAAAAAAGTTTAATTACTGTAAACAAAGTGCTATGAGCATTGCAGAATACTTTGCTAAGCAGAAAGAACTTAGAGCTAGTTTGAAAAACATGATGAGTACAAGGAAATGCGGCTATCTTACAACTTGTCACAAACATGTGGATGATCACAAAGAAGATGAGGAAGATAGTGTTATGCTTTTTCTTATGGGACTGAATCCACAGTACTTACAATTAGAAGCAATGTCCTGATGATGAAGCTATTACCAAGTCTTGAGGAGGTGTTTGGCATGGTGTTGCAAGAAGAAAGTCAGAGAAACTTGTCTATTCAAATCAACATTGAAGCAACTGCATTGTATTCCAAACCTGGAACTCCTTATAAACAGGGAAAATTCAATGGAGAAAGTAATAAAAACTCCAATGTGTAGAATGTGCTTACTGCAAAAAGGCTGGACATACCAAGTTTCAATGTTATAAACTGGTTGGGTACCCAGAGGGTCACAAACTCTTTAGGCCACTTACTCCTCAGCAGCTGGCTAACTAGAAAAAATTTGCTTAAATGTCTCAAGTACCTGCTCATGCTGCTGTTATAGTGGAGAGAATGTGACAACTGATTTAGTTTCTGCCTCAGGAAGCTCTAAAGTGTATCAACTTACTCAAGAACAATTGCAAGACCTATTCAAGATGATGAACACAACAAACACTGCAACCAATTCAGAGGTGAAGATCAACACTGCTATTTCAGGCATTGTTCAGTGTCACTCAATCATCGGTACTACTTCTACCTGGATTCTTGACTCTAGTGCAACTCATCATATTACTTCTTGTTACCATTCACTCATACAGTCTACAATCTTATCTTCCATTATCAATCTTCCAATGGACATTGCACTCCCATTACTCACACTGGCACTATACAGTTAACTCCTTATATTACCTTATACAATGTCCTATATGCTCCTCATTTCACCTTCAACCTTTTATCAGTATGTGCCTTACTTCACAGTACTGATAATCAGATTTTGTTCACCTCTCACAAATTTTTTTCTATAGGATCTAACTCAGAAGAAGACATTCTTGATTGGTAATCAGTTCAAAGGTCTGTATAATTCGGTGTCTTCTGAGATTTTTGCAGCTCCTACAACATCAAAAGTTCCTGATTCAACTTTCTCTGTTACCTGGCACCGTAGGTTTGGTCATACTCCTTTATAAATTTTACAGCACATTCCTAGCCTACAATAATTACCTATTACCTCTCATATCTGTGACATTTGTCAATATGCAAAATAAAAGAGATTACCCTTTCCTGTAAGCCTTTCCAACTCTTTTTTTCTTTTTGATATTGTGCATTGTGACATTTGGGGACCTTATAAACATGAAACTTACAATGGGTACAAGTATTTTCTTTCCTTGTGGGATGATTTTAGTAAATATACTTGGGAATATTTACTAAGAAATAAATCAGATACTCTACCTATCTTTTCTAACTTTTATGCTTATGTCAACTGATAGGGCAATAATTTACCCTATTTTAGGTACTTATACTTAGGATATTCGAATCGTTTCCGAGCGATTATGAGTAATTTATAGTTGATTTTGTCTCTTGTTGGTTAAATATGAAGAATATTGGCTTTGGAAGAGGAAAAAGATGAAAACAGTGCGAACTGGATTGAAATCGGACAAAAAGCCAAGTTCAGGGGTCAAATTGTCAAAAGAAGAAGTTCAGGGGCAAATTTGTAAATATGAAGAATAAAAACTCGATCCAGACCGCGCTTCACAAACTAGCACAATTCAGACCGTATCACATGTCGGCGCTCGATCCAGACCGTGCTGAATGTCGGTGCACGATCCAGACCGTGCACCCTGTGTCGGAAACTCGAACCAGACCGTGCAAACGTGTGGCGGACCCAGAAAAGGCAGTTTCTAAGTCTTTTTGAGTACCCCTTTTGGCAATAGAATTTCTACAGAGAACAGCCTAAGGTGACATATCAACTATAAATATAAGTCTAGGGCTCAAATCCTAACAAGCCTGGCACCACACCACATCTTCCTGCCAGAAGGGCCAGAGGAACGAATTCCGTTCAGAGTTGGAGCTTCAAGAGACTAAGCTTTCCTATACCATTCTTGTTTTACTTTCATAATTATTTTATGATTGTTATTCAATTATGCGTAGTGAGTAGTCGTCTCTGTCCTAGGATCCTACGGATCATAGTTTGTGTGTAAATTCAACTTTTCATGTTTCTTAATTAAGTATATTTTTCATCCATGTTGTTCATGCCTCTTTGAATTACATATCTGCATGTCATGTGTATGGTTGGTGGTCTTATTGATCTTACACTCCTTGTCTTAGGAATTACCATGCGTAGTAATTCAGAGTTAAATTATGCACGCTAGAAGAATTAAATTTAGGATTAAATTTACTATCCTCTAGGCTAGAATATTCCAACTCATGAAGACCAGAATCGGGATGGGTTGGATATTCTGCTTAGTTGTAGTCAATATCCCTAGTCAACCGAAGACCAGAATCAGAAGTTTGCCTAAGAATATTGAGTAGTTTGTTTATCCTGTGACTTGGCTGCATGTTTAGGAGATATTAGTACAATAACCCTTTGACTAGTACTTGTGAGCTACGAAGACCAGAATCGGGAAACAACACAATACGAAATCAATTGTAGTCAATAATTTGTTGTGGGAAACACCCAGAAGTCGGACTCACAGTAAATTATTGAGTTATTATGCCAAATTATCAAAACTGCATGATTTGGATGATTAATTTGCGCTTGAATCACATGATTAGTTTTGCATGCAACCTAGGTGAAGTAAATTCTAGGATGCTTATCTTCTCTGTTCGATTCTATCTCTGTGCCATTACTTTCAATTTAGTTAGTTATTAATTAGTTTTCATCAATTTCACACATTCGTTTAGAATTAAATAGATATTAATTAGGTTATTTGCGCCTAGCAAGCCTTGTGCTCCTCTTGGTTCGACTCGGTACTTACCGAAATTATTTGACTGAAACTGACCCCTAAAACGTTCATTGACATCTATATAGGGTCAAAAATACGCCTGTCATCAACACTCAGTTTTCTACAAAAATAAAAATACTCAGATCAGATAATGGTATTGAGTTCACTAATTTTTCTTTCCAAACTTTTCTTTCATCCCATGGGATTTTACATCACAGCACTTGTGTGGAAACTCCTCAGCAAAATGGTCAAACTGAAAGAAAGCATCAACATCTGTTGGCTGTGGCTAGAGCTTTGAGATTTCAATCACAGGTGCCCATGAAATTCTGGGGTGAATGTATTCTTACTGCAACATATATTATCAACAGGATTCCTACCAAATCCTTGTCTTTCAAATCTCCATTAGAGGTTCTATTTGGTGTTGCTCCTGCCCTTTCTCATCTCAAGAGTTTTGGTTGCTTGTGCTTTGCAATAACTTTAAAGTCTGCAAGAGATATGTTCAGTGCTAGAGCCACTAAATGTGTCTTTCTTGGTTATCCTTTCGGTAAAAAAGGTTATAGTTTAGAAACTCAGAAAGTATTTGTGAGTAGGGATGTTGTCTTTGATGAAAAATTTTCCTTTCTCTATTTTTTCTTCTGATGTCTCTTATGCTTCTAAGGTTTCCCCAAATCACACAACTACTAATGATCAATCTAAAAATCATACTTGCTCCATTTTTCCCATTCCCAAGAGGTTTCCAGAACCTTTTTCTCATAATCCACAAATTCCTACACAAGTTCCCCTGAACAGTAAAGTACATGTTACTATTCATCTAAACTCTGAAAAATCAGGAACTTTAAATTCCTCTACATCTTCAGCCTCTGAGCCAAATCCCACTCATTCCTCTGATTTAATTAGAGCTCCACCCAATTTCTCAGACTCTATTCTGACTCGTGCCAAAAATCTTTCAGTATCACCTTCTCAGGAACTCAGTCTCACTTCTCTTTCTACAAACTCTGCTCCCAGTCATACTCTCCTTTCTTCACCACCTACTAGACCCAAAAGACATGCTAAACTTCCTCAGAAGTACTCTGATTATATCCTCCCATCCAAGGCTGGATTACCTCATATCAACAATGCATCTTCTTCTAAGGTACGGTATCCTCTTTCCAACTATATTTCCTATTCTCACATTTCCTCTCCATATTATACATTCCTTTCTTCTGTGGCCAATTGTTGACCTTCTTCATATACTCAAGCCTCCAAAGATTCTCAATGGGTTGCACCCATGGAAAAGAAACTTCAGGCATTGGAACATACCAGGACTTGGGTGATTACTGACTTGCATGAGGGCAAACACACTGTTGGTTGTAAATGGATTTGCAAAGTCAAGTATATGTCTGATGGGACAGTAGAACGGTACAAAGTCAGATTGGTAGCAAAAGGGTTCACTCAAACTCTTGGGTTGGATTATTTTGAAGCTTTTGCGCCTGTTGCCAAAATGACCACAGTCCGAATTCTGTTGGCTTTAGCTGCCATCTATGATTGGCCTCTTTATCAACTTGATATCACTAATGCTTTTCTCCATGGTGATTTAGATGAAGAGGTTTATATGGCGATCCCTCCAGGATACAAACCTCCTAATAAGGACCAATTTCTGAAACCTGTTTGTAAGCTACTTAAATCCTTGTATGGTCTGAAACAGGCTCCAAGACAATGGTTCCACAAATTATCTCAGGCTCTACAAGACTTTGGTTTCAGTCAGAGTCCCTCATATCATTCGCTATTTACCTATTCCTCTGGGACTCAGTTCGTGATCATCCTAGTCTATGTAGATGACATTCTTCTATCAGGGAATTCCAAAGACACAATTGATAAGCTGAAAGTGTTCTTGAATTCCTACTTTCTGCTGGCTAAACTTTCCTAGGCCTTGAAATTGCTCGATCAACAAAGGGTATTTCTTTGTGTTAAAGGAAGTATACTCTTGATATCTTGGCTGAAACTAGTCTATCTGCCTCTAAACCTATCTCCACTCCTATTGACGTGAATCACAAATTGGCCAGCACCCTTAGTCCTCCCCTTGAATCTCTTGATTCTTACAGACAATTAGCTGGTCGTCTTGTTTATCTGACAGTCACTCGTCCTAACTTTGCCTTTGTTGTGCATTGCCTCAGTCAATTTTTGACAACTCCTTGTACTCATCATATGCAGGCTGCTTAGAGAGTTGTTCGGTATCTCAAGTCCGCCCCTGGGCTCGGTCTTCTCTACTCCAAAAATTCTTCTCTGAATTTATCTGCAACTTGTGATTCTGATTGGGGAGCGTGTCCTCTTACTCGGATATCTGTTACAGGCTTTTGTCTGTTTCTTGGCTCCTCGCTGATAAGTTGGAAATGTAAGAAACAACCAACTGTCTCTCGCTCCTCTTCTGAAGCCGAATATCGCGCTCTTGCAAATGTCACTTGTGAAATTCTCTGGGTGCTCAATATCTTACAAGTGATGGGTGTTTCAAATGTCACTCCGGTGCCGATAACGTGTGACAGTAAATCAGCTCTGGATATTGCTCAGAATCCGGTGTTTCATGAGCGCACCAAACACATAGAAGTTGACTGTCATTTGGTGCGTGATCAGATCAAACTGCAGGTTATTCTCCCTCATTTCACTCCGTCCGCTGATCAGCCAGCTGATGTTCTGACCAAGGCTGTTCCCTCTCCTCTATTTCATTCTTTTCTGTCCAAGCTTCACCTTCACAATCTGTTCACGGTGGAACTTGCGGTAGGTCTCAGCCAAATGCCATTGGAGCGTCGTTGTCGGAGAAGATTGGAGCAGGCGCCCCGCACTCGGATTTCAGGAAGAAGAGATCTCCTACAAACGATGTCGTTCCCTTTGGAGGGAAATGTCTTTGCACTCGTCGTTCACTGTAAAGGGATGAAAGAGCCAAACGATGCCGTTTCTCTTCTGCATTCTTGCGTCTCTTTCCTGGCAGGGGAGCAGAGGAGAGTGAGCATACAAAAGGCAGGTTTGTAGAAGCAGCATGAATGAGACCAGCCAAACCCATCGACACACGGAGACTAAAATGAGCTGCTGCTGCTACTACTACTACTACTACAATGCAAGCTCTTCCGCCACGCTCGTCGTGGATCAGATGATGATGACCACACTCAGAGTCAAATAAGAGCAGCAGCAACGGCTGCATCCCAGTTTGCGGAGCCAGCCGAAGATGAAGCCGGTCATGAGAAAGGTCCCGGTCGTGTACTACCTTCCGAGAAACGGCCAGGTCGAGCATCCTCATTTCATGGAGGTCATCCTCTCAGCTCCAAATCTCTACCACCTTCATCTCAAAGGTAAGTGTATACTCCGTATATCCATTGTTTGCTTTGATTCTTAACCACTCGACAAGGTCTGCGGCATGAGTCTTGCTTGCCATTTTTGGTTAGATGTGATGGAGAGGCTGACTGCTCTGAGAGGTCCGGACATGCCCGCGCGCTACTCCTGGTCCTGCAAAAGGTAATTAAACTCAGAGACACAAGTAGGGAGCGTTTGTAGATGGAGTTGATGACATGGGGGTTTGGCAGGAGCTACAAGAATGGGTATGTGTGGAAGGCGGAGAATGACGTGATCTGGCCGGCTGAAGGAGCTGATGAGTACGTGCTCAAAGGCTCCGAGCTCGTTCATGGCCACACAGGTCAGGAAATAAAACTCTATTTTACGCTTTTTAATGTTGAATCTGATCATCATCAGCAGCATCAGCGTTGAGACTGAAGGATGTGAGTTTTCAGATAAGACTGAGGCGCTCCACATCATCAAACCAAATCCGTCAGATTTCCATCCGCGGGCGAAACAGGGTAGTAGCAGAGTGCTGAGAGCAGACGCTGAAAAAATGGAAGAAGAAGAGGCGGAAGAGGAGAACTCGAGCAACAGCTTGTGGACAAGCACGCCGCCATCCCGATTCTCGGTCGGCATTTCCACGGACGACATTCATCTCATTACGTCGCAGCGGGACTCTGTCTCTCAACCGCAGGTTTCGACGCCATCTTATTCGGACAAGGACATCGATCCGCCCGTGGTGCAGCCGGGTCGCAACTCGGTTCTGCTCCAGCTGATCGCGTGCGGGAGCTCGACGATAGCGAAATGCGGGCAGAGGCCGAAGCAGATCACGCTCAGGGAGCAAAGGCAGGTGACAAAGTGCAACAGCCTGAAGGGGGTGGTGGAGGATGATGACGATGATGGGGTGGCGGAGATGATCGAGTGCATGTTGGCGAATCCGAGGTTTGGGGGGTTTCAGACTGAGAACAAGGAGTATTTCAGCGGGAGCATTGTTGAGGCGATGGCGGCGGAGGGCGAGCGTGCTGAAGCGATCCAACTCGTTCACTGAAGAAAGGTGAAACTCCCAGTTTCTACTTTCAACCTTTGGCTCTGTTAGTTCACTCATCTAATTCGAGCAGCTGGTTGGATGAAAACACAGGAGCAGGAAGCAGAGTATATTGGAGGGGCAGATAAGCGAAGAGGTGAGGATTGAGAGGCAGATGATGGTAACTGGAAAGTGCATTCCCAGGATGAAGAAACCTGCTGCCTCACCCCCCATCAGAAATCCAAGGCCTAAATCATGAGTTTAAGCTCTCAAAGGCATGTAGTTTGACATCTTAATTCATGACATGTATGACATACTGTCTAGTTGTTGACCCAGCATTTTCACTCGAAGCTAGTAGCTCTATAATGCTAATTTGAAATGCACAGACTACAAAGCTTGCAACTGCTAATCCCACCAATGGGTAGAACCAGATGGGGACAAGATTCAATATAAGGATAAATTCAGAGTTTTATTCATTCACAGGGCAACACTACACAGTTGAGCAGCCTCTCCAATCCAAATAATATGTCTAAAACTTAGTTGAGGCTCACCTTAAATGATGTTTACAAAGAAATGTTAGTTTGGCAGAAACAAATGGAGTCTAAGGCCGTCACTCAACACTCTTCAGGCATCAGAATCCAACATACTGGGTGTACTGAGAGTAGGCATCACACTGCATTGCGATCGGAGCCCTGGTTACATGATCGGGTAGATCAAATGCATTTACAAGGTCCCCGGCAATGTTTTTCACTTGGAAGCTCAAGTAGTCTGCCAGCTTGTGTATTGCCTGCATCCAACACATCACAATCAAAAGATAGAATAATTGTAAGCCCAGGCCAATAATGAAAAACAAGTCACACAGCCCCATTCAACAAATGACCCTAAGTGCTACTCAGCACCACACCAGGCATTTGGTAAAACAAACCAACCTCAGTTTTTAGTTCAGAATGTGATCCTCAGGTCCAAGACTCAAGCAACAGAAATTTGGTTCTAAATGTACCTTCGCCTTGTTTGGAGCCATATAATCGACATTTCTGTATGTTCCAATATCATTCCAAATTCGGTTCAAGGCGTAGAGATCACACACAAGCTTCAAGGCAGCACGGGAGTTGGGATCAGGGCAGCTGAAACAACTTAATGATGTAAGCATCACCATATTTAATGAACAAAGAGCAACTAAAGACCAGGCAGCACCTTTGTACAGCTTCAATGAACTGTGCAAGAATGACAGTCTCAATATGCGATTCAGCTAATGTTAGAAGGTGGTTCAAGCATCTATTCCAGGCACCAAAGCTACCAAGATTTTTGGAGTGCTTGCGTAGGCGGACAGCCACACTTTGAAGCAGTCGGGATGTTCGATACTGAACGACATACAGCATATAAGATGAGCAACCAATTCCGCCATTATAATACTTGGAATAAACATCAATATACATATCAATTATAAACTCACCCTGAAAGCATCTAACTGGAACTTAGGGTCACGCAAGTGATCTTCACCTTCCCAGCGTGTAGTAACTGGATTTGGCAGAGAAAGGTAAGCATTCATGGAATCTCTCAAGTAATTCCAAGTGACTGCAAGCGTTCCCCCTTGGAACTTCTCCTGATATCGTTTCAAGAGATCACCTGCAACCTGAAAGATATTCAGCCCATTAAATACTAACCTTAAATATTAGAGTAGACACTAGATAAGACATTTAGCTAATGCCAAAAGCTAGCCAAAACATCAAACACAATAGGATTTATTAAACTCTAATAATAATTTCAAAAGCATATTGCAAGGAGAAACACTTCTATGGAAGAAAAAGGTTTGAAACTGATTTAGAAAGAAAAAAACACACGTCAAGACTCAAGAGGGGGGATTACATTAGAAAGCAGGTTACAGAATAGTACTTGTGCTCTTGTATCAAAGTTACTTAATCAGACTATGGATATACAGATGTATATTATTTATGTACCTGTTGAAGGAGCACGGTGTTATCTCCTTCAAAAGTCTGGAATATGTCATGATCATTCCTCAAGCTACCAAACCGGTTGACTGCAGCATAACCGTGACCACCGCAGGCTTCCCGGCAAACGCTCAATGATTTGGCGGTATACGATGTCACATAAGCTTTGAGTCCTGCAGATAAGGCATGAACATCTGCAACAAGTTGTTCATCATGAGTCTTTTTCATCTCTGAATATTTCTCAACCAAATGCTTAGTAGCAAAGTGGAAGGCATAAGTTGTAGCTAGCATGGGCATAAGCTTGTGCTGCTGAGACTGATAATCGAGAATACTGACTTCAGGCTGTTTGGGTGGACCAAACTGCTGGCGAAGTAAGGAATAACGAATGGCAATTGTGCCAGCAATCTTTAAAACTCCAACTGAAGAATACGCAAGTCCAACTCTCCCACCTACAAGTTCCCCTAGAGTGGCAGCAAAGCGTTTATTAATTGTAGGAAGGCTACTGGTATATTTTCCATCCCTTGAGACATCTCCAAATCGGTTAAGGAGATTATCACGAGGTATTCGGACAGAACGGAACCTTAATGCGCCATTGTCAACTCCATTTAGGCCAACTTTGTGGCCACAATCATGTATCTCGATCCCAGGAAGGGTTTGTTGAGTCTCCATATCCCTTATAGGTACAATGAAGGCATGAACACCCATATCAGAATACTTCTTTTCATCATGAGTTGGCAGCAATAACTTGGCAAAAACTGTGGCAAACTTTCCATGAACTGCAGCATTTCCTATCCACCATTTGATTGCTCCATCATTAGGTGTATCAATAATGAACTCATCAGTTATTGGATCAAATTTAGCAACAGTTTGCAGGCCTTGAACATTTGATCCTACAACCAGCAAAGGGTCAAATATAAAAGTGAGTAAGATCATTTTCATAAGGCAAAAAAAGTAGCGCCTACAAGCTAAATGCATCTAATAGTAGGCACTTATATGACGTACCCACAGTAAAAAAATTCAAACTTCAGACTACATTTAAAGTTTGTGTATCATTTGCTTATCCGTTCCACTCAGTTAAAGAAGCCAACAAAAACTGTAGACAGTATACTACACATACCATGATGGAGTTCAGTCATAGCAAAACAGCCTGGATACTCCATGCTATCAATGCCTTCAAAGTACTTAGCTTTATGTTTCTGAGTGCCCAGGTTTATCACAGTACCACCCCATAGACTGTGCAACAGGTAAGAAACAATTTAGCCTTCCGAGCATTGTTAGGCAAAAATAAAATTACAAAGAGAAACACTTATTCTGTGATTTTATTTCTTGCTGATCCAGCAAGAGACACCTGTTAACTAAACTCACTCCAAATTCACAAAGGAAAGGTAATTAATAAATTCACCTGTACTGCACTCCCATCTTGATCCCAAGCGACATGTCAACGCTCCCAACTGCTTCCAGAATCGCGAAATACTTCTCCGGATCCTCCGACACATATCTAAACGGCCGTATCCCGGCCTCCTTAACCAGCCCAACCAGCTGCCTCATACAAAGCTCCCGATGCTCATCCTTCGATATCTCGATCGGCGTCTGCAGCTCCGGCCGCGAGTTGAAATACTCAAACACCTTCTCCTGCACATCCTTGTGCTTTCCCCTAAGGTACACTGACAACGCTCCAGCGTCCACATCCACCTTCGACCGCGCGCACTCCACCATCCGCAGCTGATCGTCCAAACTCGTCGGGTCGGGCGACAGGTGCGCTGAAAGCCGCCCAATTCGACGGTTCACGGACTCGATGTCACTGTCCGAGACCGAATTACACTTGCGATTTCGCATCTTCTATTTGGGGATTAGGGTTGATGGAGAGATGAAGGCGATGATCGATGCCGTAGCGGGATGAGAGTATGAAAGATATACGATACGTTGAAGGTAGCAGCGGAGTGGTCAAAGAATACGTGGCGATATTTAATTGGTTAAGATGAAGGCGGCTGTGATTGGCGCGCCTTTCAATGCAGATGACGTGTTTCAATCGGCTACTCCTTCCCTTCCGGATAAACCAAGCTCAGAAAAATGAAAACCCAGTCAATGGTGAAAATACCCTTATTTGAGTTTTGGCTCTTCACCATTGACTTTTAAGCATGCAAGGCCGGCCCAGATAAACAAGGCCCAAATTGGCCCACTAACAGCAATATCTGGGTCTGGCGCCTGGCGAATCCGAATTGTTTCCGGTAATTACGCGAATTTCAATTCGAAGTGGAAAGAAAAAGCGGGTCGGGGAAATCGGCCCGAATATTTACGATTCCCGCCTCGATCCGCAAATCTCAATTACACGGCTGGTGAGAACGAAATTGAAATTAAAATTTAAAACCTTCCCAAATTTTGTTTGTGGAGATTTTCTCTTTCCATAAATTGGAAACCCTAGCTCGGAATCTACTGGAAATCCGATCGGAATCTCAAGCTGCGCCCAGTTTGGAGGTCAGTGTGATCTATCTCTCCGTCGCTCGTGATTTTGCGTATCATTTAATATTCCTTTGGATTCCGCTTCTCCGCAAATAGTTGGGGCGGAGATTTTTTTAATATATATTTTTTGAATTTGGTGGAATTATTTCATTTCATAGTTGTCATGTCGCTGTGTGCGATTTGTTGATTTTCTGAGCTCAATTTAGATGGTTGTGTGCTGCATGGAATTAGATAATGAGGTTGACAATTTTGTGTTATCTGCTGTAGACGTGGTTGGAAGTGTAAATTGAGAAGGGAACCGTGTGGTGAAAATGAGCCGTCCGACTGGCAGCGTGGCCCGGCCTGCTCTAGTTGATATGACCAACCATACCAGGAAAAGGGTGTTTGAGGTGTGTGGTGGGAAGAGCAATGATGGTAGGGGAGAACCGCCTGTTTCTAAGCAGGTGTGTATAGGATTGGAGAAGAAATGTGAAGGGAATTTATCTGAGAATGGCCTGTCCGATTGTGAGACTGATCGAGTTGGAAAAGACCCAGTTGTTAATTTGAATGTAGTTAGTGAGGTCAGAGGGGCAGTAGAAGGTGTAAATGTCGGTGCCTGCGTTGTTGAAGGAATGGAGTCCGGCCACAACGTAGTTGACTTGGATGATGTTTCTAGGGATAGCTATTGCTCCATGCCATTGGTTCCCATAGGATCTGAATCATGCAACAGAGATAGTAGCAGTGAAGAGATACTACAGGAGAATGTTGTTAGAGCTGCGCTAAGTGGTTCACCGCATGAAACATCTCTGCCTGGTTATTGTGTGGGTGGTGATAAGGATGTCACTGTGGCTTTTTCGAACTTAGACCAAAGTGAGTCGAGTGAGTCTGCAAAATTAGTGAAGCCTAGTGGAGTACAATCTTTTGAACTGGAAAGATGCACCACATTTAAAGGGGACATTAACTCCAACATATCTTTTGCAGCAGACATGTTGAAAACATGCTCTTGTTCTTTTTGCTTGAAAGGTACAGTGCTTTCTGAATTACAATTTACATTTTGCAGGCTAACTGTTATACTACGAAATGGTTTTTTACCTTGTTCTAACACATACTTATTATCACCTCTGATTTCAGTGTGTTGTATCTTTATATTCAGCTGCTTATATATGGTCTGACCTCCATTATCAAGATGTTAAAGGCCGTATTAGCGGTTGGTTTCCAAGAACCTCTTTATTGCTTATTGTGTGATTATGTATGGTTAAAATTTCATGTTTCTCCTGTTAGCCGTGAAGAAGAGTAAAAAGGAAGCAGTCAACATGTTCCAGAGGATTTGCTTGGGCAGAGAAGCAAACACACATGGTCAAGGAAGTTCTGATGAACCATCAAAACTGGAAACTGATCTCTCAAGCCAGTGGAGGTCACTATATTTTCACATGGAAGAATCATTTGCTCGTGAGGCTGATCATTATGTGAGTGAAAATCCCTCTACGTATCAAATTGATCGATAGGTTAGACTCTTTGGCTAGTATGTGGTGAAACTGTTAACTTTACCTGATAAATATCAGTAAGCAGCAACTGTAGATGTTGCTCCAACAGTGGAATGACGGATAATTGGTTAGACTTTAACCCGGATCATTACATTCCAGATACTTGGTAGAAGCATAATCCGTGAATACTGAAACAGTATTGATAAAAGCATAAATACTTTTAGTCTGGAACTTATACAGAACCGAGTAAGTTATAGAAGTTCAGTACCTCGCTAAAGTGAGATATTTCATTCTCATGTGTAACTGGTAACTTCTTTGAAAATGAACTTTTAAACGAGTGCATAATTTTTTTCCATACTCTTTCACGACTTGCTTCCTATTTTTGCTGAAATTTATCTATGTTTAACTCCAGCAAGACCAGTTTC
>NQLW01000101.1:817934-906949 GCA_002312845.1 Kalanchoe fedtschenkoi
CATGTCGGCAGGGCATTGATTTTTGTCCTTTAATGACATTGAATTGATGATAAGTAATGGGAACAAGTCCAAAAGGGGGAGCTTAAACCTTTTACATATTTTGTTTTCTTTGGAACCCGATACAAGGTGGGCATTATTTGAGGATAGATTACAGGACGATGTCCACCATGTTCTTAGGGCAGTGTCTGGATTGACATTTATTTTGTAGGAACGGGTATAGGGCATGTGGATGGTTTGTGGTCCTAGATAGAGTGGATATGGTAGCAGAGAAGTAAAAGAAACAAAAATACTAAAGCTAAACTAACTAATCATGCATGTGCATATAGCCATATACATTATACATACTCTAGCAATCAGGAAACTGGGTAGAGCTATAGTGGATGAATTCTTGTTATGTATTGATTGGGCATACTACATGTTAGAGTCAGTCTTCTTTCAGTTTTTACACCCTCTTTCCATTGCATCTTGTCTGGTTTCTTCTCGTATTCTTTGCTTGCTTAGTTGAAATTTTGCTCTTGCCATGGCCTTTTGAACCTCGATTTGCTCTGGTGATTTTTGTAGCAGTTCTTCGTAATCTTTGATGGCGGCTTCCCATTTCCCCATCTAGTATTCAGAGTGCGCATTAGGAGGATAGTAATTCTGTTAGATGATTTTAGGCTACATTTTCTTAGACAAGTCATCATAGCTCCGGAGTTGACTTACCTTGGCATTACAATCAGCTCTTCTTAATTTAGCCTTAATATATGAATGGCGCACGCTGAGTGCTGCAGTGCAGTCTTTAGCTGCTTTCCCATATTGGCCTAATTTGAATAGACAGGCAGCTCGGTTGCAGAGTAAGACTGAATTATATGGATCATGATCTAGCCCTTCATTATAAGCTTCATAAGCTTCGGAGTACTTGGACTCCCTGAAGAGATCATTGCCCTTTGAGCGAGCCTGAGCCACTGCTTGTGCTTTCTTGGCCACCATGCTCACCTCTCTGCTATTTGAATCTAACTGTCCTGCCCTCTGAGCTGCCTCCAATGCATCATCAAATCTACCAGCAGCCATGTCAACTTGAGCCTTAACCCTTAATAAATTAGCACTCCCAACTGGTCCATAGAACTTCTTGCAGGCATCCTCATCGAACTGAGTTGCCTTTGATAATGCTATGTCTGCATCTTCATGTCTGTGCAGCTTTAGATAGGCTTCTGCTTGCAGCGAAAATATCTTTTGTAGCATTCAGGAAATATTAGGAAAATGTAAGCTCCATAAACCGAAAGAATCTATATATTGATGGAGTATGTGTGTTGACCAACCTGAGGTGAGGAGGCTGCTCCGGAATTTATAGCTAATTCAGTGTCCTCTATTATGGAGTTCCAGTCCCTTTTCCTTTTCGCCTCTGTACACCTTATTAGGTGTTCTTGAAGATCTCTTGCCTTCTCTAATTCTTGAGGATCAACATCCGGCCCTGCATGTTTGTAGTGATACATTGCCTTTTCTGCTTCTCCTAGTCTAATCAATAGTACAACATAAGCTTGTCACGTCAGGCTGAAGTTTTTGTCATCCTGATGTAGTTTCTTAAAATTTAGGAGCTGATTTTACCTGATGAAGAGGTTGGCCATTAGATGATGAGCTTCTTTCCAACGAGGTTCTACCCTTAAAGCCCTCCTGCACTCATGAATTGCCTCGATAAGCTGCCCTGAGGAAGCTAACGCCACACTTCTGTTGATCCTGAAAGCTGCATTATTAGGGTTGATGGGTTTGGATGAAGCATAGGGTGTCAATGCCTCATCATGTGTTCCATTCTTGCTGTTTAATGCCTTGGGACTCCTTTCATTTGCTTCCCTGCTCAGAGTTATTTGTTCTATTCCTCTCTCAGATGTGTCAGTTGGTGACTGGTTAGCTTTAAGCAATTCCCTTTCTTCTACTGCTGTCCTTGGAAAGAAATCAATGACCTGACTAGGACAGACATGTTTGCCTCCGGCGCCTCCCAAGTTGCCCAAATGTCCGTAGATCATCACATTGCCTGAGGTAGCTCTAACCAGGTTGTTATGTCCCTTGTGTACATGGTTCTTGTTGGTCATATCATCCAGTTCCTTCAACATGCTCCCTTCTTTGGTCCCATTCCCATTTCCAGCTCTCTTGGTAATCCCCGGAACTTTCTTCGGATTAATGAGATCACCCGCTGATGTTGCTGCAGCAACATAATGCCTCTGGTGTCCTACGAAATTAGCCTGAACTTGAACTCGGGAACATTTTTTGAGGGGTGAGGTTTCCTGGGTCTGTTTCTTGGATGAAATTGAAAAACTATTATCCAGGATGGGCCTTTCATCAGACCCTCCGTGCTGCCTCCTTCCTGTTGCCTTGCGGTTGGTTTGTAACGAGCTTGTTGAGATGGTTCTTCTATGCCTGAGCGTGAGCCTTTTGAAGGCATATAGGAGCATTTGGCCGCAGCCATTTATTGGGTCTGATGGAATAGTAGAAGACATCAGACAAATCTAATTGATCACCAAAAGTAATGGATTCTGCACGTCCATGTGATGAACAGAGGAACGCAGGTCAGGTCATGCATAAAGAAGAACATTGTTTTGTTAAGAAGTTAGATTTTGCTGGGTTCTGTTTTCGCTCCATGCTCTCTGGGTTGTGGTTGTGGCTATTATTAGGGTGGTGACTGGTGAGTTGCTTATTTACCACCAAGACCTGGATTGGCCTGGCTGGCTTTTCTTCTATAAATCTTTCCTGTACTAACTGGCAAGCCATAGCCAGGTATTGATGAGGTTATGTTCACATACAATCTTCGCAATCAGGTTTGAAAGGCTCATAACACATATCCAGGTCAATATAAGCATGGAAATCATCCTGCCGGTTATTGTATCAAAACCAGCAAGGTCTGTCAGTTGTCACGCTGCAGTTTCCTAGTTCTAGTTACTTAAGTTGGGAAGACCTATGTCAACGGCAGTTGGGCTGTGCTGTATCTCACTCGTATTTATGTGCCGCTGAATGCCCATGACAAGTCCTTTCTTTTCACCCCCCACGCTTGTGCTGCCTAAACTCTTCACAGCTATATCCATCTCACTATGGATGAAGAGCAAGTGCTGATTGGGAATGTGGTGGGCGAGTGATAGACCTGATTGTGAGTGTGAAAGACAGAGGTAGCAGGAGGCAAAGGCATCATCAGTCATTGCTCTTCCGGGTAGTATCAGCATTTATACTTATGCATGATACTCATGGCAACACTACATGCCTAATGAAAGCACGGGCTACCATAAATTTTGTGGTTGTGGCTCTCTAATGCTCATCTCCTCGATTCTGAGTACCATGTCATATAGTATTAATAACAAGCATGGACAAAGGCAGTGCAAGCACCACCTCGGAGAGATTCACAAGGAGTCGAGCAAATGGCTCCAATGGGAAACTCCCCCATGATCAGATTAGCATCTTGGAATATCCGAGGGCTAAACCATCCCTCGAAGCAAGCTGAAATTGTCAGCTTAATAAAGAAGAAATCTCTGAGTTTTATGGCGATCTTGGAATGCAAAATTCGGAATGATAATTTTAGGCAGGTGTTCTCCTCTATGAAGATTAACAGTAGTTGGAATTCTTTCGGTAATTCTTTGGGGCCTAATGACTCAAATCGGATCATTATCCTGTGGGACATGGCTATGATGGATGTGGAGATTTGGAATTTTGATAATCAAGTTGTGTTATCCAAGATCAAGTGGGGAAATCAATACCTTTTTCTTGCGACTGTTTATGCGTCTAACTGTACTACTGAAAGGCGTCAGCTCTGGACTAAGTTGCTAGCTCAGATTGATGCTAATCCTGGTTGCTGGATTATACTTGGAGACTTGAACTGTATTGGTGCGGTGAATGAGAGAGATAATGGGGCTCCAGTTAGACTAAGGGACATCGAAGAGCTATCTGACTTCAAAAGACAAGCTGATGTGATGGAAATTTCCTCATCTGGGCACTTTTTCACTTGGTCAAATATGCAAAGGGGCCTGAATAAAATCAGAGCTAGACTGGATAGGTGCTTAGCAAATTCAGAGACTATTAATTCTTTTCCTCATATTGATTGTATGGTTTTGGATCAAGGGATATCAGATCACTCTCCTCTGTTGATTTCTTTTGAGCAGCATGTCAAACGTCGGCCTGCTTTTAAATTCTATAATTTTTGGCTTAAGGAAGAGAGTCTCAACTCGGACCTGACATTGACCTGGGGTATCTCAGGGCAATGCCGCTCTTTCAAGGACTTGTTGTTGAAGATCAAAGCATGCAGGAACATGTTAAAGTCTAAGTATTCGCATCTAACTTTTGGAATGAATGGTCGTGTCGAGGAAGCTAGGAATTCCCTAGCAAATGTCCAAGGACTATTAGAGATTGATCCATATAACATTTTGCTGCAGGAGAAAGAATTGAAAGTCATCTCTGATCTAAAGAGAATTCTTACTTATCAGCGCCTTTTCCTTGTGCAGCGAGCAAAAGTCAATTGGGAGGATAAGGGTGATTTGAACACGTCCTATTTCCATAGAGTCATCAAAGGGAAGACCAATCATAGTAAAATTTGCTCAATTCGAAAGCCGGATGGAAATCTAATTCATGATAAAGATGGCATTGCTGCGGAGTTCATAAATTATTTTAAAAATCTTCTGGGCAGCTCTTCTCATGCTCCTGAAGCAGGCTTTAATGTGATTGAAGATGGGGTTTTTCTATCAGATATACAGAGGGAAGACCTAAACACAGACATAAGATACGAGGAGATTGAAGTCGCCCTTCATTCTCTTGCGAAGAACAAGGCGCCTGGCCCTGATGGCCTGAATGCGGAGTTTCTTATTCGTATTTGGGCTCTTTTTAGAGAAGATTTCTGCAAAGGAATCTTGGACTTCTTTCGTCATCCGAGACTTCCCTTCAATTGCAATGCGACATATATTGCTCTAGTCCCAAAGGTTAATGGTGCTATGGACCCCTCTGATTTCAGGCCGATTTCATGTGTTAATATTATATATAAGCTAATAGCTTCCATCATAGCGGCTCGCCTAAAGAAAGTCCTCCCTTCCATTATTGATGAAGCCCAAGCAGCATTTGTTCATGGTAGACATATTGAGCATAATATCTCGTTGGCGCAAGTTGTCCTTGAAGGTTATAATAGAGCAAGAATGAGCAAGCGATGTTGCATAAAAGTTGATCTTTGCAAGGCCTTTGACAACCTCAACTGGAAATTCCTATGCTCCAGCCTCAGGTACCTTAGATTCCCTTCTAAGTTTTGCTCATGGATCTTAACATGCATTTCTACTCCCGTGTACTCAATTCAGCTGGATGGTGAGCTCAAAGGGTTTTTCAAAGGGGGAAGGGGGCTTCGTCAAGGTGATCCTTTATCTCCTTTTTTATTTACCATAGCTATGGAGGTGCTCAGCAGAAAGTTAAAGTTGAATTATCAGGAGAGGAGGATTGATTTTCATCCTAGATGCAAGAAAGCATGTATCTCTCATCTCTTCTTTGCTGATGATATCCTATTATTTGCTAAAGCTAACGACAAATCTGTTAGATCTATTCAGCAAGCCCTTGCTTGGTTTGCTAGCTGTTCAGGCTTGACCCCAAATGGTACAAAATCTATGTTCTTTTCTAGTGGTATCAATTCAGAAGATAAAATGCGCCTTGCTGGTATTCTGAGCATGGGTTTAGGGAGATTTCCAGTCAAGTACCTAGGAATTCCTTTAAAGTCAAAGTCTTTAAATGCAGCAGATTATGACATTTTATCTTGCAGATTAATTGACAAAATCCAAAGTTGGGAGGCTAGAGCATTATCTTATGCAGGTCGTTTGGTACTTCTTAGATCCACTTTATTGGCTTTGAACCTTCATTGGTGTGGATCCTTTCTCCTTCCGGTCAAGGTGATAAAGAAAATCAATAGGATTTGCCGCAGCTATCTCTGGAGTGGCTGCCCATCTTCAAGGAGAGCTTTGGTAAAATGGAAAGAGATTTGTGCTCCAAAAATAAAAGGGGGATTAGGTCTATTTGATCTGAAAAGCCAGAATAGAGCGCTACTTCTCAAAAATGTATGGGGCATTTTTAACGATCCGAACTCTATTTGGGCGAGATGGTTTGCTGCATACATATGCCCTCCTCTGGATATCTGGGACATGCCTATAAAAACAAGTCATCCTTGGTTGGTAAAAAAACTTCTTTCTTTGAGATCAGTAGCGCTCCTTTGTGTGGACAGGAACTTCTCTTGGCGTGCCAGAACTGGGTCTCCCTTCTCCATCAAGAGCTCCAGGGAAGCCATGGATGTGCAGAGAGCTAAGGTCTCTTGGAGCAGTATTGCTTGGGAGAATCTTGCTTTGCCTAAGCACAAATTGTGCGGCTGGATGGTTTTCAGAGGCTGCCTTCCAACAAGGTTTAAACTTACAAGATTTTGTGTCTTGAATAGTCTGTCCTGCATTTTTTGCAATGGTATTATGGAAGATCAGGAGCACTTGTTTGGGACCTGCCTTTATTTCTTAGCCATATGGAACTCTATTTGTAGATGGCTTGGCGAGGTGTGTCATGGCTCTTCCTTTGAATCTAGAATAGACTGGCTTTTGAATTTTAACTTTTCATCCTCTGCTTGTAAGCTGCTGGCTGCCTCAGGTTTTTGCTCAGCAATTTATTATACTTGGGGTAGCAGGAACAATTGGATCTTCAAGGAAAAACCCCCTGACTGGAGGCTTGATCTTAGCTGCATCATCTCCTTCCTTAAGAGGAAAGCTTGGTTCATCTTGAAAAATCACAAGCATGATAAAAATGGCTGGATAAATTTTTTCTGTGCTGCTCATAATATTACTTGAATTGTGGCCTCTGTTCTAGCTCTTGATGTATCCCTGGTGCTGCTGTCTTTCGGTAAAGGTTGGTCTGGTTTCGCTTGATCCGGTTTGAGTTGCGGTTGTAGCGGTGCCTGCTCTTCCTTTCGTGGAGCTCTCTGCTAGTTTTGCTTGCTCCCAGGGCTGAAATAGCTCTTAGTTGTTTGGTTTTGTTTGTTAAGTGTGTTATAGATTATCTCATGCTTATCTCCTCTGTTTAGTTTAGTCTTTTGCTCCCTGTGTGGAGTCTTGTTGTAGTAGCTCGTTTGTGGAGCTTTGTTCCTTATTGCAGGTTGTCTTGTATTGTTTTTGTTGGTTTTAGGTTTTTGTTTTCTTGTTCCCCTAGCGGGGCTCTTTTGATTCAATAAACTTGTTTCAAAAAAAAAAACAAGCATTTTCCTTTGCAGATGAAAGAAAATCTGCCGAATGCTAGCTCGTGCTGCTGGTGGTAAAAGTAGAAATTTATGTTCATATATCTTATTGTTGAGAATTCCGGTTAACTAGCAAGAGAGAAAATAGTAAAGAGCACACAAGATTTAACGAGGTGTGACAGAGTGCCTACGTTCTCGGAAGCAAAAGAGCAGCTGTGTATTATTGAGTGCGTCATCGTACCCTATTAGGTTACAGTTACATGGTATATATAATAGAAACCCTATTATTGTACCATACCGTGGGCCTTTGGCTCCGCAACCCCGAGCCCACTTAATCCTGTCCCACAATTACTAGTCTTATTGTCACCATCCATTGAGATTCAGCTCTATGTCACTTCGTGTTCCACTTTGGCACAAGTCATTTATCAGTATATGAGTTATACCTAACAAATCTCCACCTTAGCGAATATCCTGGAGAAAAAATCCGAGGTATCTCACACCTCAAAGTGGCCTGAGATTCCTGCTCTTCTAGTTGCTACAAACATTCAACAAGTCTAAACAATTCTTGAACTTGTTTGTAGTATCCTGCTCCTATCTCTCAGGAAGCCGAGTCATCATTTCTCTTTCTCCCGGCTAGTGATAGCTCCCTGAAAGATACCCAGATCTTCACTACTGTGTGAAGTGCATAAGATACCATGTCTTTAAAACCGAATCTGTCTGGAGGCTTCATATTGGTGCGTCTTCCTCTGTCTCTGATTAGATTGTAACTCTACAAATAATCTTTACTTGAGGTATCAGCTGCTGAAGTAGAACTATCAACTTTCTCTGTTGATGTTGGGGTCTGCTCCAAATCCAACCACACCTTCTCTTCATTTTGTTACAACATGGACTGTTCATCAAAGACTGCATCCCTACTGATCACCACTTTTTTTGCTATCGGATCCCAAAACTTGTATCCCTTGACACCTTTCTTATATCCGAGAAAGATGCACTTCCTGGATTTTATATCAAGTTTTGATCTCTCATCACCACACATAAAAAGGACAATCAAAAATCTGTAAGTGATCAAAATTAACCGGATTACCTTCCATACCTCTTCCGCAACTTTTCCTCTCAATGATGCTCGCGGTGATCTATTGATGACACAGCATGCCATATTCACAGCCTTTGCCCAAAAGCTTTTAGGGAGTCTTGCATTCAATCTTAAGCATCTCGCCTTTTTAGTCAAAGTCCTGTTCAATCTTTCAGCAACACCATTCCGCTTTGGTGTTTTACGCACTATGAAGTGCCTCTGAATCCCGATCTCCTCACAGAATTTCTGAAATTGCAAATATGTATACTCCGTGCTATTATCTGACCTTAAACACTTGATCTTTCTCCCTGGTTGGTTCTCCACCTCACCTCTCCACAACTTGAACTTCTTGAAGACTCCAGATTTTTGTTTTAAAAAATACACTCAAACTTTTCTGGAAAAATCATTAGTAAACGTAACATAATAAAAGATCCACCCATTGACCTATCTTTGACATGACCCCATACATCATAATGCACATAATTAAGATTAGTTGTGTGTCTTCCAGTCTTGAAATTGACTTTAGTCTGCTTCCCAAGAACACAAAACTTAAAAAATTCCAGCTTGCAGCACAACCTACTATAGCATGTTAAACATATATAATTCATATTACTAGCTTAATGGTATGATGAATATAGAGTATGAGCAATTGTTTACACTCGGAGACATATAAAATTCAATATATGAATAAGATTTCATCTTTAGCGCCAATGATTGACTATCTCACTATTCAAGCAACCTGAACTACATATTTATCCTACTGATCTCTCTACGTATTGTGCAGATTCCTTTTATGCAATTCAGTCATACCTCGCTCACTAAGATGACTAAGACACATATGTCATAGCTTTGGGCTATCATCATGTGACTCAATAGAATGAACTCTACCTACAACAGTATTTCCTAACAGTTTATAGATATTCTCTGCTGTCATCTTTCCTTACATCACAGTCAACACATCTTTAACAACCCTAATGGTTTTCTTATTCTTATCTGTCTTAGGAATAAAATCATTCTTATGCAAACTGCCCAAAGATATAAGATTCTTCTTCAATTCAAGTACATGTCTAACATCACACAGTGTTCTCATTATTCCATCATGCATCCTAATTCTTACTTCACCAATACCAGCAATATTGCAACATCTATCATCACCTAGATAGATAGAACCAGAATTAACTGACCTGTACGTAGAGAATCACTCTCTGTTGGGCGTGATATGATAAGAACATCTCGAATCAAGAATCCAAGAATCCACGAACTGAGTAGTTGAAACTGAAAGCATATCGCCATCGCTGTAATTAGAATCATTCTGTGCCACATTTACAGACTTTGATGATTTTCCATTTTCCCTATATGTCTGCTTATTCCACATTGGACAGTCCCTCTACATATGTCCCGGCTCCTTGCACTTGTAGCAAAGAATCGTCTTTTTGCCCTTTTATTTTGATCTTGAGTTCCGTTTTTCATAACCATCCTTCTCAGACTTTCTCTCACAGTTCTGACTGCTCTTGACATACAAACTGTCAGCTTGTGAAAAATTCTCCCCTGCATTCTGCTTTCACTGGTGTTGGGCCAACAAGGCTGCAGTAATCTCTTCAACTTTGATAGTTTCTTTTCCGTACGTCAGAGTGGTCACCATGTGTTCATAAGAAGGAGGCAACGAACACAACAATCTTCACCTCAAGCTGCGCAAGATTCGTGATGATTTGATTAAAGATATTCACGTACTGAGTCAAATCACTCCCTTCCTGCATCTTCAGTCTGTACAACTTCTGCTTTAGATACAATTTATTTGTAAGAGATTTCAACATAAACTGAGATTCCAACTTCTTTCAGATTTTTTCTGGAGACGACAAACTCATCACGTGGTACATAATCTTATCCGTCAAGCACAGTCGTATCGTTCCTGCAGTTCGTTGCTGCATATCCTCTCAATCTCCATACTTCATTGATTCAGGCTTCACATATTTCAAAGCTTTCAGAATCCCTTGCTGCGCTAACAGATCCTTCACTGTTGTCTCTCACAATCCGAAATTACCGTGACCATTGAACTTTACCACTTCGAATTTAGCATTCGACATAGCCATCTCAACTTTGTTTTGATACCACTTGTTGAGAATTCCGGCTTACTAACAACAAGATTTAACGAGGTTCGACAATGTGTGTACGTCCTTGGAAGAAAAAGAGCAGCTGTGTATTATTGAGTGTGTCGTCGTACCCTATTAGCTTAGGGTTACATGATATTTATAGAGACCCTATTCCTATACCATACCGCGGGCCTTTGGCCCCGCAACCCCAAACCCACTTAATCTTGGTCCACAACTAGTAATCTTATTAACATCATCCACTAAGATTCAACCATATGTCACTTCATGCTTCACTTTGACATAAATCATTTATCAGTATATGAACTATACCCAACACTTATCTTTTACTGTGACCACGTGATTCTGTTCTGTGTTTGCAGTAGAAGGGGAGTTAGTGGTTGACGGAGGATACTGGCTATGGTTTAGGAATAGAATGAATTCATCACTTTGATTGTCTGTGAGATCTGTCAGCATGGTGGGAATGAATCATTCTCGGCAGCTTCTTGACAATTGGTTTGGTAGTGGAGGACTGGAGTGTAGATACCAAAGGATTTTGAGGACATTGAATCATGTTGTAATAATTCGGGAGTCGCTTGATGCTGGAATTGGAACACATAAATGTGAATTCCAGTCTCAATTGATCGTCACATGTTCTACAACAATTATAATACTCTTGTTGTTATTCATGTACATTGCTAAACTGTTTTGCAAAATGATGTGGCCTCTCCCCCTACATCCGCAGACACAAATCATCATCGAATTATCAGCACCCGTGGTATTATTTTCAACAATAATTTCACAAATACAACCCAATCCAATAACCAGAGAATCATACAACGTACCAATAGAATCCGATGATCAAGCATCTACTAACTAGAGATCTGAAAAGATCATATAACACGCATGTCTGAAGGGAAATTGTAGACAAAAAAATAAAAAATGTGTAGAGCTTAAATGCACACTGGTAGAGGCGATAAGAAAAATGTATCAGAGCTCAAATGCACTGACTTCTTCTGAATATCAGAAGATTGTGATGAACCCGCCATCACATATTTGTGCGTAAAGCATATCACAGCTCCCACCCTGCACCAGCCGGGAATCAAACCCGGGTCTGTACCGTGGCAGGGTACTATTCTACCACTAGACCACTGGTGCTTGCTGGTAGATAATTCTTAAGAGTAAATATAGTCATGAAAATTGAGTCAGCCCCAAGTTCTGTTTTAATGTTGTTGGCGGCATTTTGCGCATGTAGATCGTCTCCACCCCCACGGATTCTTCACTTTCGTACTGACCCCAAATTCCTCAGTTGCAATAACATAGCAAACAAGGAATTAGATGGGTGAGTATTGTACGCGGAATCACAGGACGAGGAAGCAGTTGCGACAACTTAAATCACTTTAAATGTAAGAATCATTTAAAAAACACAACCCCAACAACCTAACCACACGTCTCATGTTTCCTCCAGACGTCAATCTACAAACGTAATCTCCTATCACACTACTAAAGCTTAAGGTGTGTTTGGTTTAGAGAAAGTTTGTCGGGATGAAAATTTGGTGGATGGAATTCATTTTCTTTTTATTTGTTTGGTTAGAGATGAAAAATTCATTGAAAATTAGTATGTTACTATTTATTTTATTAAAATTTTTTCATCTAATTTTTCATAACTAATTTTTCCTTCCTTATTTTTTCAAAACCAAACAAAAAATTCCTTCCAATTTTTCACAAAATTTTTCATTCCACCGAATTTTTTCCCAAATGTCCACCAAAATACTTTACAACCCAAATTAATCTGATATTATCATTTTATAGTCCTACCTAACATGACCTTGTTGAATAGTAAAATATTTACAAGATTACTACTGCAAATTGTTTACACTTTACACTAGTAATTCTTACATTTACTGTTTTTTAATAAAAAGAAAGAGTAGAACTAATTATATATATAAAATCTGCAAAACAAAAGTCTACTTGCAGAGAGAGACGCGAAACAAAGCGTAGCGCATAGGAGTTTACTCAAAGCCGAGTTGGCGTCATCGTCCACACCATCTTCAGCGGAGTAATCGAAGACTGCAGCTGCGTCCTTCCATCTGAAACCTCCCACCAATCCTACCCGTCACCTCAATCTCAATCTCAATCTCTCTCTCCCACCGCATCGCCATTTCGTTTCATGGCCATTGCCGACTCCGCCGTCGCATTCTCCAATCCCTAATCAGCCTCCTCGATCTCCCGCTCCCCTCTATTTTATCCACACCCAGTTTCGTTATTCGCCAAAGTTCCAATCTTTTAGGTTTCGTGTCTCGGGGTGCTATGGCGAATGCATCTGGGCTGTTCTCCGCGACTGTTCCCAGCTTGAAAAGCAGGAGCTTTCAGCCTTTTCTGGGGATTTATAGATCCGGATCGACGTCCTCTGACGGAATCGTGACGAGGTTGGTCTGTTCTGGGGCTGCTGATGGTACGAGGCAGAGGTAAGTTTGTTGGTTTGGGTTGGTTGTCCGCATTCATTGTGGTGGGCAGTTGTGTAATGTGGTTTGGTTTGACTCTGGGTAGCTTGAGGGCTGTGTGATTCCGTTCTTGTTGAGACCTTTTGGTTTGGGTTTTGAAATCCATGCATTGCTGCAGACTATCTGTTTGTTGTTAGGCCTGAATGGTTGATCAATAAGCTCATTCTAATTTGACTTGTCAGCTATCATTCCTTAGAGATATCAATGCGCCTAGCTGATACCTTGATTTTGTGCTTAGTGCACCTAATTCAGCTCTGTGAAGTATTGGTATGTCGAAGTAGTGAAAAAAGGCCCTGCACTCATATTTGAGGATTTCATTTGAATGGAACAATGTAGCTCCCTGCTACTGTCTCCTTGTTCGGCATTTCTTTTTTTTTGAGAAATTATGTCTCATCCCTAGTTATTCAACTCTAATGGAAAACTGACATTTGGGGAGAATCATTTTCCTAGTCATCTTGGTTATGTGAAGAGACAGAAACATATGTAAGATTAAGAAGAATTTTTTCTATCATTCAACCACCGTAAGATTTAATATTATCAATTTGCATGGGGGCTATGTTGATGTTAGTTTTTATACTGTAATAGATGGCTTGTACTAAGGAGCCATGTATGCTGTTTCAATCTGGGTTACCAAGAACCTATGAAAGATACAATCTCCATTTTGGTTTTTGTAAAGGCTTATTGACCTATGACATCAAATATTTCAACGACCCTCTAGCTCGTAGCTCCTTGCGGTTACTTTGGAGTTCAGAAGTTTACAAAACTCAGCACCAGATTATCAGATGTAGTATATGTGGTGATGCACCATTTTTTATTTTAGTTCTCTGTCTGGGCGGCTAATATCTGGCTTCTCTAATTATGTTGTTGAAAAATATTATATGTAGGTTTGTCAGTAAAGGTTGCAAGCTAGTTGGAAGTGGCTCAGCTGTACCCAGTCTTAATATATCAAACGATGATCTTTCAAAGATCGTCGAAACCAATGACGAGTGGATATCTGTCCGCACTGGTATTCGTAATCGACGAGTCATTGCAGGTCAGCTTATAGCTTAGTCAGTCGATATGTATTCTAGCTGGTCTACCTTGGTTCTTTCTTTGTTGCAATGTAGTGTCTCTAAAGAACTCCTACATGTAGGAAACTTAATTTTTTGTTTGATTTTGATTTGCAGGAAATGACTCCTTGACTGGCTTGGCCGTTGAGGCAGCCCGGAAAGCTCTTGAGATGGCACAGGTGCATCCTGACGAGGTGGACCTTGTTTTGATGTGCACTTCTACTCCAGAGGATCTCTTCGGCAGTGCTCCTCAGGTAAAAAATAATAATTGGATTTTAGATTTTTCAAACCAATTGTTTTCTTAATTTTCCTGGACTTTTAGAACTTCAAATAAATGATGAATCTTACTCATGTGTTTGTCTTCTACATTTGCTTGATTTCCTGTATCTGAATATATATATATATTCATTTGATGTATTTCCGTGACAGATCCAAAAGGCGCTTGGCTGCAAAAACAATCCATTAGCTTACGACATTACCGCTGCATGTAGTGGGTTCTTGTTGGGCCTTGTTTCAGCTGCTTGTCACATTAGAGGTTTGTTCAGATGTGGAATCGATAGTCTCAGTTATTCGCATCTATACCAACAGAATTTGACTCAATAAAATTCTGAATACAGGAGGGGGTTTCAAGAATGTTCTAGTAATTGGAGCTGATGCTCTATCACGCTACGTTGACTGGACAGACAGAGGGACCTGCATTCTGTTCGGGGATGCTGCAGGCGCAGTCTTAGTCCAGGTATGACTTTCTTTTATAGACATAGCACCGTGTGAAATAGACCAAGAACACAGAGAAGAAAAAAGCAAGAGTGCGTAACTTTGCAAAACTTGCTGTCATCATTTTGCAGGCCTGCGATAGCGAAGAAGATGGTCTATTTGGTTTTGATGTGCATAGCGACGGTGAAGGTCAACGGTATATATCCTTCACTGATATCCGAGTTATTATGAGAATTTCATTTGTAAAACATTTTCATCTATATGGTTGAGTAATATTTGAGGGTGTGTCGCAGACACTTGAATGCATCAATAACAGGAGATGCCAATGATCACAAGGCAGATTGGGACAGTTCCAAGCCGAATTTTCCTCCTACTCCTTCATCTTACTCGTGCATTCAGATGAACGGTAAAGAAGTATTTCGATTCGCCTGTCGCGTCGTTCCTCCCTCAATTGAGTCCTCTCTCAAAAAAGCTGGCCTCGATAGCTCACAAATTGATTGGCTACTGCTCCATCAGGTACGGCTTTTGCCAAAATTCATAGCTTGTCTTTGATATTTGAGTGAGTTCAGCTTAATTTTCTGTGTGGAATTTTTTTTATTTGACTTTATTAAAACGAAAGTCCTCTCTTTATCAGTTTTACCGAATCTTCAGCTCAGATCATTTAAATTTCTGTTTAGGAGAATAGACACTTAAAAGTGTCTCATTCTCCGAAGGAACTCATCCTTTTACGGGTCACTTACACAATGTATACATTTTATGATGAAGCGCAGGCAAACCAGAGGATCCTCGATGCAGTAGCCAACCGACTGAACTTCCCTCCAGAACAAGTCATCTCAAACCTAGCTAACTACGGCAACACCAGTGCTGCCTCCATACCCTTGGCCTTAGACGAAGCTGTACGCAGTGGGAAGGTGAAGGCAGGCCACACTATCGCAGCTGCAGGTTTTGGCGCTGGCCTGACATGGGGTTCCGCCGTCATCAGATGGGGCTGACCTGTACAGATCCACGCAGCATCGCCAGCATCAGCCCCAGTAGATTCATCTATGAAAATCTGATCAATAAGACTTTCACAGGCTTGCCCTTCTCAAGGGTTTCATTTACCCGATTTTCAAGCCATGTTTGTTGTGCCCATAAATAACAAAACCGGAAGCTCAATTAATTCTTCCGTTAGGCGGAAGTGAAATGTTGCAACTGGGTTTCTATTTACCTACCTCTGCAAAGTGGCACAATAAGCAACAAACAATCTGCAAGAATTCCAAAGGCAAATACCCCAAAATCGGCCAGAAATGCTCTGAATTGCCAACATATCCCATCTTCCATTCCGTCAAAAGATGGCAACTGGGTTCAGAACTCCCCCAAACATAAAGCTTTTGAATCTGGCAAGATATCATGATCATTGAGGCCTGAATTACCCAGAAATCGGATCTCTGATTCTGCTAAGAACGCCCTCCACAGAGATATCAAAAGCATCCATATTACTCCTCATCACCAGAGAACCCCCATGCTTCCGGTAAACAACCCGATGCATCAACCTTCTCCCTCATCCTCCTGACCTCATCGCGTGGAGTGGCCGTCAACATATCCAAAATCTGCCTCCTTTGGTATAAACACTGAAAACTCCGTGTACATTTTATCCAGAAGGAAGAAGATGACTGCAGCGTTGTGTCTAAGGGGCACGGGTTGCAGGCAGGTTCGACTGTTTCTGCAACGCTGTGTTTTGTGTAGACGCGTGTGTCATTTAGTGGTGTGGCGTCGTTTTGTTTTAAGGAGAATGAGCTGTTCTGCAGCGTCGTCGTTTGTGCTCTTTTTTCCTGAGAGTCGCTCCCTCCCTCCATTTATTCTGCTCTTCTTCTTCATTGAGGTTGTTGTTCTGTAATCTTGTTATGGACATATGGTTCTTGTTCATCAATGAAAGAGGAGAGTTATTTAGGGTTTTTGTGCACACTGAGGTGCATTTCAGCATAGTATCAGAGCTTGTGCTGATTCATCCGCAAATCTGAGTAGAAATCTAGTATTTGATTTCTAATTACACTCCCTTCTTAGTAATTCTGCAGTTCGCAAGTGGTGTGAAACTGTCTCGTTGTTCTTAAAACTTTGGTTCTTGAAATTGTTGATTAATTGAAACTTTGATGCTACATTAATTTGTTGTCTTGTAGGTTCTATGAACCACTCCTTAGCCCTGTAGACTCCTCGAGCCATCTAATAACTATGTAGGTAATTGCGTCATCAGTAAAATTATACTAAATAAAATTGTAGAATCGAGTGAGGTGAATGTTCAAAAACCTAGGGTTTCGCTACAAGAAAATGAAGTACACATTGGAAAATCTACACGAAACTTATCTTATAGGATGCAAACCCAGTTCAATTCCGATAGATCCAAATCATAAACCAGCATCTACTCAAAGTGCGCCTTTGCCTGACCCTGAATCTTACATACATTTGGTGGGCAGACTTGTTTATTTAACTATCACCAGACCTGATATTACTTTTGTCAGTGAATTGTTTGAGTCATTTTTTGGTTCCAAATTTGGTCTTTTCGATTTGTATCAGCCCAACCTCTACAGGTGCTCTCCTCGTGAAGAAGATGATTGCAACACTGAGACTAAGGCGCGCGAGTTGCAGGCAGGTTTGATTGTTGCTACAACGCCATGTTTTTTGTAGACACGTGTGTCATTTATAATTGTGGCATCGTTTTTTGTTACAAAGAAGAATGAGATGTTCTGCAGCAACGCCATTTTTGCTCTTTATCCTACCCTACCTTCATTTATTTTGTTCCTCTTCATTGAGTTGTTCTATAACCTTGTTCTAGATATATGGTTCTCGTTCATCAATGAAAGAAGAGTTATTTAGATCTGTGCGCACACTGAGATGTATTTCAACAATACACCTCCTCAGAAAAATGCCGCTTATTCTGAGACTTGGCAGACTGATTCTTAAAAAACACAGGTACGCAGCCGGCTAAAATGCTTTCGAATGTGGACCCCCTTGTCGGGGTGTCGCCAGGCGGATGTAGGTAGAACATAGCTTGCAGCATTGGGCAAATGTATAGAATCGGATCGTGCGCGCATTTTTAATTTCTGCAATCCACAACGTCACAGAGCTTGGTGTATTGATATATGCTACTGCTAGAGCTGTTTCTGGTTGTTGGGCTTAATCCTATGGCTCAATAAGTGAAATATTCCTTAGATATTATTTTTAAAAAAATAATCTTCCTGTTTATGAGGATTTAGGATATTTCTTATTGTTAGAGATACAATATTTGAAAGTATCCAACTATTGTCGTTTTCCTATTTGAGGTAGGTTACTAGATTACTGTTTTTGATAGGATTACGAATTCTATTTGGCTTAGTATTTGTACCGTATAAATAGGGGTGTTTATTCTCAACAACAATTTCTTATCTAGCAATTTCTTCTCTTCTCTTCTCTTCTCTCTGAGTAAAGTATGAGCTAGTAGAGTTTGTCACATATACCTGGTAGTGAGATATCGATCATGTGCTTAAGCCACACTACTTGGCGTCCGTGATCTTGAGCCACACTATGTTGAGCTTAATCCTGAAATGACCCAATAAGTGAAATATTTCTTGGATATTTTTTTTAAAAAAATAATCTTCCAATTTAGGAAGATTTAGGATATTTGCTATATTGTTGTTTTCTTATTTTAGGTAGATTACTAGATTACTGTTTTTGGTAGGATTAGGAGTCATATTTGGCTTAGTATTTGTACCTTATAAATAGGGGTGTTTATTCTCAACAATAATTTCTTCTCTAGCTATTTCTTCTCTTCTTTCCTTTCTGAGTGAAGTGTGAGCTAGTAGAGTTTTGTCACATATCTCTAGTAGTGAGATATCGATCATGTGTCTAACACTGATGGCATTCTCATCGCGTTTAGGGGTCGGTGCGGTATCAGGTGTGGGACTTGTAATGGGTCTTCTTGTTGAGGTTGTGGTTAGCGAGGTAGGGGCGGAGGTTATTGTAGAGAGGGTAGTCGGAGATGTTAGCGAGGAGGCCAAGGTTGAAGTGCGGCGGGAGGCGGCGGATGTGGATCCATCTGCTGGTGCAATTGTTGTTGTTACTGTTGTCTTGGTCAGAATTCAATAAGGCGACAGTTAAGCCAATGAGGATGGAGAAGCAACAATGTTGGTGGTTGTAGTGGTCATCAGGTTAGATTTGGGTGGGATTGGTAATGTCAGACGTTGACAGTCATTTTTGCATGGAAGAAGATAAAGACGATGATGTATTTGCAGGTTGACCCACCATGATTATTGAGGCTGAGTGTTTTTCATTAATTCAACAACATCGTTTTATAATTTATTTTATGGTTAATTTGTAAGGCATTATGATCCCTAATTACGAATAGTTGATTCTCACGATAACCTAAACCACAATCAATACGAGTCAATTAACTGATTTAATGGGCAGATTCCAACAACCACGGTTATATTATTGCTGAAAATGGGTTAAGAATGTTGTAGGTATCTTTATGCCACTATGGGATTTGTCCCTTGAGATGGACATACGAATTTTGTGTGAAACATGAGAGAACCATGTGCTTTGAACGACATATTGTGCCTTATTATGAATACAGATGAATACCATATTGAAATATTTTGGCGGAGGCCAACGAAAAAATGTGTCGAGGTGTATCTAAAAGCTTTTAAGCCTTTGAGTACTTTTGTGGTTGAAATTAAAAGGGAGAAGACCCTCGAATTCAGACTCTGTGGGATGAGATAAGAGAAAGAAGATGTTTTTGGAATAAAATTTGAATGTAGCTTTCATTGTGGATTTTTTATCTTAGACTTTGGATGATTCATAAAAGGGTTAGGTGACTCCTACTGAAATATTCGAATTTATTGGTTGGTTAACAAGGATGGAGATCCTCATTTCGAGTACATTTGTTGAATTATGGATAAAACTTGATCTTGATACAAGACGTTTAATAACAGATTTAAATATTTAAGTGTTGGATGATATTATTGGACAAAGCTATAATATGCAGAATGTTGGATGTTTAAATTTGATGTGAGTCGCGAACTTACTTGGTGTGATAACCAATAAGAAACAGGTAATCAAACAGTGACAAACTAATGAGGACGTTGACTACTTTAAGCGGGCGAGGGTGTATCAATTGCCACTTTCGGTTTAAGACTTTTAACATTTGACTCATCAATTGCCACTTTTGGTTTAACATAATCTTGACAACCAATGGCAATAAAATGAGTGTGGAAGAGAATATCAAGATTGGTAAAGTTACTATCAATTGTAATAGCTAAGTCGACAAGTAAGTCGACAACTTGAGTGTGGGAGGATGTCACAATGTGACATTTTCATTAGAACATACACTTATAAATTATACATCATGATAGTTATGTCACCGAGAAAGTTGACTAGTTGAGTGTGGTAGGGTGTCACGAGTTAGACCTATTCATTAGACCATATACTTGCAAACTATTAATCATATCATCGAGAACATCGACAAATTGAGTGTGGGTGGGTTTCACAGGTTAGACCTGCAATGAGGTTTGGATGCCTCTTCTTGGTCATAGTGACATTTTTGTAATTATTGACTATTAGACCTTCGGAAGGGGGTGGCGAATCAGATGATAGATTATGAAGTTAGACTTCAATACGAGTATGATGATATGTGGATCACATATTTTGGATAAGTGATTGCCCTTTAAAAGCTAGTATTTAAGGAGAGACATTGGTGATGTTTCTTCTTAGAAAAATGAGAAAAATTCTATTAGCTTTTTCGGAGGGGAGGGGGATGATGGCGAGTTCTGCCATCCCCGTAGTAAGTGATCATATGCAAACCTTAAGTGAGCCCAACTTATGAGTGATATGAGGACGAATCTTTGAGAGTCTAGCGAGCCTCGAATATCTGTCGACCTTATGGACGTCGTTCTAATGGGGCGAGACCCCGACGACGCAGAACGAGTCGTCGATCGAAGTTAGGTAGACGATGATCCCTTAACCCCTTGATAATGAGCTTAAAGGACCAGTTGGATCATTGAATCAGATTGTATTTCTCTTAATGTTATGTGAGAATCGAAAGGGAATTTGTGAAGGGACTCTTGTACATTGATCAAGGAACGACTATGCAAAATCACGAGATGAATCTCATGGATCATCTGATATCTGGACTGAATGAGATGCATCCATTTATGGAGATCCCATCATGAATTACTCGATAATGCATGATTAAAAATAATCTCGTATCTCCCTCAAGATTCAGATAAATAAAGAGACCTTAATTATTTAGAAGGTTGACCGTGATCCGTGAAGATGTGTAAGAGATATTAGGCAAGGATCGTGACACTTATCAGCTTATTAATAAAGGACGACAAAGATCAAAGATCTTCAAAAGTTGTAAAGTTCAACTTTGTGATTTAAGAATTTAAAAGTTGAGGCTTCAAATTGGGAATCTGATCCATCCAGCAATCGGTTGATCCATCATCAGCTCTTTTTCTAACCAGTCCTAAAATGGGCTTTTGATCTGTTTAAGTGGGCCACTTCTGGCCCAGATCAACTTGGCTGCTCATCCAACCATACACTATCTGTTCACGGATACGCACGATCGCTCGCACCGCCGTACGTGTGCAATTTATGCGTATGCGTATGACGGCTGCTGGGGATCTCGAACAACATTCGGTTTCGGGAAGGACATACCGAACATCCTTAAACTTTCCAAAAACGGCTCTTCGAGCACCCGGTTGGCTGGACCTGAAATGTGAGTGAAAAAGGTCACCCGTGCATTAGATCCATGTGCATGAAGCAAGCTACAATTTGCATCATAAACATATTCATTTGTGTGTCTGCATTATTGCAGCCCATGCAATCGGCATTGGGTTTTATATGGCCAATTGGGGCGGCTTGCAGGTGTTTAAGTAAGGAGGGCCAAACATCTATCGTGCTGCTGTGGCGACGCCTTGTTCCTTGAAATATGCTGACACTCGCAGTCCATAAAAAACATATCGCGCCTGCTCGATGGAGGTACGCGCCATTGTGTTATTGATATGGTTGGTGTGTATGTGTGTTGGAACCTACTATAACTTATATCCACCATTCAATATGAAACTCCGAGACAGCTAGACCTCTTCTTAGTAAATAAAACGTTTCAAACAACTTGAGGTTCACACGTTTGTTTGTTTATGAGGCTGTTTTTGTTATTTGGACATATGTATTGTCAGTCTGTTATGACAAGTTTTTATATATCTGCTATCTTGAACTTCAGTCAATCGACAAGGACTGGAGGCACCTCAGTCAGATTGACCCATCAATGACGACACGTTCGTGACTAGACATTGTTTGGATGCGGAGGACAGCACGCAACTTGTTCTCATCTTCCCTTTCTTTTCACATTTGCCTCTAGCAGTGGTGACAATGCTCTGAGCTAAATATGGTACCCCCCCATTGACTGAATTTTCATGCTACACTGTTGGAGCTTTCCCGACCATACATGCATGCATGCATAAATTGACAACACGAGCTTGAGGTTCATGTGTGCAAGGTGAACTGTTCTTCAAGAGAGTTTAAATTAAGTTCACTATAAAATGTTCATGTTCAGTTTACTGAACTTAATATTTTAATTTATTAATTGATCTGGATAATTTTTTTTATTCAATTCAACCAAACTCCATCGCAATAAAACCCAACTCAATTAAAATATTTGTGTTGGGGAGATGTCAGAGCGTAGTAGTGGTAGTGGTAGTGTAGCATGGATATGTGAGCATACATCCGATGGCATGAACACTTTTTCCAACCTCATTAAATCTTTTTTCGTCTTTACTGTTTTATACTTTTATTTAGTCGAAATTCTCAGCAATTTGTCTTCCAAATAAAGAATAATATCAAAAATGTATTTCTTCCTTAAAATATTAATCATTTAGGATTAAATTAAATAATATATATATATGTTAATATTAGATGTTGAAGCTAAATATTTAATGTATTTATCTTAATTTTTGTGTAAAATATAAAATGAAATTTATTATTATTAATATCAAATGAATTTTCTATATACTATGATAATGATATAATTAACGCTAATTTTTTTTAAAAGCTGTGACGATATTAAACATACATTAAAATCTTTTAATTATAAATGAAAGTGGATGAATGAATTATAGTTAAGTGAAAAAATTATAGGATATTGGATATTATAAATCAATTTTCGATGTGATGAGTCATTTAAACAAATTTGTGTGCGCCCATATGTTTCAATTCTCTAGACGTTTGTACCGGAAAGTGAAGATGTGAATAGTCAAATGAATGAAATTGACCGAATTTAATGTCTACGAATGAATGATGTTGATTACAATGCTCAATTTTCCAACCCTACCGAATCATGACTTTGGATTCTTCAAAGCCGCACGTTGCTTTCGATAAACATAATTAAAATGGAAATTGTTATAAACCTATATTTCTCTTAAATATTTTTTATTTTTTATTTAACTATTTAATTAATGAAAAAAAATTCAATAGGATCTGAACTATCACCATTTACTCAATTGCAGTTCGAACTATTATGATTGTAAAAAAGATGCGATTAAAAAAATTGTGATGCTTAAGATAATTATTTGATTTGTTAAAAATAATTGATCTTATTAAATTTGTTGAGAATTATGAATGATTGAGTATGAAAAAATATTATTTTTTCATATGAGCAAAATGATATTATTCAATTCGATAACCAAACGACGTAATTTTCACACACGAATAAAGATATTGTAATTATATTAGCTTAGCATTGTAATGATAAATTTTATTTTAAAAAACAGTCCAATTTTTTTTCATGACACTTTTTTTAATAATCATCATAAAGTACCTCATCTTTCCTCTAATACATGTCGTTTAATGTTACTTTGAGTAGATTAAGGTAAAGTTAATGATAGCGGTTGAATAAATTTAATGAGTGGGTGATTTGTGTTTTTTAAAAAAAATTCGTGGAAAAAAAATTGCTAGATGATTATTGGTGAAAAATTAATTTTTTTTATTGATTATGATAATGAAGCGGTTAATGTTTGATTTTTTAAGATAATTATTGATGTTAAATACACATTAAAAATTGTTAAGAATAAATAAACATTAACAAAATAAATTGGTTAAATAACATAATATAAAAGATGACAGAGTGAGAAAATGTTAGTATTTTCAAACTCTTTTAGATTTTTTCCTTATTAAATATTTAACAAGAAAAAAAAATGATTGTGTCCCAACTCGAACGGCGGACACGTGACTTTTTATAGCCAGGCGGAAGTAACGGAACCGGACTCAAAAAATTTGACGGCAAACCGACAGCAAAGCGCCTTCGGTTGGGCCTGGCCCGCACGACACGTGGCCACGTCACTCCACACCTGTCCGAACATGGGAGTCTCTTGCTAATTAACATACACGTGTACGTCGTGAGCTTTTTGAAGTGAATATTCTAGTGGGTCCGCATTTTATGACTGCTTTTCTTAATTTATTTATATTACAATATCACGGCTTTAATTACGCCAATTAATTCAGATACAAAGCACAAAATTCTTTATATAAAGTAAAATTCCGTGGGTGCAAGAAGATATTTTTTACTAAATGGAAATAAATGTAATACTTTTGGTTTTTTAGATATGAATTTGGTAATTAGTGAAATATTTGAATAATAAAATCAGAATATTATTTAGATATCAACTATTTAAAGGAATATGAGGTCTGATTAGGATAGTTATTCAGAACAGAAAAATTCGTTCAAAATCATATAATTTTAAATAGTATCCACCAATCATCAATTGTCACGTATTAAGTATAATATTACGATTTTATTAATTAATTTAAGAGATACGTAAGTGTCAAATAGTGAATAGTCTTTAAAACTTGAAACTGCATTGTATTTTCTTAACTATTTTTTATTTAGCATGAGATCATAAATCTATCTGATTAAATTATTAGGTGTGAATGTTGATGATAAAATAATGAGAATAAGAATAAATTCACAATACTTTTCGTGGCTTTTAATATTTTCGTAATAAAATATGTATGTTCTATGTATAAGAGAAAAGTAATACTTAAACCAATACTACCGTAAGAAATAAATAAGAATGCAAGAATAAAATAAATAAAATAAAAAATGTTTTTCATTGAACAACCAGGTTGTGTTTTTACTTGTTTAGCACGTCTCCTGAACTCCGAAATCTGCTATAAATAGACGACGCAATTCCAGCTTTTTTTTACTTCCCCGCTCGATTTTCTCTCATCCTCCCGTTAAAAATCGACTCCCTCTCATTTTGATTCGCCTCCATTCCTCCCCCAATTCAAATTGATTTTAGGGTTTCATTTTTCATCATCGTCTCCAGTCCCCGGCCTCGCGTCTTTCAGGTACGTGCGTCGTCAGCCGCCTCCCTCGCCGAAGTCCTTTTCTGTACGGCTCTTCCAATTTCACTGCTTCTCGATTTTATCCGAATTGCAGGTTTCGATAGGTTTTCCGTTTGTGTGCATTCGCGCTGATTTCGACGGCGGAGCGCACGAAGGTAACAACCTTTATTCATTATCGATTTTTATTATTCTTTCGCGACTCTTTTTTTCGTTTTAGTTTCCCTTCGTACGTGTTCCCCAGTTTTTATTTTTAAATTATTATTTTTATTGCGTGGACTTTTCTGATTCGGCGCGTTGCAGATCTCGACTGTTTTTACTTTTATGTCGCTCACAAATGGACAGTGTTTTTATTTTATTTGTTAGTATATGACCAAGCTCCTTTGGCCGTGTTTTAATGGTTGGTCATTATTTGAGGTTTCTATTCTTGCGATTCACTAGAATGACAGAACTTTCACTTGTTTGGAAGATGGGGTTTGGGGGATTTTACAAAAAAAATTAGGCGAAGGTGGCACTTGCTTGACCTGACACCTGATTTGTCCACTCTCAGCTTCTCACCTAATTGCATGTGTCTAAGTTTATGTAGTGTCGGTAGTTGCTTATTGTAAGTTACGGCTTGAATGTCAAACATATCGTTCTTTAACAACAAAGAAGTTCTATAAATGTAGCCCACCACAAATAGCATGGATAACTTTACTAGCATAGTAATATCTACTATTAAGTTGGTGGTATCTCTTTTGGCTGATATTTTTGATGACATAGCACCTATAATATGTATATTTCCAATATGGAAGTTATTAAGCAGTTTCCATCTGTCGGTTGGATCTGAGTTCGTACTTCTTGCAGATTTTAAATTGAAAGCCCCATTTGAGTTGTGGCATTTAAAAAAATGATATTAGTTTCAGGGACACCTATATTGGAAAGTGGTTACTGGTAGGGGAGTTTTATTGAACTTTTGTGTGCTAGTTAAGGTGGGTGCAATGTTGCAGTAACTGGATACGACTGTTGCAGTGCATATAACTTAGATCAACACCTTAAGTGGGAGATGAACAATTCTTACTTTATTGAATTGTGGTTGATGCTTTATGTTATGAAATCATACAGTTGCTAAACATAGATATGTTATTAAATATGTTTAGAAGTGTCCGTAGTTGTTAATAATGCCTTACAAATACTTCTGTAGACTGTAGCTGTTAAGTTTTTACTGGTATCTAAAGTTATATTCGTAAGGTCATGTTTGTTGTTCCTCTCTATCTCTGGATTCAAGCAACCTTTAAAGTATAAAAGAAAGATAATTAACATCCCAACTAGTTGTTTTGTCTTTATTTCTGGAAGATGGACTATTTGTCTATTCTATATACGTAGGGATAATATGTTAACTACATGTTTACTTCCTCAAAAATAGTAATCCATTTAAATGTTTGCTGTTGTGGACATGTTTCAGGCACAATTTTGGTTCACCAGCTTTTTTTTTTTTCAATTGGAGTATTAAATTTAGATGATGATGTCATTGTAAATGCACTGCATTTTTGGACATGAGAAGGTATATTGAAAGTTTTGTAATTGCACTGTTATTTCTCCCTTCATAATTTTTCTTTTGTAGCTGATTTATTATGGTTTTTGGAAGCAATAGTTTTCAGGAAATCCATGCTTGATGGACTGTTTACCTAATAGCAGTGACAAGAAAACTTTGAAGAGGTGGTTTTTCAAAGATAAACGTGTCGGGTGAAGAGTTTCTGAATTTGGAGGATTATACTCATACAGAGCTAGCTAACTTGCTGTGAAACAATATAGTTACCTTTTAATTCAATCACCCATACAACACCTTTCATTTCTATGGATTTGAAATCAAGCCATGCATCTCCTGTTCTAGCTGACCCTACACCCGTTAACAAGCCCAGACTAGGTGTGCATTCTAGTTTGCTGCCATACTCCCAAACTGGAACAACATTCTCCTCTGGTCTGTACATAAGTATTCCGAGAAAAAAGCCTGGAATGGTTGATGATGTTAGTTCCAATGGTTGGCTTGATGCTATGCTATCATCCTCGCCTCCTCGAAAAAAACTCATTAAGGATATGAACTCAGATGCTGTTGTTGCGGATGAGACTGTTGACCATGCTTACATTTCGTGGATGGTAAGATGTTTTTTTTCTTCTATACAAGTATTTTGTTCCTAGAGTTATTTAACTTTAGCATCGACTTCAGAGCTTATTGTAATTTCATAACATGCAGCTTAAGTTTCCATCAGCCATTAATGCTTTTGATCAAGTTACAAGTGCTGCAAAGACTAAGAAGATTGTGATGTTTTTGGATTATGACGGGACACTTTCTCCTATTGTTGATGACCCTGATCGTGCCTTTATGTCTGATGCCGTGAGGGAAATATTTGTTGTTTGGTTTTTCGCTTCTTGTGTTGTTATTGATAAATGATCTTATTAAAATATTACTGTACTTTCAGATGCGCTCTGCTGTGAAAAGTGTGGCCAAGTATTTTCCGACAGCAATTATTAGTGGGAGAAGTCGGGATCAGGTATTCTCAGGAGTTCTCCCTAAGATGTATTGGACTATGCTGAGCAGAATTCTGTATCGTTCTACAGGTTTACAAGTTAGTAGGATTGACAGAACTTTATTATGCTGGTAGTCATGGGATGGACATTATGGGACCTGTTAGATATGATGAAGCCGATAACCATCTAGATTATGGTAGCTCAAGTGACAAACAAGTAAGATTCTTCGCCTGACAGTTTCCCCATGGGGTTCAATCCATATAAAAAAACCCTGGCTGAACTGTTTTCTTCTTTTAATGTCCAGGGAAAAGAAGTTAAGCTTTTCCAACCAGCTAGAGAATTCATACCTATGATCAATGAGGTAGTTACAATTCATTGTTTAATTGTAGTGAAAAAGCTCGAATCAATGTAGATATTAGTGCTTAAGCTTTTTACACAGGTTTTTAGAACCCTCGTTGAGAGCACAAAAGGTATCAAGGGTGCAAAGGTTGAGAATCACAAGTTTTGCGCCTCTGTACATTACCGCAATGTGGATGAGAAGGTAAAAGTTCTGGATTTCATCTGATGGAAGAAATCGGAGTCAGATTTTTTAGTGACAAACATTTAATTTTGTATTGCTTTGCATTCCTTTTCTTCTAGAATTGGCCAATCATTGCACAATGTGTTCATGATCTCTTAAAAGACTATCCTCGTCTGCGTTTGACTCATGGACGCAAGGTAGGAGTCCTGACTGAAACATCACTTGAACTGTTTACCATTACTCACCAGCTGTATGTGCTTCCAGACGGTTATCATCCTCTGACTTCGTCAGAACCTGACTTTTGTGTTTGCTGATCCAATGGACAGGTTTTAGAAGTTCGTCCAGTGATTGATTGGGACAAGGGGAAAGCAGTTCAACATTTACTTGATTCTCTTGGTAAGCACTTTCTTGAGAGGGAATAATCATGTTCATAAGAGGTTGTTGATATTGGAATCTTACGACAAATCCTTTGTGAAACCTGGTTAATGCACAGGGCTGAGTGGTAGGGATGATGTGCTACCAATTTACATTGGAGATGACCGCACAGATGAAGATGCATTCAAGGTAAAGTTTCGATCATGTGCACATTGTTTGAAGAAACTTTGTGCTACCTGACAGAATCTTGTACGGGTTTCACGTCATCAAAAGATATACTTTTGTGAGAGCCAAAGAAGCTTGAGTTCTAAGAGGGCAAAACTGATCATTTTGAACAGGTATTAAGGGAGGGAAATCAAGGTTTTGGGATTCTGGTGTCTCCTGTCCCGAAAGAAACTCAGGCTTTCTATTCTCTCAGGGACCCTGCTGAGGTTTGTGTTTGAGCATATAGCGTTGTCTTCAAATGGAATTACTGCAAAACACTTGTATTCAAATGCAATGATGGAAGAACATTTAGTATGCTTATGCGTCCTTGCTGTGGCGGACTGTTATATTATTGGCGAACTAATCCAGTTTTGTTTGCTTCTTTGGTGGTGGGTGATACTCACAGGTGATGGAGTTTCTGAATTCGTTGGTTAACTGGAAGGAGCTGAATGGCGCTGAAGCAGCAGCTGTTCCAGATAGAAAGAGGGCGTCATAGGGAGTATACAAGTCAGTTGTGTCCTTGGTGAAGGAGGAGGGTTAGTAATAATAATATATGGTGTAATAAAATTGGAGGGGATGAATGAAGAGAAGGGAGGCAGTGGGAACTGCTGCCTTTTTTTTTATCAGAGAGACAAAAATGTGTCTTGTTGTTCCATTTCCCTCCACCTTTGTTGTTAGATTTGGTCTGTTGATTTTGTTTCTGTAGTTTGGGTTTACGTATAAATATAAAAAAAAATGTTTTCGTATTGTCATTTGAGCATGAGACGGCCCATGAGGCAAAAAGGGGGGCCTTAGAGAAAGTAGAAGTACAGACAAATGAAGTGTCAGAAAGGCTTTTACCATCTTCCTTATCCAAACCTAACTTATTCACACAAAAGGAAAAAGTTTATTTTGATAATTAATTAAAAAATCAGTCCCATAATAAATATTCTCTCTATAATTTTTTAATGAATTTTTTTTATCTATTTTTACTTATCAATCAACAATTTTTAATATAATTTAAAATCAACAATCATTTTAAAACATCAGATATTAATCACTTCATTAATTTAATTAATAAAAAATTCATTCCTCATCAATAATCATATACCAATTTTACTTTACATTTTTTTAACAAATATTAATCATCTATTATCTATTAAATTTATCTTAATTATAGCACGGAGGAAGTGTTTAAATTCTTCAATTCGTCATCGAAAGCATCGCCACACCAAATACGTTCTAATAAGCTCAGTCAGTTCCACTTCCTCATCATCGTACCACCAGACTCCAACAATGTCGTCCGTCCCTCTGCGATCTACTCCGCTCTCATCCTCATCCTATCTCCAGGTACAATCAAGCCTCCTCTACAACAATTTTCTATCTATCTACCTTGTGTTGATTTTAGAATTTAATAATTAGTTAACAAATTCGACTATCAATGAATGCCAAAACCAGGATCCGAGACTGTCGAGGCTGTTCTCCGCTTCCTCTCGTCCCTCCAATCGCGCTGCGCTTCCTCCCTTTCCCCGCATTCGAGCCTCCGCAGCCGGTGGTTTCTCCTCCTCCCTCGACACCGGTCGCCCGCTCAACTCACCCCAACTCACCTATCTCTCTCTTCTCATTCTCATCATTTTTTATGATTGATTCACTTTTCCAGGTGCCACAACTGAGCTGGATGCTGTCTCCGCCTTCAGCCACATTGTCCCCGACACCGTCATTTTTGATGATTTCCAGAAGTAAGTCGCTCTCTTTCTCACATCTCCCTCTGGAACTTATTCGCAGTCGTTTAGTACAATCCATCTACTGTGAAAGGGCTCCCATTAAATAAATTCACTGATCGACTTCCACCTTTAGGAATGCAGTTTTGATTGAGAATTATTCTTGACTCGGTTTCTTAGTGGCACATTTTCGATTTTTGTTTTAAAACTACCCTTTGTACAAGTTTCCATATCCATTCTACCATTCCATTCTTTTTAATTTCAAATCTATCCTACTTGAAGAAAACCGCAGTTGTGAATAAAACCCCAGTTGCAAACCGGTGATTTCTTAAAATAACAAAACCCCAGTTCACAATTGTGGTTTTTGTGTATTTTAAACCGATGTTTTTATAGAAAATAAAACCGCGGTTTGCAACTGCGGTTTTCTTCAAGTAGGGTAGATTTGAAATTAAAAAGAATGGAATGGTAGAATGAATATGGAAACTTGTGAAAAGGGTAGTTTTCAAAAAAAAATCCACATTTTCATAGTTTTTATTCACACCCTGCTGAAACGAGATGCTTTTTTTTTGCTGATCAGCATTTGAAAGTGTGATCATTTTTAGTATTACATTGTTTTTTTCCCATCACGAGGCTTTGTGTGTGTGTTTTTTTTACGCAGGTTCCCTCCTACTGCTGCAACTGTCAGCTCCTCCTTGCTCCTCGGCATCTGCAGTCTTCCAGATACTATTTTCAGAGTCAGTTCACTCTTTTCTCTCGCCTCCAACCAGTATAACAAGCTTGAAGAGCTTGGCAAGCTGTTTCTTTACCAGTTTGTTTTCAATTAACTGATAAAAATATGTGTGTGTGATTCTGTTTCTTTAGAATGCTGTCGAGATGGCCTTGGGTGACTCTGCATGTTATGGTCTGGAGAATATTGAGGCGAGGTTGTCATGTTTCACAAACAAGGTTTGAACTTTTTATGCCTGTGGGAAGGCTTACTGGGTTTCTGGTAGTAGATAGACTGATTGCACTTGGTAGCTAATAAACTTCCATTATAGGCTTTGGTCAATGTCGGTGGGGAGTTGGCTAAAATGGTCCCTGGAAGAGTTTCAACGGAAGTTGATGCCCGTCTCGCTTATGATACGCAGGGAATTATCAAAAAGGTATCAGTGTACGCATTTTAATCTGGGCATCGTTTATCTCTGCTAGTGTGTTTCCTTGAAATATCGCAGTCACAATAACATAGCGCTATATCTTTTGCACATGTGTGATGTGTTATATTGTCTCTGATATGTCTCTTAGAAAACTTTTCCAGTGACTTTCGGTAAATTCTGGCCACTGGATTCTATTCCAGTAATACATATACGAAAAAGATGTTAAGTAATTTTTTCATTTGTGGATTATAGAGGACAAATTTCTGATAAATTGCTTTTGGTAAATCTATTAAACCTATAAAGTCTTTTCTGCTGAAATGGCCTAACAATTATCTTGTTGCAAAACGCTCCAACCATCAATAAGAATATCCCTTTTTTGCCATCAGATGGCTTAAACATAAAAGAAACTTAAACATTTAAATGTAAGAAACCATTATAAAATGTAAGGGTTTGTTGAGTTTGGGTTTGTTGAGTTTCTCATTTTTTTTCGTGTTCACAAGATATTTTTGCAATGTCTGAATATTATCCAACAGGTTCATGACCTGATGAAGCTGTATGACAATGTTGGTGTGCCTCCAGAGCGTATACTGTACAAGATTCCTTCAACTTGGCAAGTGAGTATCTCCACCAAACTGCATGATAGCTTGTCTGTTTCTACCCTCAGCCTGCCTCAAAATTGTCATTCACTTCAATTCTCTCCAGGGCATCGAGGCGTCAAGATTGCTAGAGTCTGAAGGAATACAAACTCATCTGACATTTGTTTACAGGTTTGTAGGCACTGACAACATGTCTAAAATTCACAGTTTTCTTTGAAACATACTTAACCTGCTTATTGGTTCTCAAAATCACTGATTAAAATTAATCGCGTGTCATGTTCAATTATGTGATCTTCAAATTTATTGAGATCAAATCATGATTGTTGATCATTGATGCATTAGCAACGCTTCTGCAGCTTTGCTCAGGCTGCAGCGGCAGCCCAAGCTGGTGCCTCTGTCATTCAGATTTTTGTCGGCCGTCTGAGGGTAACTCCACTCTTGATGCCTTATTAGAACAGGTTGATTTATGTTTTCTGTGGAATTTGATAAGGTAATCATGCATTTTAGGATTGGGCACGCCATCACGCTGGTGACCCGGAGATAGATGCCTCTATTGGTAGAGGAGAGGATCCTGGACTCTCTTTGGTACGTTTATTTGAACATAATCTTCTCACATCTCATAAAGCTGCCACGTGGTCAAGATTGACTCGTTCTTGTAGAACTGAACCGAAAACAAGCTGACATTTACCCATTTCAATGTTAAATTTATTAATTTCTGTCATTGTTCGTGTACTCTAATTTCTTCTTAATGTTTGAAGGTGACCAAATCCTATAACTATATTCATAAGAATGGATACAAGTCAAAACTCATGGCGGCTGCTGTTAGGAACAAGCAGGACTTGTTCAGTCTGCTCGGGTAAATATAAGTTTCAGCCAAGTCGCTTAGTAACACATTTTTGCAGACCAAGATAAAGCAAAGGAGACAACACTTGCATCATTGCCATGCCTATTTCATTTACTCTTTCAGGGTTGACTACATTATTGCACCATTGAAGGTTCTCCAGTCCCTCAAGGAATCCATTACAACTCCTGATGAGAAATTTTCATTTGTGAGGAGGCTATCCCCACAATCAGCCAACACTTGCAACTTCACTCAAGAAGACGTAAGCTGTCTGACAGAATCACTTTCCGCTGATAAACATCTTAATATTCACATGATTTTCAACAATTCCTGAACTTGTTTTTAGGATAGCATCCAATTTCATCCACTAACATGTCTTCTATTTCAGCTTATCAAATGGGATCAAAGAAGCCTTGCGGCAGCCATGGGACCTGCATCTGTGGACCTTCTGGCATCCGGACTCGAAGGCTATGTCAACCAGGCCAAGCGAGTTGAGGACCTATTTGAGAAGATATGGCCACCACCAAACGTCTAAACAACTAAGGCAAGCCACATTGCTCCTTCCATATTCCACGAAATAAGAAGTTGCTCATCTCTTTTTTATTCAGACAGAATCATTGTTGTGACACTTCTCCATCGTTTCACCTTATATCAAAATAAAGCGAACATGGTGTTCTGGAATGCTGTCTTCCCTTTTGTGGTTTAAGGTTTGAGACAAAGTCTGGCTGGAAGAACGCAAGCTTATTTTGTTAAAAAGTTCCATATTATTAAAGCTCAGCAAGCCTCACATGGACAAATCAGATTTGCACATGGACAAATCAGATTTGCATCTTTATTTTCACACATAAAGTTCCAGTTTGGTGGCAATAAATCAGACCCAAATACGCATACAATTGTCTGGCTTTGGAGTTTGGAGCCATTTGCTGCGTGATTTAGGCGTTTCTGGTTTTGACTCAGTTATCTACTTCACCATTGTTTTCTTTTGCATAGAAAAGTACTTAAGTTGCACTGATTGAGGTCCCTTTAGACCCCATCGTTTTTATTTCGAAACCAGTTTTTGAGGAACACCCACTTGTTGGTCCAGTAAATATGAATTGCCAAATGCCGCACCAGCAAATGATTTCACACACAATTCTTACAATTCAGTTAAACTGTAGACAACACGAGACTGAACTCTTTGATATTCGCATTGCATCGGTCACACCTGGCTTCCTCTCGATGCTCCTAGATTTCACATAGAACAACTCAAATTGTAGATTTTCTTGAACATCTCAGCACTCTGCTTGCACCAAAGATTATTGGGCTCATGGTACCACACTCAAAGAGTCAAAAGCTCTTGGATCCATCATTTTCTGCATTTAACTCCAACCCCTTTTGAAACTATCTTTACTTCATGATTTCCCAGCTGGGCACTGTAACTGCCGATTTCACATAAAACAACTTGAACTGTAGATTTCATGAGCATCTCATCACTTTACTAGCACCGAAGTTTGTAGGGTGTGTTCTGCTTATGAACATCCACAGAAAGGAATGAAATAAAACAAAAAGTTCCAATCTTTGAAAACATTCTTATGCGTTTCATTTCTGTACTTGGAAATATATCAATCGCCACTCAGATCCAACCGTTGGAGGAAGCAAACCAATCCACATACGGCCAGAATGATACATCAAATACGCGTACAACGTTGATTAGTGTCCATACGAGGGCATGAGTATGCGCGTACCCAGCTGTATATTTGCACGCTTATTCTATTTTTTTTAATTTCATTTTTGGATATTAAATATTATCAAATTCCAACTATTCTCGGCTCCTCTGTAAAAGCTTTTGCTAAACCCAATAAAAACCCCACCTTCAAATAAAACTCTCAGAATATAGCCGTTCTTGATTCTCTCTCTAACCCCATCACTCCTCCCTCTCTTCCTGCTCCGGTTTGGTTTCTGTTTACTCAGATAATGTAAATTAAGATTGCAAACCAAAGCACACTCTTTCGCTTGTCTTCAATTCAAATCACTCCACTTCAGTCTTCAATGGCTTCAAGTCCCGCCGCCTTTGTTGCTGCCGCTGTAGCCGCTTTGCTGCTAGCAAGCTGTTGTCTTGCCGAAGACCCAATGGCAAAGTATGAGTTTGTGGTGTCTTACAAGACTTTGTCCCCTCTGGGCGTCCCTCAGCAGGTATGTTTTCCGTCCGTAGATCTCCCTGTTGGGGGTTTACATTTGAACTTTTGGTTGGTCTTGTGATTTGGGTGTGGTTGGTATTGGTGGGCATGTGAAGGGTTGGTGCTGGTGTTCGGTAAAGTTTGAATCTTGTGGGTTGTTCAGATCTGGGGAATGCGATTCGGGTTACTGGGAAATGGAGTCTTTAATGTGAATTCAGTTGTTCATGAATCTTCGGTCTTGACTGTTGACTGATTTGCTTATCTCTCCCCCTTGGATTTCTAGGTGATTGTGGTGAATGACCAGTTTCCCGGTCCTGTCATCAATGTGACCACAAACTACAATGTTTTTGTCAATGTGAGGAATCATCTGGATGAGGAGCTTCTCCTAACATGGTACGTGAATGTAATCAGCACTGTGAAATTTGAACATGAAAAAGGCCTTTTGGGGCCACTCGGCAGCTATTGGATTCCAGTAATTTGATGTTGTAAATTCAGGTCTGGCATCCAGATGCGCAGGAGCTCGTGGCAAGATGGTGTTCTGGGCACAAACTGCCCGATTCCTCCAAGATGGAATTGGACCTATCAGTTCCAGGTCAAGGATCAGATTGGTAGCTTTTACTACTTCCCTTCGTTAAACTTCCAGAAAGCCTCAGGTGGATACGGTGGGTTCATCATAAACAACCGGGCTGTGATTTCGGTCCCCTTCCCTCAGCCGGACGGTGATATAGTTATTACCATAGGTGATTGGTACGTCAGGAACCACACGGTTAGTGTTCGCTCTAATGCCTTGAAGATCATTCATTTCTAGCTCTTCGAGAGTAACTTAGTTGTGATTTTTTTTTGTTTGTGTGTGGATATTAGGCGCTGAGGAAGACCCTTAACGGAGGGCAGCTGTTAGGGATGCCTGATGGAGTTCTGATCAACGGGAAAGGTCCTTATCGGTACAATGACACGCTTGTTCCTGCAGGCATTGATCACGAAACAATCAATGTCGATCCAGGTAAAATACGAAACTGAAGTAGAATTCCAGCTCATATCATTTTGTTCGTTGGTTCAGAGCATATTTTTCTTCTTTAGAACCCTGGAGTGGACGAGTTGAGAATTTGATATTGATACTTTGGTTTGCTTGTGATCGTATAGAATGGATCTTAAAGGCTGTGTTAGCTAACTTAGCTTAGCTCGGCTAGTTGAGAATATTTCCTGATGTGTTTGGCAGGCAAGACTTACCGGATTCGTGTCCACAATGTTGGTGTGTCGACCAGTTTGAACTTCAGGATTCAAGGCCATAACTTGCTGATGGCCGAGACTGAGGGCACCTACACGGTGATGAGCAATTTTACTTCTGTAGATGTTCATGTTGGGCAGTCTTATTCTTTTCTGTTATATACGGATCAGAACGCTAGTACAGATTATTACATTGTAGCTAGCGCTAGGTTTGTGAATCAATCAGAGTGGGCTAGAGTCACCGGTGTTGGCGTCTTGCATTACTCCAACTCCAAAGGGAAGGCGGCTGGCCCTCTGCCGGATCCGCCGAATGAGCAGTATGACAAGACCTTTTCCATGCAACAGTCCAGGAGCATCAGGTTTGTGGAGTTGCTAGTCTTCTTTGGTGGACTTATATGCCTATCCGACATTGCTAAGTCACTGTCTGTGAATGATGCAGGACCAACGGAAGTGCCAGTGGTGCTCGGCCGAACCCACAAGGGTCATTCCACTACGGCCAAATCAACGTGACAGACTTCTACTTGATTAAAAATGAGCCACCAGTCAAGATTGGTTCGCAGCTCAAGACCGCCCTTAACAGGCTGTCTTTCCAACATCCTAAGACGCCAATCAGGCTGGCAGACTGGTTTAAAGTCAAGGGAGACTACAAGGTTGATTTCCCCAACAAACCATTGACAAGTGCGGCTAAGGTGGAGACATCCATCGTAAACGGTACATATAAAGGGTTCATGGAGATAGTTTTCCAGAACAATGACACTAAGATTCAAAGCTATCATTTGGATGGATATGCTTTCTTCGTCGTTGGGTAAGAACCCGAACCCTTTTGTTTCTTGTGCTGAGGCCTTGTTCTTCACATAGTTTGCATTCTTTCTGAGACAATTGATCCGTGCAGGATGGATTACGGTGACTGGACAGAGAACAGCAGGGGACAGTATAACAAGTGGGATGGCATCGTCCGCTCCACAGTTCAGGTACTTATCCGATACTTACCCTGAAAGCTAGGCTGCTATGGTATATTTGTGCACTTGTAACACCAAATTCTCATGTTACGAGCCCAACGCAGGTCTACCCTGGGGCATGGACGGCCATCCTGATCTCCTTAGACAATGTGGGAGTCTGGAACTTGAGGGCCGAAAATCTTGACTACTGGCATTTGGGTCAGGAGACATACATCAAGGTGGTGAATCCGGACGATACTGCTTCAAACAAGACCGAGAACCCTCTACCGGACAATGCGCTTTATTGCGGAGCTCTGGCCCATATGCAAGTGTATGTATCATTACTAAACTCCACAAGTTACACCTGCCATTATCATCCTTCTATCTCATCTATATCCTTCTCATGTCAGCCCTCAAGCCGCAGCATCGCTGGCCTCCGGCAGCCCCGTAGTTCTCCTCGCCATGGTCTTGATCGGCGCCTTCATTCCATACATCTGAGACAGGAGGTTTGCTAGCTAGTTTAGTGTTGCATTTGGTTGGGGTTTATTGCATTATTCGTTGTTCTGATTCTTCCATTTTCCGAAACATAATTGTCTTGATGGCAACCATCAAGTGTTTTCAATGCTAGAGAGTTCAACTTCAACCCATTTTCTTTTCTCTTTCAATTTTGTCTCACTGGTAGCATGGTACTTGGCTACTTGCTCATATTATCATTTATTGAAGCAAGTCTGTCATGTGCACTTGTGCTGGCTGGCTGGCCAGTTTGAGAATAACATGATCTTGCTGACAAGTGGTCATCAATGAGCGGGAACTGTTTCCTTAAAACGAGGTGACTGCCACGTTTACGACTGGTTCTGTTCATTGAAGCTTTTGATAGAAAAGCAGAGACTGCTTTTACAGTTTTGTTGTTTAAGGATAAGCCTCTGTAGTTGGTGAAATTTGTCTTATGGGGGTCAGATTGGGCCGATCACATGCCAGCATTTTCAATTGGGCCTTTATGCAATGAAGGCCATTTCTGAATAGCGTTTCCAAGTGGGTCCCATTCCTAAGCGTGCAGACAAGGTAGGAATATTGTTAATGAATCTTAATCATATGTTCTCTCCCTGGTACAACATGATATGTCTCTTTCAGCGCGCGCATGGCTTGCCAACTTGTCGAAAACATACAACATAACTGCTCCAGGGTCAAACTCAGTACGCCCTTTCACACAAACAAAAGGTTTGAAACTTAATGATGAGAAGAGACAAGTAAAACCTATACATGTTTGTACATTCAACTGTCGAAACCCTATCCTGATATACTACTAGTTACAACTAAAACCCTATGTACATACTACCGAAAGTCGTATATAAGCTTGCGGTTTATGTTCCTCGCCTTTATTTCCACTCGAATTCACATGACATACTTAGATTGATGCCTATGAATTGTTGTTCCATCTACGTGTGAACGGCTCAAGAAATCGACAACTAGGCTTTGAAATCTGAGTGTCAATGAGTCAATCAAACGTAAGTCGAGGCTGGACACTAATCTTGCACGGTACATATATAAAAGTCAGAAGATAGAATGACAATTGTGATAAATTTAATGGAGGAGGAGGAGCAAGGGTAGCACACCAGCAATGATTGTGTCTGCTAGCAAAGTTACATCACTTTAACGGGATTTTAATTTTGCATACTTGACTTCAATTAAGGGGGGACACATTAACGCAACATATTTTGTTCCTCACATGCATATAAATGATGTATGAACTCTCACCGTACCTCTCACCTCTTCTGTCTATAATTCTTCACCTAAAACATCTCCAGCTTTTGCATGAGTTCCTGATATAGTCTTATTTTTTTTCCAAGTTTGCAGCCCCGGCCAGCAGATCAGTTCAGACCACAGCAAGAAACCTCGCAAGTGGACGGCGGGTTGGATTAATTTTTTGTCTTCCTACACTATCACTCAGTTATCCAGTAATCACACTGCTCTTGCTCCACAGCTTATCCATACTACTAGCATTCAATAATCTTGTTTCAGGTATGAGCTAGGGCTATCCAAATCTATTTTCTATACAGTTTTAATTACCTAATATTCTTCACTTCATTACATGAAGTTCTGTAAGCTAGCTAGGACCTGGGTGATCAGAAACTAGAGTTTTACTTATTTGCGACATGATACATATTCTGTAGCATTGGACTATTGGAGATACGAACTGTTTGCTCACAGGGTTTAAGCGAAAGTTTCATTAGGTCTACACATTCTTCTTTTTTTTTCCAATGGTGTGGATGGTTCGAACAAATGATGCTTCACATCAGTATATATAACTGGGGTCCGAGGCTAGAATGTCGCCTCTAGCTAGCTAGGACATTTGATCGATCTTATGAATTATAGAGCTCATATATATATATATATATAGTGCAATAGTAAGTGAAGCAACGCACATATAGCTTAGCAGGTCAAATATGTAATGTAAGTATATCACCGCCCGGAATTAACCACAACATTAATTATCCGTACAAATTATGACAAATCCACATAATGTACACAACAAGAGCATAAGCATGTGAGACAAATAACATATTTTTTTTCTCTCGAATCCAAATTATTCTGTGTATGTGTTCATCATCATATATATGTTTTTCATGACTTCCACTGATCAACTTGGCCACTGGAAGTAGAGGATGAAGCAAACTCAGTCCTCATCTTCACCCTTTTCGATCCATTGTTGTCTATCAACCCACTCATGTCATCCTGGTCCATTTCAAAGGTGGATCCATTGTTGAGATAGTAGTGCTTCTCGACACCGTTTTCATGGCTTAGCTGAGAGGCTACGAACTTGTCCAGCACTCGCCAGTCGGTGCTTACTTGATCCACAGCTTGGTGGTGCTCATTGGCGAAGCTGTTGCTGTTATCGCCATACATCACATTGTTCTGATAGCTGTGTTGGACACCCTGATCCCCGAAGCCGTACGAAGTGATGTTTGCGGAAGCTGGGGTTGGGATCTTGGGGCTTTCGAGCTGGGGGAGATTGAGGAAAGAGTCTTGAGATAGAGTGTAGTTATGAAGATCGAGTTGTTGCTCTTGTTTGCAGGAGTAGCTTGGTGGATGGTAAAGATGGTTGTGTGATGGATAAGGATGAGATGATAGCATTCTCATCGGAGAATCCATGTCTCCCATGAATGAAGCTTGTTCATCATACCAATACGGAGATTCATGGTGATGATCTCCGTCTTTCCTCATGCTTGTAGTCATCATTCGCTTCTTGAAAACCCTACATACCACCCATCCTTCTTCCTGTAATAAGAACTAAGAACTTTTATTTGGCTACTTCAAACCATACATTGTATTCAACTACAATACATTCAAACTAAAATGACGCAGTTCAACTGCTACGTCTCGCGCTCAACCGAACAGTGTTGAGCCAACAGTGGTAGATAAATTTGTATGAAGCTGACAAATGATTGATATACAAGTCAGAAGGGCTTGCCTGATGTGCTGCATTTTCATTAGTTTCGAGTCTATACTCGTGCATGATCCAGTCAAGTTTCTGACCGTTGGGGGCCCTGCCTTTGTAAAACACCAAGGTCTTCCTCATGCCAACCATGCTATGCTTCGCATAGATAGCTTTGTCTCGTCCGGTGGCTTTCCAGAACCCTGCTTTTGTGGCTCGGTTGGTTCGTGTCCCGGTTGGGTACTTCTTATCTTTATGGCTGAAGAAGTAGTAGTCACTCTGATCGTCACTTCCGATGTTGCAGAGTTCTGTTTGACACAAAATCCGTTTATAGATCACCACATCAGTTAACTGTCTGGCTATGACATTTTGAAATATGTTAAACCCTAACACAAAATTGTTGCCAGAGTTGAATTTAATACGATTATTGAAGCTTGCCTATATCATGTACCTTGAAGATCCCAGGGCTCAATCCTGTAGAGATCAACATCCTTGATAACGTCGAGATCGATTTGCATGGATGCTACCCTTTTCCTCAGGTAATAATCAACCAGTTCTTCATCTGTGGGATGGAACCTGAATCCCGGAGGGACAACATTTGAAAATGAGTTCATGATTTGATTGATCACTTACCACACCTGCATTCATATAATCAGCAAAGAATACTTAGAAATAAATTAAACAAAGGTCGCACAAAAACTTCATTATGGGGAGTATTAAGAAAAAGTGATGATAATACAAAAAAGAGATCCCTAATGTTCATAGAAATGAGAGTAACGATGTTAAATGCCTTAGTGTGAGGATTCATGCTTGTACTTATGTAGTAAGGAAGATGTCAGGTAAATATAAGACATTCTATGCCATGAGGGGTGTTACGCAGATTTAAAGGGTGAGGGATGATTCCTTACAATTTCAAATAATTATTTCACATATCATAGTTTTGCAACTCCACGGCTTTCGAATGAATGTCTGATAGGGTTTTGGAAATAATGATCATTTTATACAAATAGATATTAGTGATTCAATAATATTAAGCGTAAGACAACAATAGATTTTGCTTTGCTTTCAAATCTGCGTGCATGTTACTAATCAAATAATAACTTAGTAATAATGCATGCTTGGAAACACGTCTTGAGAGTCAAACTTATCCTTTCCAATTTCACTAGTAAATTATATGGAATTTAACATTAATCTATTCAGCCCGTTCCAGTTTCAGTACTAGCACGATTGAGTAAGGATTCAAAATTATTATTTTTTTGGAATTCACATCTTCATCTAGTTACCTTTTGTTAGTAAATATATGTCACATAATTGTTGATAAGGGCATAACCTAGCTCAAAACCCTAATATAAATTTCTTATAGCCTCAGCGTGACCGTGGTTTAGCATTTTTTTTATAATCTAGCGGGTTCACTAATCACAGTTTAGAAACCAAAGGTTTAGAATATAGTCAGCTGGTCATTATATGATGATAGTTAATTACACTACTAGAAACTTAAAAACGAATTCAGCATTGCAAAGAAGAATACTCATGTCAAGTGATACATAGATAATGAAAGCCAGACTAGTCTGTTTGATGCAGGCCGGGCTAGTGAGATGAAAACTCTTCAAGTATGCTTTCACTTGAAGTTAAGCAAAATGTATATAGAGAGGCAACGAGTAGACCTCACACAAAAGGAGGTCTGGATCCACACTCACGAATAGGAACACGAAAGCAACACAGAAATAATTTAGAAATCTCAGTGTGAACAATACCATGAGCAAGGGAAGACAATCAGCTTGCCCGCCCTTTCAACGTCATAGAAGGGACTTTGTAAAATTAAGAATGATCAAACAACACACACACGACGGGATCCTAAACTGATAGGACTCAAGATTTGATATCAAATCATGTCAACCATTTTATGATTTAGAGGTTAATTCATAGATTGATGGAGCATGTGAATATGAAGATATGGAAGCTAGCCTAATCATGAAAACAAGTCATCTATGTAACGTAATATCACTTGCATAGTTGCATGTACAGTACTTGAGCATACAATGAAGGCCGAGAACAAACAAAGGAACCAAAAGGGAAAGGTGAAGGATCGATGAAGACGGGCACGAACCTTGATTACAAGATTTATCACATTGCATAAGAATACACAAACTTCAAGCTCTTATATCACTCTTCTATTTGCATTTAATTACTATTTATACTTGAATAATCTAGTGCTTATCTATGTAGTTACCTCCGAAAAAATGATATAAGAGAGATGAAGAACCACAAGTTATTCTACCCACGAGTGGTAACAAAAAGAAGCAGCAGCACTGAAACATATGTAAACACAAAACACTGCAAAACAGACAAATAAAGATGTAAGATACAGTAAGTGTGTAAAAGAAACCTTGGGAATTGAACTACTGCGCAAACCCTTCCAACCTCTGATCAATCCTTTACGCTCTAGATATTCAGTAAAACAAAATTATAGCTAGGCAGCAGACAGAGAGACAAAATGATCAGCACAGGTTAGCCGAGAAGAGATCAATCAGATCCCTATAAGCAAAACAAAAGGTTGTTTGTGGAAGCAGTCCGCGATCTGATGATCTGAAAGATAAAAGGTCAAGTGGCAGATGGTGAGAACAACAACTGGAAGTGATACGAAGATGTGGTTGCTGTAGGTTTAGAGTAGAACCATGAATATGGGTATTAATGATCTATATATTGAGCTAGCTGGTGATCAAGTGGAAGAGGGATTGATTGATTGCAGGAGAAGATTTTATGATCAAAGAGAGGAAAGGGTGGCGCTGTCCACCACCACTCCACCGCCTCCCACCAGCCACTGATGCAGACTTTCTCCCTCTCCCTCTCCCTCTCTCTGCTATATGCTATAAAGCTAGCTGTGTGTGTTACACATATGATGATGATGCGCTTAGCTCCCCTTTTTTTTCGATTCTATAGTATATAATAATGTTTTGAAATTTTAGTGCCCAAGGGCTCGCTCAAGGTTACTCAAACAATATTAATTGCCATTACTACACAGCACACTCTTAAGCTTCTTCATCAAGACTACTATGACAACAAAAGTGACTTTTCTACTCTCATGATAAATTAATTAATGATGGGGATAAGCTGAGTGAGAGACCTAGTTATGTTATATCAACACAACATACCCTGAATTGTCATGTTTATTACCCTAATGTTGTTTGGAGAAACCCTATTTGAAACAATTTCGTTTTATATGCTGAAGAAAACGCTGTGTTAAACATTCATTTTATGTGTTCAGGAAACGTTGCGAGGAGAAGTTTTTGGGTGGACATATAGTCTACCATGTGTACTGTGGACAACGTCAATGAGAAGTTGTCATGTGATCCTTTGGTTTTTTCAAAGTGCCACATGACGACTTTTTCTTGGTTGTGAAATTTCTTTGATTTTTTACGCGCCACGTGACTAGTTAAAGTGCCACGTGTTGGTACACATTGGTGAGTCCACCATCCACGTGGGAGAATGTGTCCATCCGAAAATTTTTCGTTAAACGGCGTTCGTTACTGTAATGGAGAAACTATCTTGAGGCGGTTTTTTTTTTTGGAGCAAATGGAGAAATTGCCAGTAGTTTTATGAGTCATAATAAATATATGAACTAAGTTTCACTTTTATGAGTACATACTCAAGGAAAAGCTAAAATTATTTACGGCCGATCGAGATATAGAAATATTCAGCAGCTTAACACACTCATTTGTATATTCCAATCAAACATCGACAAGCTTTACAAGTTCATGCCTGGTCCGGGCGCATGGCCAACCCTTTCAAATTAACTATTCATGACTTACCGTACACATTTCATTATCTAAACTCTAACCAAGAGAAATGGTGTGCTACCGGCTTTGCTTTCTCTTGCATTTTTACGACAACCCTTTCACACTATGGTGCATCACATCCTTCACATTCACAAGATTCGGCTATAGGCATTTCCATCTAAACAATTATCAGATCAACTTATGGTCAGGGACGAGTCAGAAATTTTAAATCAGGGATAATAAATTTACTATATATTGAGAGCTATCTTTAAGTTAGTAAAATTAGTTAAAAACTTGTAAAACGCAACAAATTAATTAAAAGATTATACCAAGCTCAATCTAGTTGAGCATGGATAAACTTTTGAGATATTAGAATTTGAAGTAAACTCAAATATCAATATGTATGCAACACTCTATATTTGTTAAATGGGATGAGGTTTTGAAGCAAGATGTCAAACAGACCAATATAGAATCATAGATACAACTTTTTCAACTTCAAAAATAAATTATTAATCAAATGAACTAAACTGCATCATAGAAAACTATATCAAATTTTGTTCCTTATCAGTCTTGAATGATGTAATTAAACAAGCACTCGCATATATACTTGTTAAAAAAGTATATGCCCAATGATGGTGATGTGGGAAATAATTATTATGAGGAAGAAAGCATGATGAGATATTCATGAGGGGTTGAGATGAGATATTTATCTCACACCATGTCATACGGGCTCTAAAACGGCGTTTTTATAAGTCTTATACGGCGTTTAATAAACGCCGTACAAGCAATCGCCGTATAAAGTGTAAGGCTTAAAACGCCGTCTATATTTAAACTTAATACGGCGTTAGTAACAAATAAACGCCGTATATTGTACAAGTTAACACGACGTTTATTTATCAAAAACGCCGTTTAAGCTCAAAACATAATACGGGTTTATTCAAAAACGCCGTTTAAGCTCAAACAATAATACGGCGTTTATATATCACAAACGCCGTTTAAGATCAAAACATATTACAGCGTTTTTAAAAATAAACGCCGTAATTTAGATAAATTTAAATTTTAATCGAATTTAATTAATTATTTTAATTAATTAAATATAATAAATTTTTTGGATTAATTGAAAACAAGAACAGTAAAAATTAAATACACGTAAATCAATATTTTTGACAAAATTTGAATTTATAATAAAATAAGTTAATATTTAAAATTAGATAAATAAGGTATTGTTCTCCAATTATCTGTCTAATATCTAAAACCTCCCATAGCTCGATGATGCTCTAAAGCGGTCCGAGCCACTGCATCTTGAACTTCAAGGAGTTGTTTTGGCGTGTATGGTTGCGGGCCGAATGGAAAAACCTACACGTAGTAATTAAAATTAAAACAATCATTTTATATAAAATAATTAAACTTCAAAGTAGTATAGTTAAGACTCTCTACTTACATCTCGAAAATCTTCCATATGGAAATCATTATATGACGCTGTTATATGTGATATTATGTCATACCTAAACTGCATGAAACATCGATGTCTTGAACTTTGATAAAATGTCATCACCTGTCAGAGGAACCGACGCATGTCTGTTTTCTGTCGATCCATTAAATTGAGCATTCTTTGCTCGATATGGGTGTGAATGTGGAAGAAATCTTCTGTGACCGGTGTAAACAATTTTACGGCAGTGTGACATTCTCAAAGAATTTGTGTCGTCCTCACATATCGGGCATGCTTTGTATCCTTTGACACTGTAACCAGATAGATTTCCGTAAGTAGGAAAGTCATTGATCGTGCAGAATAACATGACTTGCATCATAAATGTTTCATTCTTATGTGCATCGTACGTCTGAACTCCTCTCTCTCACAGCATCTTCAAATCATCTATTAAAGGAGCGAGGTACACATCGATGTCATTACCGGGTTGTTTCGGGCCAGATATCATGAGAGTCAGCATCATATATTTCCTTTTCATGCACAATGATGGAGATAGATTGTAAACCACGATAAGGACAGGCCAAGTGTTGTGTCTGCTGCTCATATTTCCAAACGGATTCATACCGTCGGTACTTAACGCTAACCTTAGATTTCTTGGATCGTTACCAAATTCTGGATATCGAACGTCAAACTGCTTCCACTTATCGGAATATGCCGGGTGACGCATGTTTCCATCTTCAACTCTCTTCTCTGAGTGCCAAACCAGCAATTCTGATTGTTCTGAATTTGCAAACATCCGTTTGAATCTAGGAATCACCGGGAGGTACCATAAGACCTTCACAGGTCCGCATTTCACCTTTTCTCCGTTCACAGTTTTCTACTTATGCTGCCGTACTTCGGACACTTTGTCATATTCTCGTACGCACCTCTATAAAGCACGCAATTGTTTGGGCACGCATGTATCTTCTTGTACTCAATACCCATTGGACAAAGTATTTTTTTCACATCATAAGTTCGTTTCGGGAGCTCATTTGGTTCCGGAAGCATTTCGCTAAGGAGTGACAAGAGACCCGTGAAAGATTTGTCACTCCAACCATATTTGGCTTTCAGATTGTACAACTTCAGCACTTCGAATAATTTACTGAAACGTGTGCATCCCTGATACAGCGGGGTGTCTGCATCGTTCTTGACTGCTTCGAATAATTCAGTATTTTCGTCATTATCGGCAGCTAAGTGATCGTTCAGCATTGTAATGAAATCATCATCCTAATATATGTCATCAGCGTTTTCCTCAATATTATCAGCTTCTACAGGTTGAGATCCGCCGAATGATTCACCATGTAAGTACCAAACAGTGTATGATGCGTCAATACCGTAAAGACGAAGATGACGTTCGAGTTCTGCAATAACGACCATACTTCAGTTTCCACATTTAATACAAGGGCAACGAACCTCGTTCGTGCGTTGCTTCTCACAATATGTTTTTGCAAACTCACAGAACTCTCTTAATCCGGCATTGTATTTCCACAAGGGCAACGAACCTCGTTCGTGTGTTGCTTCTCACAATATGCTTTTGCAAACTCACAGAACTCTCTTAATCCGGCATTGTATTTCCAACTGAGAAGACTTGATTTCATCCAATTTCGATTTGCCATTCTTTGTACTTGAAAATAATAATAAAATCATGGAATAATATATATATGTAATATAAATAATAAATATAATATGAATAACTTATGACAAAAACATACTCGTTTAATGACTAGTAAACACAATGGAACTGAATTGTGAAATCATGGAAACGTTAGACATATAATATATATAGATTCAGCTAAGGGAGAAGGCGAAACAGAGTAGGATTCAGCTAAGGGGTGAAGACGAGACAGAGTTGGATTAGGGTTACCTGAATACGGCGTTTATTAGGCAAAAACGCCGTATATTGGTAACTGTATATACGGCGTTTTCGCATTACAAACACCGCATTAAGTTTACAAGCTTTATACGGCATTTATAATCGCCAAACGCAGTATAAAGTGTGATACCTAAACGGCGTTTGGCATAAAAAACCACCGTTTAAGTAAAAAACTTTATACGACGTTTATGGATCATAAACACCGTATATAGTTTTTACGGCGTTTTATATACATAAACGCCGTATATAGTCCTAACGAAAATGGTGCAGTTTTTTCTTTCAACTATATACGGCGTTTTATATACCTAAACGCCGTATAAATTCTACATGTCGTATAAAGTCAATTATTTAAATGCCGTATAAAGTCAATAATGTGATAGTGTCATATTAGTGTTAAAATGATGTTGTTAGAAAGAATCTGATTATAAATATTAACCAATAGAGCCTTAGCCATGACAAAACCAGGCTGCCACCTTGGTTATGGTTATTACTGATTGATCATCTTAATTTGATGCTCGATCAACAATGAGAGGATCTCAAGTTGAGTATATTGAAGGAAGTCTTAAATCAAAATTTTAAGATTAAATAATTTATCAGCTTAATTTGGAGGTACAAATGTCAATTGTATTCTATTATTTAATTAATTAAAACTGTAAAAAAAAATATTTACTGAATTTGAGAGAACGGTTATCCTAAGTGTCCCCGTAGATCCGTCTATGCTTATGATCTATATCTATGTAAACGCCGTTTACTCTAAAGCAAACTCGTAGCCCAGTAGTTTGGAAATATCTAAACTTAGCCCGGCCATGGTTTAAGGAGGGAGCAATTCGACAACGGTCGTCCTCGTTATCATTTTGTCCTATATACTTTTATTTTTGGATCTCGTCCATCAATTATATGACGGCTTGAATAATTCCCAAAAAAAAAAAAATGATAAAGAAGAACAAAAAGGAAAAGCTAACAGCTTTAGCAGTTATGTTGGTTATACATCTAATACCATTAAATGTGTAGTATAATAGTATACAGGGTGACACCTATACATGAACAAAATGTGTCTGATGAACCCGCCAGCACGCCATCTCTCTGGTTAGTTGGCCTGCATTATTCTATTTCTATATACTCACAAAATTATGACAAGAAAATTAAAAAATGGGTGGAAAATTGGTAAAACAAAATGGAAGGCGATGAAGCTGGCTTTCAGCTTCAGTATATGATTGTCTAGACCCGACAAACCGGCCTGGGAAAGATTGAGAATAGACATCTCGCCCAACAGCACTACCTTCTTGGATTTCATTTCCCAAACTCAAATGACCAAGTCAATTGAGTTGATGAGCAATATTTGAGGCTGTTTTATACAGCTATATAGTGCCCTACGTACGTGTGCTTGATAGCTGAAAATAATTAAGAATGATGTTGATCAACCATCATCATCGTTGTCATTTTGATAGTTAGCAAGTGTTCGTTATTTATCGGAAAATGCTGGCCTAATGCCATCAAAGTGATAATCTAATAGTTAATTATTGAATAATCATTCTGTAAATTCTTAATTTGAATTTTAATGGCATGCGTAGCTTGAGATCACAGTCACACAGTGCTTTTTATTTCTCATAAGCTCAGTCTCAATCTCCAACCTCGGCATCTTCACGGTTGCAGTTTGGAGCTGTTGGCTGGCAGTGGTAGCCAGCCGCTGTCAGTTGCCTCTGTAGGATCGTTGTTTATCCTGTTATGTAGGGGACCCGCACGACATTCTTATTAATCATTGGATCAATTATATCAAACAACATGTCTCTTAACTCCATTTAACATTTTCTTCACTTCGAGCATTATATTGAACGTCTTGTTTGTTTCTGAATGAATAAATAGCTTAACGCATTGGGCTACTAATTAGCATGCATTGTGTCACACGTTAAAACTGATCTCACTCATAATTCATGTGGTGGGAATTTAGGGTTTTTTTGGATGATAAAGTTGTACTGGTAATTTAGATTCCGTAAATAAAAAGGGACAAAAGTGAAGCACAAGGCGCACACGTGACCCAATTGTCATCTTGTCCCCCACCATTGTACGCGTGGCAAAAAGCCTCCCCCACTAGGACCCATGCCCTTCAAATAACCTAATTGTAGGCGAAATCAAATACGTACATGTTTTTTAAATATATATTTTTTAAAATTTATATTTTTATCATAAATAATTAGATAATTTTAATATATGTACAAATATGATTAACAATTCACTTAAAATTTTGATTAATTGCTCGAAACTCAATAAAAACACCGACAAACACACAATGCTTTTTGGAACACTTCCATAAACTAATAACTAAAATGCGGCAACAATATAATTTTGTTGGCAGATTGACTAGCAAGCAAGTGTCCCAACACACGACCCAAAGGCCAGTCTTTTCAATCAATAGACACATAATTAATCTGAGTAACTGTCTTTGTGTGTAACACACATCTGTTTATATATTGAATAAGTTTAGTGACACAACAACATTCAAATGACCACACAACACATTTTGCCACCTTTGTAGTATGTCTTCTGAGGGTAGTCATGCAAATAAACGAGAAAGAAAATCCCTACAACGCATTGTTGATGTACAAGAATTATGTTGAAGAAAGGTTTGCGTACATTTTTTACCCACAAATTTCGGGTACATATATGGAGTAAAGCTTCAGCAAATATCATATCAAAGTCCACATGTATATATACACTTTAACCATCATTGCCCTAAAGTGCTATATACAATATATCCTTGTTGTATTCATGGTTTCTTATTGTATTTATACGCAAAGAGGAACTGAAAGATGATAAAAGGACCTCCTACCAATAAATAATTATTGTACATGTTAAAATGGGGGCCGTTCCAACAATTTAAGCTCGAGAAACCATACTTCAAAGAGCAAATTTTGTAAGGTGATCTGGGAATGTAAAGAGAAACAAGATGAGATGAAAATTGTCATGATCACACTAGACGACATGTATAAGGTGATTCTAGCTCCATTTCAACAACGAAAGTCCGTAGGTTAGGAAAATAAGAGAAAATAGAAATCGGTCCATTATTTCTGGGGGTACAACTATCACTATCAGATTTTTTTTTTTTTGCGGATCAAATTTTCACCGTAACAGGTCCGGTGTTCATCCGAAAAAGTTATTTTTTCGGGTCATAATTCTAAACCCGAAACCGTCCCTCAACAAAATCCGAAAATTAAGTTTGCGGATTACTTTTCGGAGTTATTTCAGAATATGGGGAACGAGATTAAAAAAATTAAAAATAGAGGATCATTGGCGCACATTTTTCAGACTTTCCTTTTTCGGATCTTATGGGGATTCTTGTCAGACCAAATTTCGAATCTCTCTCGGATCATTTGCACTAATTTTCGGGTTTGCACAAATTTGAAAAACAAAATGGCATAAATGGTCCGATAAAATCCCGATAATTCAGCCGAAAAATATAAAATTGAATAAAAAACTTTAATAACAAATCCTGTATATATCCGAAAAGGTACCGAAAATTAGTCTGAAAAAAATAATCCGAAACAAGTTTGAATATATACCGAAGATTTAAAAACCAAAAATGTCGAATATAAACCGAAACATATTCGAAATAATACCGAAAATAAAAATATTAGTATACCGACACATAGTCGAAAATAATCCGAAACATTTTTAATCAATATAAAATTCGAGTTGATGCCCGCTATTTGTCTGAAACCAGTCCGAAATAGGCCCAAAGTCTTTCCCTTCGATTTCGCTCCACGGCCAATCCGAAAATAAAAACCCCAAAAATATCCGGAACTGACCCGAAATGATTTCTATGAAGACCCGCTAACCATTGTTAGCCCGTTACAGATCGTAAAAGCTTCCGATACACGTCCGAAATATGTTTTCGGACCGTTTGACATCCGATAATATTATACTGCAAAACTATCAAAATCTGGTAGTGTATATAACCACAGATTTGGTGATTCAGAGTCAAAAAATAAAAATCAGATCTAACTCGCACATGATGCAATATGAAACTTTTTAAAATTATTGGCTAAGTTCCACGAGATTCATACATGTTTCAGATGGCCGTTTCAGCAATTTATGCTCGAGAACCATGCCCGGAAGTGTGGAGGTTGAAAGGATGATCTGAGTACGAAAGAAGAAATGGATTGAGACAAAAAGTGTCATTGCATCACTAGGAGACATGTAGAAGGTGAATTAATGTGAAACTTTTTGAGACACTTGTTCATGTTTCATGCAATTCAACACATTTTAAGGGACCATATTAGATATTTATTCATGAAAAGCCGTGTCCCAAGAACAAACTTTGAAAGGCAGATCTGAGAAAGAATGGAGAAACAGATTGGAACGAAAACTGTGGTGACATCTTTAAAATGCACATAGAAGGTGATCCTAGAACGGTTTCAAAAACATAAATTAGTAGATAGAGAAAAATAAAATAAAAACTAAAATTAACTCGTTTTCCATAAGGGGTATACCTACAAATTTGGTAATTAGAGTCAAAAAATGAAAAACAGATCTAAGAAGCTAAAAAGTAAAAATCAACACATTCTTCCAGTGGTGTACCCATAAATTTAATGATTTGGGTCAAAAATTAAAAATAAAACTAAAAAAATAAAAAATTAATATGGAATTTTTTAAGATACTTGGTCAAGTTTCATGTGATTTAGACACATTTTAAAGGCCATCTCAATGATTTATCTGTGAAAAACTATGCCCATAGAGCAAACTTTGATAGGCTAATCTGGGCAGAAATGGTGGAACGGACTGGGACGAAAAGTATTGTGGTAAATTTAAAGGCCATGTAGGAGGCGATCCTATCTTGGTTTCAACAACCGAATTCGGTAGGTGGGATAAAACAGAAAAATCAAAGTTGACCCTTATTTCGTAGGGATTTATACCCACAAATATGTGATTTGATTCAGAAAATAAAAATAAAAACTAACAAGACAATGAAGTAATATGAAACTTTTTAAGATTTTTGGTCAAGTTTCATATGATTCAGACAGTTTTAGGGGGCCGTTTCAGTGATTTAACCATATAAAACCTTGCATGAAGAATGAACTTTGAAAGGTCGATATGGGCAAGAACAAAGAAATGGATTGAGATAAAAACTGTGGTAGCGTTTCTAAAGCTCAATTTCAAAAAAAGTAGTTCATAGGTATACTAGGACAAAAAATGAAAACCAAAATCAATCAATATTTCGTTAAGGCAACCCACAAATTTGGTGTGATTCTGGTTAAAAAATCAAAATCAAAACTAACTAGCGCAAAATGTAAAATGGAACTTTCCATGACACTTGATCAGGTTTCAAGCGATTCAGATACGGTTTAGGGGACCGTTTCGGCAATTTATCCATGAAAAACTGTGATCGAAAAGAAAAACTTGAAAAGCTGATTTGGACAGGAACGTAGAGATGGATTGGGACGATGACTGTGGTGGCATCGTTAAAGGGTACATAGAAGGTGATTCTAGCTCGATTTTAAAAATAGAAGTCCGTAGGTAGGATATAAGAGAGAAACCAAAATCGGCTCATATTTCGTAAGGGGCCTTGTGGTAAAGAGGGTGAGGAGTGAATCCTGACAATCCTTATGATTAAAGTTCGAATCTTCTGGTGGTTGGGTGTGTGCATTGTAATTTACATTTAATAATTTATAAAAAAGGTATATACCCACAAATTTGGTGATTTTAATCAAAAATGAAATCAAAACTAACAAGCTCATAAAGTAATCTGAGAATTTTTAGACTCGTAGTTAAGTTTTATGCAATTCAAACACATTTTCGAGGCCCGTTTAACCTATTTATCTATGAAAAATCATGCTTGATGAGTTAATTTTAAAAGGCTCATTTGGGCATGAACAGAGAAACAAATTTGGACAGAAACTGTGGTTGCCTCTCTAAAGGGCATGTAGAAAGTGATCGTAGCTCGGTTTTGAAATTAAAAGTCCGTAGGTAGGAGAAATAAAAGAAAACCAAAATCAATCCATTTTTTTGTAAAGTATACCCATAAGTTTGGTGATTTGCGTCAAAAAATGAAAATCAAAATTAATGATCCCAAAAAGTAATATGAAACTTTTTGAAAATTTTGGCCAAATTTTATGTGATTCAGACACGTTTTAAAGCCCCCTTCCAAAGATTTTCCATGAAAAATCGTGCCCGAATAGCAAAATTTAAAAGGTTAATATGGGCAGGAACGTAAAAAGGAATTAGGATGAAAAGTGTTGTGGGATCTCTAAAGGGCACTTGAAAAGTGATACTACGTCTGTTCCAAAAACAGAAGTCCGTGGGTAGTACAAAAAAAAGAAAACCAAAATTAGACCATATCTCGTAGGGATGTATACCCACAAATTTAGTGATTTTGGTCAACATGAATATAAAAATTAATAAGCCCAGAAAATAATATGGAACTTTCTACAACTCTTGGTCAAGTTTCATGCGATTCCGACATGGTTTAAGGGAATGTTTTAGCGATTTTACCTTATAAACTATTCCCAAAGAGCAAAAATTGAAAGGCTGATCTGATCTAGAATGTAGAAACTGATTGTAACAAAAACTGTGGCGGCGTCTTTAAAAGGAACATAGAAGCTGGTTCTACCTCGATTTCAAAACTAGAAGTCTGTAGATAGGATAAAAAAGAGAAACCAAAATTGGCCCATAATTCGTAGGGGGTATACCCACAAATTTGGTAATTTGGTCAAAAAATAAAAATCAAAACTAAAAGTCCATAAAGTAATATGAAACTTTTTAAGACTCTGAACCAAAGTTCATATGATTCAGACAAGTTTTTATTGCTCATTTCACCGATTTATTCATGAAAAACCATACTCAAAGAATGAATTTTGAAAGGCTCATCTGGACAGGAACAAAGAAACAAATTGGGATAAAAATTACGGAGACATCTCTAAAGGGTACGTAGAAGGTGATTCTAGATCGGAAACAGAAGTCCGTAGGTAGACAAATAAAATAAAACCAAAATTGTCCCATATTTCGTAGGGGTATACCCACTAATTTGGTGATATGGATCAAAAAATGGAAATTAAAACTAAAAAATCCACAATATATATGAAACTTTTTAATACTCTTGACCAAGTTTCAAGCAATTCAGATAAGTTTTAGCTGCCCATTTAAGTGATTTATCCATGACAAACTTCGCATGATAAGCAAACTTTCAATGGTCAATATGGCAGGACTGTTGAAACGAATTGGGACAAAAATTATGGTGGCATCTCTAAAGGGCACATAAAAGGTGATTCTTTCTCGGTTTTAAAATTAGAAGAGTCAGTATGTAGGATAAATAACAGAAATAAAAATCAGCCCGCTTTTCATAGGGGCGTATGTCCACAAATTCGGTGATTTGGGTCAAAAAATGAAAATCAAAACTAACATGCCCAAAAAGTAATAGGAAACTTTCTTAAGACTCTTTGTCAAGTCTCATGTGATTCAAACAAAGTTTAGAGGCTCATTTAACTGATTTATTCATGAAAAATAGTGCATGAAGAGAAAACTTTGAAAAACTGATCTGGGCAGGAATGCAAAAACGGATTGAGACAAAAACTATGGTGGGATCTCCAAAGGGAATGTAGAAGGTGATCATAGCTTTGTTTCAAAAATAAAAGTCCGTAGGTAGAACAAAAAGAGAAACTAAAATTGGCCCGTATTTTGTAGCCGATGATGAGATTATCGGGGAGATGACGGCAGCGGTGGGATTCCGTGTGGATCCCCGGGGTAGGGCAAAGGGTCCGGTTCAGGAGGGTAAGGATTCCTTTTGTTTCTACTCGTCGAGTAAAGAGGGTTCAGCGCAGGACTGAAGGCGTCGCATTGTGAGGGGTCACAACGATGGAAAACTTTTCCATGCAAGGTCGTATGCCAGGGGTGGGCGTCCGATGGTCGAAACGTCTAGGGGGGTCGGTCATACGTCGAGGCGGCAACGTCTTCTAGGGTTCAGAATTCTGATGATTTGTGTTTGAACTGGGAAGTGCCGAAGGTTAGTCGTTCATATGCTGAAGCAGCGAGTATTTCTAGGGTTCCAAAATGTCTCTTTGCTGATATTCCCCTCTCTCGCCGGAGAGTGCAATTAAAGGACGGAGTTCCATTGGTTGCTTTCACAGAGGCAGAAGTTCGCACCGCGTATAGATCCATGGAGCATGCTGTCGTCCTTAAATTCTTCCCGGAAAGGCCTCGTCTTGCGTAAATAAGAGAGTTCATTAAAGTTCACTGGCCGGTACGTCTACAGCCAATGGTGGGGGCTCTAGATGGGAAGCACGCCTTGCTCATCTGCGCTCGGGAGGACGATGCAACGGATATCCTTGCGTGCAATTCAAAGAGGATGGGAAACGCTCTGTTTCGCACGTTCCGCTAGATGTCTGGATTCTCGGTTAAGGCGGAACCAAGCTCGATGGTTGCATGGGTTTGCCTGCATGGACTGGATACTTGCTTCTATCGTAATGGTTTTCTCAGGAAGGTTTGCCAAGGGGTAGGGAGTTTCTTGAAAGCCGATGAACGTACATTGTGTCTGCAACATCCTGCGGTGGCTCGGGTTTGCGTGGAAATTGACTTGAGGAATCCACTGGTTCGGGGTTTCTGGGTAAGTGCAGGAGGACGAATGCAATAGATAGAATGAGGGTCGTATGGAATTTGCCGTAGATGCAAAAAGCATGGTCACTCGATAGAGAAATGTAGGAGGGAGCAGGAAAGGAGAAGTCGTGAAGAGGAGGCAATTAAAGGGGTTGCTAACTTCCCGCCACGGGTGCTTAATCGGAAGGGGAAAGAGGCAGATCATTTTCGCACTGTCCGGCTAATTCTGATGATAGGAGGAGTAAGTCAGCCAAGGCGGCTATATGATGGTCGAAATAGGCCTAAGGGTGTTCCAATAAAGAAAGTCTATATCTAGAAGGAGATTCCAGACAGTGAAAACCGAATTTTAATGGAAGAATCTGACAAGGATGTTGCCCCAAATCCTTCGCCCATCCGGAAACCTGATATGAGGGTGATTTCAGTGAAAGGCAGTCAGGGTAGGGAGACTAGGATCCAAAATCAGATATTCGTTGATCATAGGCTGTCCAGTACCAAATCGGATATGGGTATTCGAAATAGTGTGATATCTTCTACGTTTATGACAAGGCTGCAAGATAGAGTGGAGGAGTTTATGATCCATATGTATGACTTTAGTAGGCCAAACGTAGCCCCAACAACATATAATAGGATGATTTAAATGGATGATTCTGAGTTGGGCAAGTCATCAGCTATCGTCGAATATACAATGAAGTGCGCGGAAGAGGAGGTTCTTCCGCTGCAAATTTGTGAAAGTAGTGATCACTTGATTCTTGAGGAGAACATGCGGATTGATGTGAAAGTAGCCAGCCTTCGGCAGGCCCGGGATCAGGATAGGCGCGTGACTTGCAGTACCACCAAATCATCGTCTTCCTTAGCAAAATCATATTAAACGCCATGTGTTGGAATGCTAGAGGAGTGTTCAATAGAGGTACAATCGATTATCTCAAATCCATTGTAACGGCTCATAGGCCGAGTTTTATTTGTATTCTGGAGCCTAAAGCGATTGAAGTTAAGCTAAAGAGGCTTGCTTGGAGGTTGGGTTATTCGAATTCCTTTAGTGATCATTCAGTTACATTAAAGATATGGATATTATGGTCGGATAATTTGGAGGTATCAGTAGTAAATTGTTCTGATCCATTTTTTCACTGCAAAGAAAAAGATTCTAGCTTTGGATGTGGTGATTTTCTGCTCCTGCGTATACACAATTTGCTCTAGGCATGCCCGGGCTCGTTTGTGGGCAAATTTATTGGCATTCGGGGATGGCCTTGAGGTGCCGTGAATTCTTATGGGGGATTTTGATGTGATAGCAGATTGGTCTGGAAAGCATGGGATCCGTAGGCAGGATGATGGCAGCATGCGATATTTTAATGGGTTTATCCAGGCTTTGGGACTGATAGACATTGGCGTGTTGGGAAAATCCCTTTCTTGGTGTAATAATCATCAGGGTTGGCGTAGAGTGCATAAGCGCTTGGATCGTGTTCTGCTCAATCCAAAAGTTGTGGAGGTGCTCACGGATATGTTTGTGAGGTAGCTTGTTAGGTTCCAATCAGACCATTGTTCTCTGGTCCTGTCCCTTCGTGTCGTGCGCCCAAGAAAGGCATTTTTCAAATTCCTCTTGATGTGGATAGACCATGAGGGTTTCTTGCCGCTGGTTTCTGAGATCTGGAATCAGGATCGGAATCAACATCCCATGCTAAATTTCACGGAGAAATTAAAGGCACAGTCAGGGGGGCTCTTCAGGACTAGAATTGGAGGGTTTTCAGTGCATATAAATAGAGCAGTTGATGAGGCTAGAACTGAGCTAGATTTGGCGGACTCTGATATAATGGCAGGCTAGGAAGTATCGAAGGAGAACAGGCTGAGAATTACCCAATCTGCTCTGGCGGCTGCTCTTCATGCGAAATATAAGCTTCTGGAGGACAAGAGTAAGCTTCAATGGTTGAAAGGTGGGGAAAAGAATTCCCTGATATTCCATTTAGTTATGAAGATCCGTAGGTTGTTGTCTAAATGCTATATTGAGATTCCTTCAGGGAATTGGTCGGAGAATGCTCATGTTATTGGCCTGGCTGAGGCTAGACATTTTTAGGAGTTGCTTGGGCCAACAGTATGTCCTTTGGATGAGGATCTACTTGAATCCATTCCAGAATTAGTAAACTCCGAGGAGAACGAGGAGCTCTGCCGGGCTCCGGAGATGGAAGAGGTTCGTCAGGTGGTATGGGGAATTGATGCCAGCAGCGCTCCGGGGCCGGATGGTTTTACCAGCCTATTTTATCAGCATTGTTGGAATTTTATCAAAGAGGATCTCCTGAGGGCAGTTCGCTGGTTCTTCTCTTCGGGGAGTTATCTACCGAAGTCGGTCACGACCACGTATATCACTCTTTTACCAAAGGTGAAACATCCTAGATCCCTAAGTGATTTTCGTCAGATCAGCTTATGCAATGTTATTAACAAAATTCTTTCCAAAATCATCAATAATCGCCTGACCGGTTTTCTTCCGAGAATTGTGGGAGAGGAGCAGGCCGCTTTTGTCCTAGGCCGTTCCATTCATGAGACCAAGGCACTCAGTCATGGGCTAGTCCGAGACATAGACAAGAAGGTGTGGGGTGGTAACATTGTGGTGAAATTAGATATGTCGAAGGCGTATGATCGAGTTTCATGGGGCTTTATAATTCGGGTATTGAGGAGATTGGGTTTCTCGGATGCCTGATGTGATTTGATATACAGAGTCATCTATGGTTGTTTCTTCTCAATTAAATGGGATGAAAATTTATATGGGTTTTCCCGGTCATTTAAAGGTCTTCGCCAAGGAGATCTGTTATCACCTTCCTTGTTGGTGGTAGTGATGGATGTGTTGGGCCGGATTTTAACCTTTTCGGCATGGCTGCATTCTGCCATTTGCGTGCCGTAATCGGGTTAGTCCTCCTTCTCATCTCCTGTATGCAGTTGATGTGGTGGTATTCTGTAATTGTAGTGCAAGCTCTATTAGAGGTTTGTTAGATACTATTGATCAATTTTGCTGTAGTTCGGGTCAGAAGAGTGCTGTATTTTTCTCAAAGTCAATTAGAGCTTCTAGGCGGGCAACCATATTGAATAATTCTAGTTTTGCGGCTGGGTCCTTCCCTATTACATACCTGGGTGCTCCATTATTCCCAAGTCGGGGAAAAGCCTCCTTTTTTGACGGTCTAATTTCTAAAATGGTGTCGAAAGTGGAAGGCTAGTTGGGAAAATGGTGTCATTTGGAGGGCGGATCACTCTCAACTGATCAGTGCTTATGGTCATTCCGATTCATTCCATGGCTGTTCTCCTAGTTCCTAAATCAGTTCTCGATCGCATTAGTTCTATCCTTGCTAGGTTCCTCTGGAATGTTGGTAGGCAGAGCCGCTCCTCCACTGAGTGGCTTGGAAAAGGGTGTGCCGTCCGGTGCATTCGGGTGGGGTGGGCTTGTGGTCTCTTCCCCAACTAATGGATAGTATGCAAGCGAAGCTGGCCTGGAGATTCTGGGAAGGAAACAGCTCGTGGGCTCATTTTATGGCAGAGAAGTATGGACGTCCTGAGGTGGAAGGCACTTTCCGTTCAGAGAGATCAGCCGTTTGGCGGAGCATTGCTGCATTTGTTATTTTGTTGTGACCAAAGGTGTCTTGGGTATTCGACAGAGGTGATTTTCCATTGGCTAGGGCTTTCTGTTGCTGGTCCGTGAGAGAGGACTTAAGGGTAATGCCTGTCAGATCCTTCATAATTCATCCTGAACTACGTCGGGACTTGCTTCCAGAGTAGTCCGTTGTTCTCTCCTCGGTGTTTTTGGCAGATAATGTTAACGACCGTCTGATTTGGAAGGATTAGACATAGAGGGCCTTCTCAGTTGCTGATTTTCGGGCGTGGCTCTTTCCTCGCCTTGGGCGAGATGTTTATGAATGGATTTGGTCGTCCTTTTTTTCTATGAAAGTTTCAGCGTTCCTTTGGCGGTTGTTCGACAATGCTGTTGCGGTGGATTTAAAATTGAAGGTCGTGGAGTCTCTCTGGCGTCAAGGTGCCGCTGTTTCCCGGAGGGTGGCCTTGAATCGGTGGATCATATTTTTGTTCAAGGGAGTTTGGCGCAAGAGGTTTGGCTGTTTTTCCGAAGGGTCCTGGATAAACCAAGAGTTTCATCCATCTATCAGCTTAGATGGTATTGGTTACCATCAGGGGTTCCCCGGTCTCATGTTGAATTTGCATCTTTTATGGTAGTGGGGTGTGGATTATGGGAGCTTTGGTGTGAGCGGAATCAAAGATTTTATGGCGAGGGAGGCTCTGCTCGGGACGTGGTCCATAGAACCCAGCACTGGGTTGGCAAATTAATGGTGATGGTTAAGCCGTCTCAGCCTCCATCACTGCCTGAGGAGATTGTGTTATCTGGTCTGCGTATTTCTATTATCCAGCCATGGCAAAAGAAGATTAGATGGGTAGTATGGGACCAGAGTGAGGGTCTTACTCTAAATGTTGATGACTTTGTCTCGGATGTCGATTGCTCAGGTGGAGGTATAGTCAGAACGCTTTCGGGCAATTTCAGTTGGATTTTCAGTCCAGTTTGACCTGAGGATTTCGAGTGTTGTAGCTGAGTTCAGTGCTGCTCTCTACGGTCTCAAGTTGGCAAAAGATCATGGATTAGACCTTGAGCGGGTTCAAACAGATTCAAAAGTTTAGGCGGATGTTATGTCAGGTAAATGCTCTTGTCCGTGGGCTTGTTCATATTTATTCTGGGAGATTTGTCGGGAGGTGGCTGGGATTACTGTGGTTCATGTGTTCCGGGAAGTAAATTCGGTGGATGATGCTCTGGCTAGGGAGGCATGGATTTTAGGCTCTCGTATTATGACCTCTGTCAGAGACCTCTCCTCTCAGATCAAAGCTTTGGTGGAGCAGGATGCGAGGCGAACGGCTTATTGTGGGGTGAGAGGGGAGTAGCCTCGATTCTAGTGATCCATTCATTTTATTCCTTGTTTTCATTTTGTTCCTATTTTATTTGGACTCTGGCTAGCTCATTTGTTGTGGCTGGGTGCCATCCCCCACAACGAGTGATAGCTGGCTCGGTTTTGTTTTAATAAAATAGTTTTTTTTTTAAAAAAAAAAAAGTTTACCCCCAAATTTGGTAATTTGGGTCAAAAAATAAAAATCAACACTAACAAGCCTAAAAAGTAATATGGAACTTTTTAAGACACACGACCAACTTTCATGTGATTCAGACACATTTTAGAGGCCCGTTTCACCAAATTTCTATGGAAAATCATGCTCGATGAGAGAACTTTGAAAGACTGATCTGATTAAGAATGCTGAGACGGATTTGAATGAAAACTATGTAGGCATCTCTAAAAGGGATTTAGAAGGTAATTCTAGCTCGGTTTTGAAAACAGAAGTCTATAAGTAGAACAAAAAAGAGAAACCAAATTGGCCCATATTTTATAAGGGTATACCCATAAATTGGTGATTTGGGTAAAAAAATAAAAAATAACATGCTCACAAAGTAAAATGGAACATTTAAGACTCTTGAGCAAGTTTCACATGATTTGGACACGGTTTAGAGTCCTGTTTGCGTGATTTATCCATGAAAATTCTTACCCAAAGAGAGAATTTTGAAAGACAGATCTGGGCAAGAACGGAGAAATAGATTGGGATGAAAACTATGATGACATCTCTAAAAGTCACGAATAAGATGCTCCTAGCTCGGTTTTGAAAATAAAAGTATTAAGTAAGAAAAATAAAAGAAAACCAAAATCGGTCCATAGTTTGTAGCATATACACACAAATTTGGCAGTTTGGGTCAAAAAGGAAAATCAAAACTAATATGATGATAAAGTAATATATACCTTTTTAAGACTCTTGGCAAAGTTTCATGTAATTCAAACACGGTTTAAAGTTCTGTTCCAGTGATTTATCCATAAAACCCTTGTCTGAAGAGAAAGTTTTGAAAGGCTGGTCTAGGCAGGAATGTAAAGATAGATTGGACAATAATTGTGGTGGCATTTCTAAAAGAAACTTAGAAGATGATCCTAGCTCGGTTTTGAAAACATAAGTCCGTAGGAAGGACAAATAAAGAAAATAAAATTGTAGGTAACGTAGAAGGTGATCATACCTCGATTCGAAAATAAAAGTTTATAGATAGGACATATAAAAAAATTAAAATCGGCCTATATTTCGTAGGGGTATACCCACAAATTTAGTGATTTGGGTCAAAAAATTAAAATCAAAACTAACAAGCCCAAAAAGTAATATGGAACTTTTAAGAATATTGGCTAAGTTTTATACAATCCAAACACGTTTTAGAGTCATGTTTCAACAATTTTCCTTGAAGAACTTGTTGGGAATCACCTACACAAATGTAAATCTAAATTTCTGAACCGCGCGGCATAAGCCCGGATCATGAACGCCGCAAAACCAATTTCATGGCTTTAGCGGTAATCCGAATTACCAGATACAGATCTGGATCCGAATGACCTATTTTTTACTTTGATCATTTTCAATCCAGATCTGAGATATAAATATGGATCTAAATTGAGAAATCCGTAAAAGAAAATGAATACAGAAATAAAAAAAAAGAAGTAATACAATATTACCTTTGTTTCGTTGTCTCATTTTTTTCGTGCAGCAGGTGACGCACCTCTAACGGTATCGACACACAAGTGTGGGATACCATGTCTGATTGGAGTACTAGCACCTTCTGGATAAACCCAGCCTTCACTCACTAGTGTGTTTTCTGTTATCGTATGACAAGAATTGTGATCCTCTAAAGTAGAAACCGTAGACTTCTATTTATAGTGAGATATGTGCTTTTGGGCTCCGTCCTGCGTATCAAGCCCATCAGTTGGATTACCGGGTCTGCGCCCGTGGGTCAGACGCAGTGGGTATTATCCATGAGTCATACCCATGGATTAACCCATCTGGTTTATCCAAATCAGATGTGGGTTGAACCGGATCATATCCGCACATAATCTTATTCGATTTCCATTCAACTTAATATCACATACTTGATTGTGTGCGACCCTTTAGGTTTATTCTTATTCAGCCATGAGGTAGAGCCCATTAATCATAAGCGGTCTCTAGTAAGACGTTATGATTCCTGATTAAGAAGAAATTGGTTCGAGACAACCAAACTTTTAGTCAATATGAGTCAATTTAATTGGTTTAATGGCAGACTCCAACAATCTCCCACTTGCACATAAACTAGTTAATAATAATCCCTCTATCTAGCAATATCTTGAATGAGTATAAGGAAGGAGAAGGTGCTATCCTTATTAGGCTCATTCATATTTCTCTATCTCTGAGTAAGAATGACTTATCAAATAACTGACTCTCAGTCCGTTTGAGCATGGCCATGCATTTCTCAATATTAACTCATCGAGAGAAATTTCTCTTATCATATAAGAGTGACAGATCCATCTTGTTAGTTCATATTTCTCATTAATATTCATAACATACTCAATAATCTTCTTTATAACAACCGGATTTATTGGAAACTTTTGATGATATCAAAGTATGTTACTCCTCAAGCAAGATAATATGACCAACTCAGGTTAAGGAATACACTCGTATACTAAAAAATATACTGATAATACTAAAAATCTTACAGTAATCTTAAAGCAGGTCGGTCCAATACGTATTTCTCAATATGTATCCATGTTATTAGTTTAGCATCTAATACCAATGACCTGTGAAACATGGTCATCAACTAATCAACATACTAATCTTTAAAGATTGTTGCATTCCAAAATAATAATCGTTAGTTAGAGACACATTTAGAATAATTTTGTTTTGTGAATTTCAGAGTCTCACAATCAAGTCACATACTTGATGATCTGAAACAATTTTGTTATTCCCAGAATGAGAGTTGCATATTTTTTAAGCAATAATATGAACTCAATCAATGATCCACCAAACATACAACAAGCTCCCACTCAAACCAACAAGCACGTGATTTAGTTAACGGGTTATCAGTGGTTCCCGAAGAACATGATGATCAGATCCGTTATTTATAAGTCTTACTTATATTATTAAAGGAGCTTTGTTTAAGAAATCTTCAACATTTGAGATTCATCGATTTTGCAAACATTCATATCACATCTGGAAACAAATTTCACTTATGATGTGAATGCACTAAAATACATGCTTAATGTGTATCAGCGTCCGTTGTAGAATTCTCTTATCGTGTCCTAATTGGAACATTTCTAATATTTGTAATTTCATTGTGTGGATTTAAGATTAATTCAGATATGAACTGAAGTCATTTCCTATTCGGTTTGAGAGGTTACATTTATTGTAACATTTACAATAACTACTTTCAAACCTTTATCCAAGTATAGTAAGCCAAGTTCCTTATTTCATTAAATCTTGAGTCCACTTTAGCATTTCTCTCAAAAATGAACTAAATAGGTAAGCAACAATTACTAATTGCATCATATGCAACTCTTGGTGGTTGGGTGACATCCAATGTCATGATTCTCATACCCCATGCCTCAGGCCAAGACCATCTTGATACTTTGTTAAGCTAACTAAACCAAATATGTGAACAACCTTTGTTCACCTTGCCTTACTAAGATAGTTGGGAATGCACGGTTTTAGCACGTTCCATTTTCCAAAGCCTTGACAAGTGTTGGTATTTTGGAAAGCATTTTCACGCTTAATATTATAGAGGGTCTTAATTTACTTATCGTGCCTACATTATGTAAGCATTCACAATCACAAGCATATTAATACGCAGAAACATAAATACGTGAAATAGTATGATCCCTAATTTTAAAGAGAATAAACTACACTCATGTAGCTTCTGTGGATCGTCATCCATCCTTACATCTCCTGGATCTCCATCCGTCGTTTGAACTCCCTTGAAACTAACCTACTCACTATGCTAAGATTTCAAAAAAATACAAATGCGCGCAGGCCGTATTTATAAAATTACACAAACATAGCCGATATGCAAGTCGTAATTAAACAAACTAGGGTCATACTATTCGCCATGCATTTTACCAAATAATATCAACATATTAAAAAATGCATAAATAGTTTACGCATAAAATTATAACCAATAAATCCAGAAAAATATGCAGCATGATTCTTTCCAAAACCCAATACGAAAATTGATCCGAATAGTTTTGATGCCAATTATGTAATTTGAATCAATTTTATAATTTGACTAAAATTGGACATTTGGTTTATTTGTTCAACAATTGAACAATAAAATAAATTAGACCAATTCTTATAAATGATTTAACAATTAAATCAAATAATAAAATTAATAACAAACTGAAACACAATTAAATTTCTAATTTAACAATTAAACTAAAAATTTAAACAAGTGAACCGAGCTGAAACTTAATCAATTACTGGGTTAACAATTAAACCAAAAATCAACTTATCATAGATTGAACTAAACTGATTTTTTAATTAACTGTAGGTTTAACAATTAAACACAAAATCAGGCAATTGATTTTGAACCAGATTCAATTTCTGAGCCACAAAGACGAACCATAAATCAATTTGGTTCAATTGTTGAACCAGGTCAATTCGGTTCAACAGTTGAACAAGACCAATCTCATTCTTCCTCGATCGACTTCCGGATTTCCCTTGCCGGAATCCACCATGAAAAGCGGCGAGGCTCCATTCATTGAGCAAATCGACGCGGATTGCTCTGTGAAATCTTAGTTCCATAAATAGACTCCCCTTATGGAGATTCCAGGTCATGAGAAACGGTATCGATGCATATCCATATGGCCGAGTTCGCAACTCGGCAAACAAATCGGCGTCGATTCGACTCACCTCAGACATCGAAACGCCTTGCGACATTAACCGGATGGATCCCTTCTCTTTCTTCGTTTGGTGTCGTCAAAAATTCGTTGCAGAATCGATTTGACCCTCCGCCTCGAATCGACAGTCGACGAGGTTAACTCACCCCAGATCTCTCAGATTCGGCCACTAACAAAGCCGATTCGACCGTCACTTGACTCAGCATGTAATGTTGATCTCATGAAGCACTTTTACCGCCGAGGATCTGATCCGGAGAGACGGAATTGAAAACCCCTTCACATGGTTTCCGACGAGGCAAAACAACGAGTTAACTCGCCGGGTTGACTCGGAGGGTTACGGGCGAGCTGAGCAATGCGTCATGGGTGGACCGAGAGCACCCATATAGATAGGTGCTCAAAGGTCCAAAACAATGTAGTTTTATGTCGTTTTCATTAAAATTTCATCATTTCTTAAATAAATAAAAAATAAATTAAAAAAATGAAAAAAATCAAGAAAGCCTTAAAAAAATATTTTGCCAAAAAATTCAAAATAAAATTAATTAAATCACAATTTTATATTTTTATATTCATTAAAATAAGTTTATCCATGATGAACATAACACCTCATCTGATGAACATAGCAACTCATCTGATGAACATAATAACTCATCTGATGAACGTATTGGTTCATATAATGAACGTATCATCCAATGAATATAATTAAAATTAAATGAACATTAATATAAAATATTAACTTATTTAATAATTTTTTATTTAAATTTTTATAAATAAAAATAATATATATTTTTTAATTTTTTTCTATTTTATGAGATTTTTATTTATTTATTGATATTTATTTGAGAGATGAAGGAGTGTTTTAATGAAAATGATTCAAAACTATGTCGTTTTCGAATAAGAGCACCCATCTAGCTGAGTCAGTGATGTGGCGAATCGGGTTGACTCGGTCAAATTGTCCGAGTTGCCTCAGTTAACTCATCGAGTTGACCCAGACGAATCTGGATAGATTTTCAATTCAACGTTCGTTTCTGAATGAAAAAATTCTAGAAAAATTCCATAAAATTTTGAAAATTCCAAAAAAATACTTTTCAGCTTCGTAATGTTCATAACAATGAAATAATGAAAAATCATATTTTTCCATTTCCGTTTTGTTTAACTTTTTCGGATCCAATCATAGATAAAATAATTGTATCATATACAAACTATACGAATCAATTTCGTATGTTACTCTGATACCACTATTGGAAATCACCCACACAAATGTAAATTTGGATTTCCGAACCATGCGGTATAAGCCCGGATTTGGAACGCCACAAAACCGATTTCATGGCTCTAACGGTAATCCGAATTATCAGATACATATATGGATTCAGATTATCTATTTTTTACTTTGATCGTTCTCAATCCAGATCCGAGATATAGATCTGGATCTGAATTGAGTAATTCCCAAAAAAAAAACTAATACATAAATAAAAAGAAATAAAAGTAATACAATATTACCTTTGTTTCGTTATCTCATTTTCTTCGTGCAACAGGTAATCCACCTCTAACAGTATCCGCACACAAGTGTGGGATACCACGTCTGACTGGAGTACTAGTTCCTTCTGGATAAACCGGCCTTTCACTCACTTGTGCGGTGATCCACCTCTAACAGTATCCACACATAGTTGTGGGATACCACGTCTGACTGGAGTACTAGCTCCTTCTGGATAAACCAGCCTTCACTCACTAGTGTGTTTCCCGTTATCGTATAACAAGAATTTTGATCCTCTAAAGTAGAAACCCTAGACTTCTATTTATAGTGAGATTTGTATTTTTGGGCTTCATCCTGTGGGCCAAGCCCATCAACTGAGTTACTGAGTCTGCGCCCTTGGGTCAGACCCAGTGGGTATTATCCATGGGTTATACCCTTGGATTAACCCATTTGGTTTATCCAAATTAGACGTGGGTTGAATTGGATCATATCCGGACTGAATCTTATTCAGTTTCCATTCAACTTAATATCCCATACTTGATTATGTGCGACCCTTTAGATTTATTTTTATTCAACCATGGGTTAGAGCTCATAATCATAAGTGGTCTCTAGTAAGACGTTATGATTCCTGATTCAGAATAAATTGGTTCGAGATAACCAAATTGTTAGTCAATACGAGTCAATTCATCTAGTTTAATGGGTAGACTCCAACAGAACCGTGACCAAAGAGCGAACTTTGAAAGGTCGATATGGACAAGAACATAGAAATTGATTAGGATGAAAATTGTTGTGGTATGTCCAAAGAGCACATAAAAGGAGATCCTAGCTCCATTTCAAAAACAAAAGTCCATAGGTATGACAAATAAAATAAATCCAAAATCGGCCCATATTTTGTACGGGCATATACCCGTAAATTTGGTGATTTAGGTCAAAAATGAAAATAAAAGCTAATAAGTCCACAAATTAATGTATAACTTTCTTTGACTCTTTGTCAAGTTTTATGCGGTTCGAACACAATTTATAGGCACATTTCAGGGATTTATCCATAAAAAACCGTACCCGAAGAGAAGGGATGATCTGGGCAAGACCACAGAAACATATTGGGACAAAAAGTGTGGTGACATCTCTAAAGGGAACGTACAAGGTGATCCTAGCTCGGTTTTGAAAATAAAAACCTATAGATTGGACAAAAAAGAAAAACCAAGATTGGCCTATATTTCGTAAAGGGTATACCCAAAAAATTTAGTTATTTGTGTCAAAAACCGAAATCAAAATTAACAAGCCCAAAAAGTAATATAGAACTTTTAAAAAATTTTGGCCTAGTTTTATGAGATTCAGACACATTTTAGGGGCCCGTTTCAATGATTTTTCCATTAAAAATCGTGCTTGAAGAGCGAACTTTTGAGAGGTCGATATGGGCCGGAACATAGAAATGGATTAGACTGAAAGTTATGGTGGCATCCTAGAGAACGTAAAAAGTGATTCTACTGCAATTTTGAAAGCAGAAGTCTGTAGGTAAGACAAATAAAAGAAAACCAAAATCGGTCCATAACTCGTTAGGGGTGTAAACCCACAAATTTTGTGATTTAGGTCAAAAATTAAAATAAAACTTAAAAAGCCCACATAGTAATATGTAACTTTATAAGAGACCTTTTTTTCAGTTTCATGCAATTCAGAAAGAGTTTAGAGGCTCGTTCAAGCGATTTATACAAGAAGAATTTTGTCTGATGAGCAAACTTTGAAAGGTTGATCAAGGCAGGAACGTAGAAACGGATTAGGACAAAAACTGTAGTGACATCTCTAAAAGTATCGTAGAAGGTGATCCTAACTCGGTTTCAAAAACAAAAGTCCGCAAGTAAAGCAAACAAAGAGAAACCAAAATTGACCCATATTTTATAGGACCCATAAATGTGGTGATTTTGGTCATAAAATAAAAATCTGAACTAGCAAAAAATCCACAACATTCTTTTGGGGTTATTTAAGTCCTCTTATTTATAGTTTGGTCAAAGTTTTATGTATAATTATAATATAATATTTATAAAAATTCAAATGGACTGGTTTTACATTATAATGTTTATATATACCGTCCTGAGTAAGTAAAATACAATTATTAGTCAAAATAAAATTCTCGAAGTCTAAATCTGAGTATAAAATTATCTACTTTCTATATAATTTTAATTTTTTATGACCCCTTTAACTTATTTTTCTGACGACATGATTCTTTTCCTATATGGATTAGAACTCTTTTTTTCCTTTTCATATTTAAATCCAGTGAAGGTCTAAAATAAATTAATACATACTTTCTCTTTGAAGTTTCCTAACATAACTTTTATTTTTCAATCTAATTCTTTCAACCCGAACCACTATTTCAAGAACCAAATTTCAAGCACGATTTAAATATCAGAGATTGTAAAGAAAATAAAATCTTACCAACTCTACCTCTATTTCCTTTTTCTATTTTATAATTTATTTCTCCAATTGAAAGAAATTCCCTCTTGTTAACTCATTGCCTGCGATCTCTTGAGATTGTGTCGAGAAGTGGCCGGAAGAAGGCATGGAGGAGATCAAGAAGATGGAAAATATGGAAGAGATTAAGAAGATTGAAAATCCTACAAGTCGTCTCCGGGCTTATTCCAGGCGTCGGAATAATTTAATCAAGAAGGCGAATAGGCTTATCAAAGAGTGTGGTGTCGAACTGGCAATTGTGGTCATTTCTCCGTCTGGTCACATGTCCCACTTCTCCAGCGATCACAAGTATTTATCATCCATTATTTTGTCTAATTTTGCTACATCAAGTCATTATTCAGGCACAACTTTCGTTTTAACTGATATTTTGTTGCGAATATTTAGTATGGGTTCAATCCTTGAACGCTACATCGATCTCCCGCTGGAAGCACGTTATGCGTATGTACCTCCTATCATCAACATGTCTTACAACACTTGCATCAAATTGTGAGAATTATGAAAGAGCTACGCTCACTATGCTAATGACTTGTCTGGAAAAAACTGTACACATAAAACATAAGTGATAAGGTACATAAATTTGTCTATAATTAAAATAGAAACCTTGATTTATCTTATGCAGCACAATAAGTAGCATATTTGTTTTCTCAAACCCATCTTTATGTGACTCTATTTTTTTACAATTTCATGTTCACGTCTCACTTGGTTGAACAGGCATGACCCCAAACTGAAGGTACTTTCTTCATATGTTACTTGAAATCTTACAATTTTCCAAAATTAAAAGAATGTAATAAACAGTAGTCTATATACCGGTACAGGAGAAGCAAGCTATATTGGCACAACTTGAGCCGATTCAGGGCATGGAAAATAAGTCGTTGTACCTTGATATACAGTTCGTTTTCTCCTCCATTCTTTGAACAGTAGTTTCCTTTGAATTTTCTGATCCTTTGAGTGACAATTAGAGCTACGCTCACTGTCTAGTGTACTTGTCCCACAACGAACATAATGATGGTTAGTCAATTGATGAACTATTCAAATTTTGGTTATTAATCCTCCGCAACGGTTCTGGTTTGTCGTTGATTATTTCACAGATGATTTGGAACTCTCATTTAGTTGATTTTGTTTCACACCTCACCTAACGCAATTGCTGTTTTCTTGTGTCGGTATCTCCAATATCTCCTCTAAAATGGGTAACTGGATCCTGAAATGATAGAACTAGTGTAAGTTTGCGATAAAATATAATTTGAAACTGTAACTTCAGATACAAAAAGTTTTACGAGATAAAATAGCAAAAGGGACCTGTATCAATTAACTATGTTTCATCTTATGCCTGTATAGTGTCTAGAGAGGCAGTTGCATGTTTCAAAGATTGAAAAAGAGCTTACTGAGGCTACTTTGAGGTATGTTAATTTTCTACTTGTGCACTTCATTGACATTGCTCACCCGATACTGCTACTTTTTTACATTCCATATATGTAGAAATTTTGAGCTGGATCCGTCCAAGGACCCTTCAATGGAGCAGTTAGATTGGTGTGAGGAAAACTTGTTGCGCTCTCTCAGCCGCCTAGCTGAGAGAAAGGTAGGCAATCAGTATGCAATATCAAATAAAGATGTGAAACATGTTTCCTTGTTTACATAGATCATAAAAAACTAAATTCTGCATAATTATTACATTGTTGCGCAGAATGAGTTGATAATGAAAGAGCTAACAATGACATATGAGCCATCCTCACTATTTTTCCGTCAGGGGAGTAGTCATGACGGAAAGCAGGTGGTATCTGAAAGACCGTCCACTAGCAGTATCTTGATGCAACTCGATCCTTGGATCAGCCCATTCAGGTCGGTCGATATATAGATATAGCCCTTCAAATATTCATCAACTGCACTTATCAGAAGTTATATATATGTGGAGTGATAATCACACAGCACGCAATTTTTATTAACGAGAGAGTTATATTTTGAGAAACGAAATTATGATTTTTTACAACAACAGTTTAACAATTAGCTATAACTCTGCCCTGTTAATAACATAATATGTCCAGTGTTTGTCACTCCCCAATATGTATTGATGTGCTAATTTAATGAAATCAAGTAGGGTCAAATTCTTATGAGAAGAGTTCGAGTGTGAGCATGCCTGAATTTTTTTTTTTTAAAAAAAAGTAGGGTCAAATCAGTTACGGGAAATCATATATTCAGTTGATTTCATGAGTAACTAAATAGCAAATGACACAGTACAAAGATTCGTGAAAGCATACTCGAGGAAGTAAAGAAGGACGACAAGCAGGGAACCAATTTGCCTAGCATTAATGGAGTTGACTTTCGCTCCATTCCTTATCGCCCTGAAAACAATCTCCTTGCTGGCTCTTCACCTATGCAAAATCATAATATCTCAGTCACTGGTCAAGCTCAGTCCAATTGTAATTATTTTCCGCGTCCGTCTCAGGTACTGAATTAACTAGCTGCGAAAGTACAGCTCAAGTACGATTGATTTATTCCTCTATGATTATGTTTGATATTAAGCAGATGTATGGCCTGAAAACGGGTGCCAGCAAAGACATCAGTGGCTTTCCAACCGTGCAGTCATCTGGCTACCCTTTCATCGCTGCTATGTCTTCTCAGTTCAGCAATATCGTACCCCCTCCTCATCCACTTCAGGTAAACCCCTAAACCCTAGACAATATATCTTAGTAGATTTATAATTATTTTTTCTTTTTGTTACAGAACTCTTATAGTCTTATAGAATTATTATTTTTCAAATTCAACTTCTGCGTCATTCAATTTTTTTATGTGATTTACCACAGCAAATGTTGGTAAGTGACAATGATCTCTTTGGAACTAGAACGCTGCGGCAGACACCGAAAACGATTCATATTGACATAAATTCCAAATTATACCTGGATAGATAAAAATGTATTACAATAATTTTATAGAATAAACATAGTTAGACTATTCTTTTTGATTGATCTCAATAGGTATTTGGCCACAGTATGAGCGGCGAGAAGGATCAAAGGTTGCTGCTGTTAAACAATTTTGAGGTTTAGAAACTCTCACATTTTTTTTAAAACTGATATTTGTATCTGCAATCGTACAAGCAGCAACACAAGCTCTGAAAGACTTAACAATAATCTGATGACCCCGGTTCTGGCAAGCCAAAAATCCCATTCTGACCAGGTGAGTTTGCCATAAGCGATCACACAAATATTATTGCAAAATCAAAATGTATAGTTCATGCAAAATTGTACGTATATCTCCCATGCTAAATAAGTAAATAAACATACTACACAGTCGCAGGAAATACTAGGCAGTGAATGTGCTCCGAGTTTGAGTAAAGGTGACGAAGAGTGTGAATCTTCAGATGATGACTTAGTGGGGGCCGCAGAATTCAGCTGGCCAGATGACACTGATTTCCAGCCCTGAATAATGACATTTCCTTATATTTCAACAATTGTTATCTCCATTATTGCTCAATTATATTTTGGAGAACAAAAGGGGGACATAGTATTTTACGCTATTCTCCTTAGACAAGGTTGAACTGAACCAAAATTCAAAAGATTTACCAATGATCCAAATGAAGACTTAGTTAAGTCAGTTTATTATTTGTCTCTCAGTTATTTGATTTAGATTTTTAGTATCCATTTGATTGAATATAATTCAAAATCAAACGTTGAACTAGAAATTTGACTAAGTTGTACAAACAATGCGGAATTATTTTAGAATAAAGGTAACTTGCTCTTTTTGACTTCGTAGTCAACAAGTCAATTCATCAATTTGATCTATAAAAAGAAATTGTGAGTAGGGTCAAACAACTTTTATCCTCGTTATATTATAATTTTTCATATGCACAACCATATAGTATATACACGGAAAAACACTGGCACACGTATCCCTTCTTTAATTACTATTGGAATTATTTTGAATTATTAAAAAAAAAGTGATTAAAAAAGAATTTAAACTAATTTAGAATGATACTTAAAGATCATTTGTTTATTTCATTAAAATATGCAAAAAGTTCACTCGAGGACTCTTCAAAGACATTTGATGAAACTTTTTATTTCCACCTAAACTGTGTAAGCTGAAAGTGTACAAATGTCAAAGATGCTCTTCGTACTTCCGTTAGGCCTTGTGCTAAAAAAAATTCTAATTACGTTAGATTTTGACCCTGTTCTGTAATCAGGTTTGGAGAATGCAATTCATAAATTACTTTTAATAATAAAATTTCATTTTAAAAATAATAAAATATAATTGATTTTATTAAATTTGTTGATAATTAAAGTTGATTGATTATGAAAAGATGACATTTTGTTTATGTGAAAAAATGGTATTATTTAATTTGAAGTCCAAACAAAGTTTTCGTATATAAATTTAATTTTTATAATAATATTAATTTTTGAGTGCAACTGTAAGTTTTATTTTAGAAAATCAGTCTAATTTTTTTTCTTACACCCAACTACTCGGATAATTCTGTTTGAAATTGGAAAAAATGATGATGATTGACAGCAATGTGCACATATATATAGACAAGAGATCAAATGAATATTCATTGTAAATAGTGGACAAATCTCAGCCATATATATTCCTCATCTGATGGCTGTGATTCTTCGATTTTTATTTAGTTTACTAACAAATAAATAGAATAAAAGGTTTCATTTTGTTTCTCGTTCACAAATCTCAATATCCCGATCTCAGCCATGGCCAGAGGATTAATGCGCGCAGCCCGCCGAGCGTTAGAGTCGGAGTCGATTCTGGCTAGATCTAGTCCACAACTAGCCGGTTTCGCCTCACTCATCGCTCGCTTCATGCGCTCAACGCGAGCGCATCTCTCCACCCGCTCAAGGACCTATATGTTGCCTTCAGTATCACCAGCCACCGTTTACTCAGCTACAATCGGGAAAGAGGTGTGGAGCCCGTCGATCTACGTAACTTTGAATCGTTGTAGCGAACAGCTTCATCGTCGTCTCCATCTTCTACAGACTAATCAATTCACCCTCGGACACTTTCAGTCAAAGAATATGTTGCCATTGACGCATTTGAACGGAGAGCTAGTAGGTTTCGGGAGACCCTCGTCCGATTCGAGCTTGACAACGTCAATTCGTGACGCCATGGTGAGAATCTGAATATTATATTTCAGTTTATTATTGAAAACCCTAGAGAAATGTTTGATTGTGATAGGGATTTTAGTGACTCACGGGTCATTCCTTCATTGCGTCAGTTAGGCATTTAATGGATGAACCACAAACGCCTCATCAGATCAGGATCATTCCTTCCTTCACATGAGTTTTGAAATAATTTGTTCTTCTACATTATCAGTTTTTGAGCTGTTCTTGTCCGGGATGCTCACTATAAAAATACAAAGAAGGATAGAGGCAGGGTGGTGTGGAGGAGCCCATTGTGAAGACAATAAGCTTGTCAGAGATTTTTTAGTGGTCAGAATGTGAGGAAGAAGCGGAACTGAAGAGAGAAACTGTCGCTCCGGTGATGTTGAAGAAGCTGTCAACTGACATGTTGATGTTTGTGGAGATTGTATAAGGGCTGCTGTAATTACGATTTGAATTTCTTGCCATGGAATGTGCTTGTTGTTGGTAATTTTGACCAGAGTTGTAGGAGGGAAGATATCAAGGTTTTGTTGATAAATTTTATCTGATCTCTACTGGCTTTTTTGAAGCCATGGAAAGAGAGCAAGTACCTTCTGTTGCCAACTCAAATGTCCTCTTTTGAAGGTTTCGCTAAGTTTTAATATTTATAAACTGATGTTGGAGTGCTTGGTACCTATCTACTATGAATATTAATTGGTTTTAGTCAGTGTTGGATGTTTTTACAGCCATTTCTGTTGATTCATCCTTTGCAACTGCAGTGAAAATGTTGGAATCCGTAAGGGTGTGCTCTTACTTCTTCCTCTATCTTGAATAATGAATATACAAGAATTTCTATTAACATTATAAATTGCTTGGTCTCACAATGTGTCAACCACACGTTGAGCTGTGGATCAGGGCATGAGAATATGGTCATTTCTCTTGATCATTAGGTATCATTTTTGCCACATCTTTGACCACATTTGTAAAATTGATCTGGTTTTCAGGTGTTTGTACTTCTTCACTAACTTCTGATTTTCTCCCTTGGTAGAACTTTATTGGAGCAACCACTTATTAATCTCCCATCAGAAACTTTAGAAGTTATTATGCAACAGCTGCTGGTCTCGACTCAAGTGGTTTGAAGCCATGCACTAAGCTAAAACTTAGTTAGCTTTTGCCTCTTTGTTTATGTAAAGGTCCTCTGATAGATGATTGTGCATCTGAGTGACATGGCACTTCAATTATGTATAGATGATGCGGTGCCTTGTAGAATAACATTTGAGGGAGGCAAAGAACGCCGCTTCCATTTTATGTAGGTAACATTTGTCCAAGGCTAAGCCGTTGGCTAGGCACATGCTTCCTTAAGGTTGAGGCGTTTTCTTATAGATTAATCAGCCATGCATCTTCTCATAGATCTATCTCTTTAACTAGAGGAAGTCAACATCTTTTGAGCTATAATTTCTGAGTTGTTGAATTGTCTGTTCACCGTGGTGAGCAAGAAATTCACCATCATGTTCATCATGATGAGCCTATTTTTTACTTATGTGAACTGTCTGTTCATCATGGTGGTGAACTATCTTTATATAAATTGTCTGTGTGGATAAATTACACAGTTGTTTAATTTAGATTATATTGATTGACGAGTTTATGTAATTTCGGTATTGGTGAACTGTCTGTTCACCATGATGGTAAACTATCTATTCACCATGGTGATTGTTTTTATCTGACCTCTACTAAGCTTTTTGTTGATAAAGTGAAATTCATTTTTGAGATGTAATTTTTTGATTGGTGAACAACATGTTCACTGTAGTGAACCAGAAATTCACCATCATGTTCACCATGATGAGTTCAACTTTTACGTCCGTGAAATATAAATTCACTACAGTGAACAAAAGAATTAAAAATTTATGTGTGCATTACCCTCCCAATATGTGTGCATCATGATGAACCAAAAATTCACCATCATGTTCATCATCGTGAGCCCAATTTTATATTCGTAAAATAAAAACCATGATGAATTAAAACATCAGAAATTTGTGTGTGCACTACCTTTCCCATCTGCAGCACCATGGTGAATCGGCAGTTCACCATCGCTAGATTTTTCATCATTTTATTTTTTATTTATTTTTTCTAATATTTAACTTTTTTTTAAATTTATAAATGTATTTTAATTTCTTTTTCTATTAGATTTGTAAATCAGAATTGAAAACTGATAATTATCTCACCTAAGGATGTACCTCAAATGAGTGGTCAGAAATTATCCACAATTTACAACGGAAAAGGTATTTACACCGGATTCCTCCCATATATATATGGGAGGATCCGGTGAAGACCATTTTAGATTTGTAAACTGTGAACCATCTTTGATCACTGATTCATATTTGATATGAAGGTTATGATTTTTAGATTTTTTTACCTAAATATTTAGAAGATAATTAGAACCTTACTTTATCGGTTGTTAGATTTGTTATAAGATTATCTCCTTAAAATAAGGAATTAAATTTATGATCATTTTCTCTTTCCTCTGTTATATTTGTTGCAAGATTTTTAATTTTCTTTTGCTTTTTTGAATTATTTTTTTGTCATGATTTTTTCTTATTATTTTTAATGCACATCGTAAGATCTTTTATAAAATACTGGTGCACTATTCAATCTTTATGCATTGGTGCACAATTCAAACTTGGTGCATGATTTGATAGATGGTGCACAATTCAAATTTCGGTGCACAAATTTGCTAATGAATTATATAGTGCACTAATGGTACACACTGAGTACAATCATATAAAAATAAGCATTGAACGTTAAAAAAGATGCACCAAAAATCTTAAATGCACCAACAAAAAAATCAATAGATCTTGACGTGCACCACAAACTTAGAAAATAGTGCACTAAAATAAGCATTACTTTTTTGGCTGCATCCAAACTTCACAATGATTGAGTCGAGCCAATTGATTTTTCGTACATTCATAGCGCATATGGAAATGAGGTGATGGAGTGAGAAGATGATATTCTCTAAAGATATACAGTAACCAAAAGAGAGAGAAAATATAACCAAAAAGGAAATAGTAGATAAGGTAGGGAGATAAAAGAGAGAGAAAATAAAAAGTTTTTTTTGGGATAATTATGAACGTATATTAAGGAGGAATATTGATCTGTATTAATTAATTAAAAAGAAAATTTATTTAATTTAAAAGTAATAAATATAGATCCACTGGATTAATAAAGATCAATGGATATTAATGGTTCAAAGTTTATAAATCCAAATTGATTTTCATTTGATCCACATTCTACATGGGGCAGATCAGATGAAAATCACTTTGGATTTGTAAACTGTGAACCATCCTTAATCATTAATTCATATTTCATATGATGGTTATGATTTTTTTTGTATATTTATAATCTAATTTTTAAAAAGAAAATGCAACCTTTTATGGGTTGTTGGATTTGATACATGATTGTCTCCTTTAAATAAATAATTAAATGTTTAATTTTTTTCTCTTTCTCTTGTTAGATTTGTTACATGCCTTTTTTCTTTCTTCAGTATTTTTACGATTTATAGTCATAGTATTTTTTGTCATTTTTAAAGCACACAAAACCTTATATATATTTTGGTGCACAATTTAGATTCTTAGTGCATAATTTAATTTCTATTTTGGTGTAAAAATGCCCATCAAATTTACTAGTAAATTTTACATTGCAGTAATGGTACACACATAAACTCTCTAAATATAAAAATGTGAATTTGAACATAAAAATGTTCACCCAAAATTAGTTGTGCACCATAAAAAAATTCATCAAATTTATACGTGCACCACTAGATGTGCACTATCTAATAGTGCACATCTATGTTTTCATCTAATTTATGTTTTTTATGTTTTAATTTTTTATTTTCATCTAATTTATCAAATTTTGTTGTCCTCAAATGGTGAACATTTTTCCGAATTTATGTTTTCTAATTTATACTTTGATTATATAGTTTTAATAATGCTTTTTATAATAATGAATAAATAGTGATTTTTGATAGTGATTTTCTTTTCTAAGTTTGTACAAATTTGTTGTTGTTGTAGTGAATATTGGTGGTGAACGTATTCACTGTCAAAACCACACTCATATTATACACTGCAAAACAGATGTCCACAGTAAAAAATTACATCAAAACCTAGTACAACAATCTCAAAATTTGAAAACATGTTCACTAATTGAATATGTACAATTATGGTGAACATATTAGATTAATAGAAAATGGTGAATTTTTATTCACCAAACCCGATTTTTTTGTACAAATCCATTCTGTACAAATGCAAAACACATATTTACTATCAAAATAATTGCCCGAAATACATAGTGAATACTAGTGAATGCTATTTCAAGAGCAACAACTTCTATCAGTGACACTGTTCGAACTTTCATAAATCACAACATAACAGAAACCCCCAACCGAGAAAATTAGCAAGCACCCTTGCAAAAGGCATGCGGCTGGAGCTAGCTTTTGGCCGACACAGCTAACAGATTCTCTGGTGCGTGTGACTATCACTTCAACGCGTGTGACCAACACTTCAACACGTCATTGGTCGGCGCATGTAAGGGATTCTCCATGCTCAACAAAAATACCCAAACACATGTTTACATGTTCACTGTCTAAAAGAAAATCAGTGAAGTGCATGTTATGAAAAAGCATCTTTTCTTCCGGAATATTAAGCAATTAAATATTGACCACTAAATAAATAGATAAAGAAGTACCAGAGTTACGTCAGCGTTAGGGTAAACAATTCATGTTCACTGCTAACACATTCCAAAAAATAACATCACTTTGCGGCATTTCTTCAAGCAGTTGGCGTGCAGTTTTAAACCACCCACACTCGACCATATATGAAACCGAACCAGATCCGTAGAAGAAGATCGAGCAAACGGAGGGTGGGAGATGTTGGCATATGTAGGAGGGCATAGAGGCATCGCAATCCAATCGAGTATTCAACTCAACAGGTTGTCAACACAATCTATGATCCGTAGGATACTAGGACAGAAACGACTACTCACTACGCATAATTGAAATAACAATCATAAAATAATTATGAAAGTAAAACAAGAATGGTAGAGGAAAGTTTAGTCTCTTGAAGCTCCAACTCTGAATGGAATTCGTCCCTCTAGCCCTTCTGGCAGGAAGATGTGGTATGGTGTCAGGCGTATTAGGGTTTCAGCCCAAGACTTATATTTATAGTTGATATGTCTCCTTAGACTGTCTTCAGAAAGAATTATATCGCTAAAAGGGTTTCCAAATGAGAATTAGAAACTGTCTTTTCTAGGCTCGCCACGTGTCAGCTCGATCTGGGTCGAGTTTTGATTCTGCATATTTACAGATTTGCCCCTGAACTTCTTCTTTTGATAATTTGACCTCTGAACTTGGTTTTTATCCGATTTTAACCCAATTTGCATTGTTTTCATCTTCTGAAGTTAGTATTCTTCATATTTAACCTATAAGAGACAAAATTAACTATAAATTACTCATAATCACTCGAAAATGACTCAAATATCTTAAGTTTAAGTACCTAAAATAGGGTAAATTATTACCCTATCAGTTAACAACCAATTATGACTACAATAAATAATGATAAATAAGGAAATCATAGGATTAAAACACGGACATTTTGTGTAAAAAATAAGTGGTCCACATTTATCCTCAAGGTTTTCAATTTAAAGAGGTTCTCAACTGATCCAAAGTCTCTATATATATATAGAGAGAGAGAGGGTGGATCAGTTGAGAACCTCCTTAAATTGAGAACCGTTGTGAACAAATGTGGACCAATCATTATTTACATGAAACAACAATGTATTAATTATATGGTTTCCTTTTTTGAGTTTATTTATTATTCTTTATTAATTATATGTAATTCATTTTTTATTTATTATGAAACAGATTTACTTGCCATTTTGAGATTTCATTTTGTATTTAATTTACCGGATTTTTTTTGTCTAGATTCTTTTTCTAATTTACAGATTTTTTAAGGAATATGAATAGTGAACATTTTTCTGACTATATTTTTTTATATTTTTATAATTTTTTGAGCAGTGAACCTCCATGTGATGGACATATTGCAACATTGAACCTAAGTGATGAACATATTGAATAGTGATTTAAGCAGTGAATCCCATGTTCACTATTCATTTTCCTAAAACTCTGTAAATTAGAAAAAGAATTTAGACAAAAAAATCTGGTAAATTAAATACAAAATGAAATCTCAAAATGGCAAGTAAATATGTTTCATAATAAAAAAATGAATCTCATATAATTAATAAAGAATAATAAATAAACTCAAAAAAGGAAACCATATAATTAATACATTGTTGTTTCATGTAAATAATGATTGGTCCAGAATTATCCACAATGGTTCTCAACTTAGGGAGGTTCTCAATGGATCCCTCCCCTATATATATATATATATATATATATATATATAAACCAATTTGGATATGTAAACTGAGAACCATTCGTGATCGTTAGATTAGTCATACATGGATGTTTGAGATTAATTTGAACTTTATCCACTTTCATAAATGTGACAATTATTAAAATTGGAGAGAGATTGTGTTTCTGTTAAAAAAATATGATAGATCTGAATACCACTTTTAGAAATTAAAGTTTTTCTCATAAATTAATATTTTCTATTTTCTTATGAATTTAATTTTTTCATCAATAAATTCTTTTCTTTTTATTTTTAATAAAAAACACACATATGCTCTGTTTAGATATCTTGGTGCACAATTCAATCTCTATGTGTTTTCTGATCTTTGGGTACACAATTAAAACTTGATGCATGGTTTGATATTTAGTGCACATTCAAAGCTTGGTTTTACAATTTTAATTTTTATTCCTTTTATGGTTATTTTGATGAATGTGGATTTGGATAGAATATATGTTTCCAGATTTAAAATAGTGCATTATTTTATAGTTTGATGCCGCTAATAAATTGTATAGTGCATTAATGGTGCACACATGGAGTCCAGTCATATAATATGTGCACTGCAACATTACAAATATGCACCAAAAATTCATATATGCATCATTAAAAAAAATCAACAAATCAATACGTGCACCAATGAATCCAGAAAATTGTGCACCATTACAAATCTGTTCTCTTCTTATTGAAGACGATATGGCTAGTGGAGCAATGTTAAGGCCGCGTTGATATGCATACATAAAACTCCCATCAGACCAATTACATCTCTTGTCACCATAGACGGCCACCTAAAACCAGATAGTCAAAGAAGCTCAAGTTGGAACAGACAATGGTGCAAATTAAAGAGGATTCCAATAAATTACCAAGTGCTCCGGTTTCACTGTTGTCATAATGTCGGTGTTCATCTAAGATCCAAAATCTCTTTAAACATTCAAGCCCCTCCCAATTCTTCATGAATACCTCCCCATTCTCCATATTCATGACCTGTGAGTGACTTTCAGAAAAAATATGGCCATCAGTATCACTATTCAAATTTGTGATAGGTATGAGAAGGTGACATGTGAGTGGCTTTCGGGCCGAACACGGCCACCGTCGCGAAGATCGAAATATGAAGATTCGTAGAGAAATTGACAAGTCATCGATCTATTTGTAGATTAGTTATTTTTTATTTTATTGGAAATTAATATTAAGCCGTCAATATTGAAAAAGATTTCATTAGAATTGTTAGCGTATAATATGGAACAAATTTTAGCAACATGGATAACAAGGCAAATATTAAGGGATATAGTTAATAAATAAAAAATTATAAAAATCTATGTATTTAAATATAAAATCAAATTAAATTTTGATCATTGGATTAAGTAAGATCAACGGATATGATTAATCAACCGTTTACATATCTAAATCGGTTTTCATTTGATCCACTCCCCACACACACATATTATATATATATATATATATATATATATATATATATATATATATATAAAATGTGGATCAAATGAAAATCACATTGAATTTGTAAACTGTGAACTCATCATATCCGTTGTTGATTTTGCATAATCTAACGGATCATATTTTTGTATTTTAATGTATATCTTATCTTCATTTTTATTTTATTAATAAGATTAAATAATTTCCTTAATTATCTCACCTCATTATCTGCAGTAAATCTATGAATATCTTTCTTTATCTATTTCATCGGTCAACATTATCTCTACTTTCCTTTTTATTTTTATTTTCTTCATATTATTCAACTTGTCGTTTGTTTTTTTTACAAACAAATCATCATCTTATTTTTTTTCTTTCATAGTAGAGTACCCTGAAACAACATATGTTGGATGCTAATATTAATGGTGCACGTAATTTCGGTGCACATTTTTTCAAGCATCAAACAAATTGTGCACTATCTCAAATTTGGAAACAACTCACCATAAAATCATATTAATTGAGCATTTTATCAAAAATAACCATAAAAGAAACATAAATCAAATTATGCACCACGGGATTTCAATTGCGCACAAAAAATTAAATTGTGTACCGAGATTGAATTGTGCACCGGTGCTTAAAGATTGAAGTGTTCACCACGATGTAATTGTGCACCAAAATATATAAAAGGTCTTATATGCATTACAAATGATAAAAAATACTATATCAAAGAAATTAAATCATAAAAAAAAAAGAATCAAGCAGCAAATCTAACAGGAGAAAGAGAAAAAAATCAGATGTTTGACTCCTTATTGAATGGAAAAAATCATGCAACAAATCCAACAACCCATAAATAATGATTTTATTATCTTTTAAAAATCTGATAATAAATTTACAAAAAAATCACAATCGTCCGATGGAATATGAATCAATGATCAAGGATGGTTCATAGTTTACAAATTCAAAGTGGTTTTCGCTGGATCCGCCCCTATATATATATGTATATATATCAATTTCTTTTCGTTTGAAGTATTGACATTGTTTTGGAACGCTACGTCAATCTACCTATTGAAGATCGATACAAGCATGTTGATGCAGGTCAGCGTTTCAACGATCTTAATAGACTAGAAGTAAAGCGAACATTGAGAAATTAGATGAAGATTCAGGCAGAGAAGGGAAGAAGTGATGAGCCGGGGAAGGAGACAACCGGAGGAGAAGGGTAGATTTAGGAATAATTTCTTCATTACCTTCGTTCTAATATTGTAGCACATTACATAGCCTATTACAAATTATGAATTGTATCCCTTAACTATATTATTTTACTCTAACATCCCTTAAGTAGCTAGATATAATCTCTCTCGCAACATATGTCTCTCTCACTTTTCTCAAATTTTTTTTTGTTGATACTCCGGTTACATTTATGGCCGGATGACTTTTCAAGAGAACTTCTTTTATGGACATTTTTTAAGAGAAGTAGAACACAGACCTTAAAATATTTAATAGGAATTGGAAATCTCTTTCATACACTGCCTGCCAAAATACATACAATGCTCAAACTGTTGTCTGATGTGCGTTTTCATTTAAAATGATATCTCACGGCGTCATTTTCCTTTCTCTTTTTTTTTTATTGGTTTGGTTGGACAGTGGCGAAACAAATGTGCAGGTAATTCTTGTAACTTCATTCATTTTTTTAGGCTGTGTTTGGTTTGAGAAAAGTTAAGAGGGTAAGGAAAATTACATTGAAAATGAATCCCTCAAAAAATTCATCTTATTTTACCCTTGTTTGGTTTGAGGTGGAAAATTTTGTAGAAAGTACTAAAACATTCTTTAATTTAAACAAATTTTTCATCCTGTTTTTCATCTCTAATTTTTCTCTAAACCAAATAAAAAATTCTTTCTAATTTTCTATCAAATTTTCCTTTCCCTCAATTTTTTCTAAAACTGTTAGTCTGTGTTTAGTTTAGGGAAAATTTGAGAGAAAGGAAAATTTGAGGAAAAATGAGAAGGAATCCTTTGTTTGGTTTAGATGAAAAATATGAGAGAAAGAAAATTAGGTGAAAAATGTAATTCTTATCTCTAACAAATCAATCTAATCAAATTCAATGTATCTCAAACAAATAACCATTTTTGAACAAATTCAATGTATTTTATCAAGTTCAATGCATGAGATAATGAAACATTGATACTTTTCTACATATTTTTCATAATAATGGAAAATGAAATGGATTCCTTAGTATTTTCTTTACGAAACCAAACAAGGAAAAATTAGATAGAATCCTTCAAGGATTCCATTTCCTTTCAATTTGTCTTCAAATTTTCCTTTCCACCAAATTTTCTTTTAACCAAACACAGCCTTAGAGGTATGATCTGTTGATAAATATGGCAAGGAGTGATTATCGCATGATTAGGATTTAAATTCTATAATATTCGAATGTGCATATATTATATAAAAGTAAAAAAACATTATTACAAAGCCTGCAACTAATTAGAAGCTTTGCTTTTTTATGGAGGAGAAACGAGCTCTTCTGGAACAACTTGAGCCGATTCGGGGCGACCATAACAAGTTGCTGTACCTCAACATTCAGTCAGTTTTACATGAAAATTTTCTATTTAATTTATCCCCACATTTATTATTTAGTTGTTAATGCAATTTCATAGCTAAAGGTTATTGGCTGCAAAATATTTCGTATAGAAGTCAGATTACCCTGTATTTGTAATTTCATACTTTTGAATTGCTACAATTTACCATGGTGATGATAAATAATCATTACTTACGATAAAATCAACGGATGTTTTTAACATGTTATTAATTACTGATGATCTTTCTTCTTGTAACATGTTCTCTAATCCACACTCAACTCAACTTCCCTGTATCCATGTAAGTTTACGATAAACATATCATCAGATATTTATGTAACAAAAATCTCAGAAACGATCAGGGTATGTAAATATACCCACTTCGGAATTCAGATAATGTATTCTCTTACACTTTATTATCTGATATTGAAGTACCTGGAGTTGCTTATTCACTGTGCGAATACTGCCTTACAAACATCCGGCGAGACCTCTTTAAGCTATGATCATCACAGTCACAGCATTACTTGTGCTTGCTGCAGTGACTGGTATTTTTTACCCGACATCATGCATTTATCTTATTCTAAGTATTGTGCCCTGCTCGAATCAAGAGCCCTCTATGGCCGACTAGGAGCAATGCGAGAAGAACTTGGTCAGTTCTGTACGCACTCTTGCTGATAAGAAAGTAAGCAATGCATGCATTTTATGAGCACATATAAGCTGTATTTTATATACATCATTTATTTCCAACTACAATCAACCGAGTGAGCAATATGTTGCGATCCGGATAGTGATGTATATTTCTCCTTGTGTTCCTCTTATTGCATAACGAATTGATCATGAAGGAACTAGTGACAGGTGAACAAAAAGTTTCTCTCTTCCCACCATTGTCGACATGGCAACTGGACCCTGCTTGGACTAGTTCATACAGGTTAATTTTTAGCATATATATACACAGGTTTTATCTCATAATGAACAAAATGGAATTTATGATAGACTGTATAACTGGTCTAATACTTGCACCAAATGTAGCATAAGGAAGGATCTTGAGAGCATTCTGCAAAACGAGGGTGGCATGGGCGCTATGGTTACTGATGGACGTGGGAAAAGTTTCCAGTGTCCACCAGGTTTTTTTCCTTGGGAATACTCTGTCTATTTCAATAATGTTCCTCAAGGCCACTCTGACAATTTCTTAACACCATGCTCAGCAGTTCAGGTATGTCTACAGACCCACTTGTATATGAATATTTTCAGATTCAGATCCTTAATGAAATTGTATGTTCTCTCATTGCAATAAAACTGGTTGCAAGGCCAGTCTATGCTTGGCGAGCTATTTGGAGCTATGAAAACTGATGAGCAACAAGTGAATGCAGTCCTGGATTCAAACCTAACTGTAAGTCCTGCACACAATCGTTATGTTAAACTTAGAAGTTGAATTTAAACTTGTTGAATTTTCGGATCGGCTTATATTGAATTGTATCACCACTGTGACTTAAAAGTCCAACCTTGTAAGTCATGGTTCAAACAATCCAATATATATAAGTTACATTCTCTTCTTCTCACTAGCCGATGTGGGACATTTGTCAAGTGACATACTCAACAAACATACCCGACTCAATGTGATAACTCCGGTGTATATTACATACACACACCATATTCTATATTGCATCTCAGGAGTTGCAACCAGGTTTAGGAGATATTTTCTCAAGTATGAGGACCATGACAGACGTCTATTGGATTGGTCCACAGACTGATCTACCTGCGGGTGGCAACCAAAATTTTCAAGCGCACCTCATAGTAAATATTTCTTACAATGAGTTAGCCTAAAATTTTAATCTATCTAATTTGATGTAACCATATTGCAGTGTACAGCAAGCGCAGCTGATGATGAGTTTCAGCTGCCAGAAGGGTTAAGCTGGGAGGACCTGGCATACATTTTGTCTTGAGAGTTGAGACCATCTTATATGCAACTTCATGCATACATACTTCAGTTATGATTTGAGAACTATGATGTATAAACATAGATGATTAACTGGTCTCAACAGTCAACAACCTTGACTATTATGTCATCCTTAAATCATATGAACTCATCTTCATAGTTGGTTCAGTTTTACATCATATTACAGGTAAATCATGTGATTTCCAGCTATTAAGCCGCTGTGCACGACAGCCCACAGTTTGGAACCAGGGGCGGAGGGACTGGGTGGACAGTGGGACAACTGTCCACCCAAATTCAATCAAAATACTCTTTAAACCATATAAAAATATTAATTTTATATTATTTGTACCCTAAATTAAAAATTTTGTATCCCAATAAAATATTTTGTACCCTCATCTAGTTAAAATTATTTCAATAAAAATAAAATTATGTCAACATAATTCAAATTACTTAGTAAAATTCAATTTAGTCTATAATACACCAAAATAAATTGTAAATATGAAACTGACCTACTAATTTGATATTAAAAAGATAACAAATATTAAAAAAATACAATCAAATCTCTTTCCCAATTCCCATGTTCTTCTACGGTCGGAGCGTTGCGCCATTCTGATTCAGCCTCCTCCGTGCGGCGTGCGGGCACCAGTCCACCACACATAGAAAATTCTAGCGATAGCTGCTCTAGCCACGCCACCTCCGGTCCTGCGCGCGGTCACCGCCTCGCCTCGCACGCCTCCAGTGCCAGCGCAGCAACGTAGATTTGAGCGATTGAACCAGCGATTGCTTTTTGTCTTCCCTTCTTGTCCAACGGCCGACACAGGACACGGCCGCCTCTCTTCTTCGCTTCTCGGAAAGAAACGCACAGCTCAGCTTTTTCTACCCGATTCCGCCCGGTCAGTTTTCGATAGCTTTTATCTTTGTGTATTCTTTATTTCTTTTGTCTTCTATTATCAATTTGTCCATGAAATTGGCTGCAGACTGCAGTTTCTCTCTTTTATTGTTAATTTAGGTATTGAACTATGCTTCTGATCTGTATTGATTTGTTGTTGAGTACATTCTGATTCTACTAACTACTAAGGTGTTAAATGATTGTTTAGTTTTTATTGTAGACAAAAATAGGATCCCTGTAAAATGTAGACAAAGAAAATTCCAGCTTAGGTGTTAACTGATTTTTTATTTTTGATTATTGATGTAGGACTTAAGTATGAAAAGAAACAGAACTCTTCTATCTTATTGGGGCGATCGAGATGCAAGTGGAAACTCGCAAAACTCTTCAGCATCATGTACGCCATTCATTGCTCCAGAAAGAGAGGACGTTATTCATGAAACTGAGGACCAACATAATTATTTCGACACTCAAAGTGCTTATGATGTTGAAGCTGTTCCACATGATCCGGGATTACGGGTACCTATCTCATCTTATCCTTCTAAAGATCAAGATACAATCAGAAGAAAATTCATTGCTTTGGGGCCTTGTCAACCGCTTTCTTATAATTATCCTCAAAAGGAACGTGGTGGTTTGCGTCGATTTTCTATTAAGTGGTTTGACAAATATGATTCTTTAAGAAAGTCACAAACATGCA